>VZTQ01003981.1:69434-137342 GCA_013400755.1 Pelecanoides urinatrix | reverse complement strand
GGAGGTTTAGATTGGACATTAGGAAAAACTTCTTTACTGAAAGAGTGGTCAGGCCTTGGAACAGGCTACCAGGGAAGTGGTGGAGTCACCATCCCTGGAGGTATTTAAAAGACGTGTAGATGAGGTGCTTAGGGACATGGTATAGTGGGCATGGGGGTGTTGAGTTGACAGTTGGACTCTATGATCTTAGAGGTTTTTTCCAACCTTAATGATTCTATGATTCTATGATTCTATATCATTCCTACCAGATGTTTCTCTAATCTGTTCTCAAAGACCTCCAGTATTGGAAACATTTCACTTTCCTCACTGTTCCAGTGCTTCAATATTGCTGTTGTTAAAAGTTTCTCCTAAAATTTAATCTCAGCCTCTCTTACTGCAAATTAAGCCCATTGCTTCTTCTATAATTCACCATCGATGTGCAGAAGAGGACACTTCTTTCCCCAGTACCCCAGCCTTTCACATGAGGACTATTGTCTCCCTCAAAGCTTTTCTTCTTTGGTCTAAATAATTCCCATTTGTCCACTCTTTCCTCACAGGTTTTATTTTCTAGACCTCTGGTCATACTCATTGCTGTACTCAAGATTCTTTTCAGAAGGTCCGACTCCTTGAAACACCTTTGCCAGAACTAGAAACGATATACCAGCTGGAACTTTTCCATTGCTGGGTGGAGTAGACTTCACAGGTCTGACAAGCTGCCGTTGTTTTTATGGAATCCTGCCCAGTCTGTGTCTTTTTTGCAAGAGTAGAAAAGATTTCACAACAAGACAAAATTTGAAACTTTAATGTTCCGCTTCATGACATGCAGTACTCTTTAGATCCACCAAACACCCTTTTGCTCACCTTCCTGTGTTTGTGTCACTAATAATTCTTGCCCTGTTTCCTATATGACTCACTCCCAGTGTTTCTCAGGCTGCACCAGTCTGAGCACAACAGGGTATTGGGGTATCAGTACAACGGACTTTTTCTGAACTCCTATCAGGTCCCCTAAAATTTTTCCCTCCCTGAGCTCCCACCTTAGCATTTTAAACCCATTTAATGTATGAGTCCAAAAACCTTGGAAAACTGCTTGCTCTTCTGATTACAGGATGCTCATAACCATAGTCAGAATTAGTCTTGGGTGCCTAAAGTGAAATTTAAGCACATAAATTCCAGTTGAGCAATACACAAAACTGCTCAATTGCTTAAGCAGTGGACAGTTCACACACATCTAAAAAGGGAATATAATCTAACCAAACTTTCCCTAAACTGGGACTTAGGTGTTTAATAGCTACATGGCAATCCAGTCTACCTGTTTTCCTAACACCTTATACAAAATTAATTAGATGCCTCCTTAATTAGCTGACAACATTCTATGAGACTAAACTTAGTTACATATGCTTGTTCAGAAGTGCCTATTCTGGAAGACATCTCCTGCCTTGAGCTCCCTATTAATTCAGAGTTAGGTGTACAGTCCTTAGCTTTTACGAAGGTCTCTGGAGAAGCCTGATTACTGTTAGGAGTAATCTTACAGTCTGACTGTAAACTAGACTATCTCCTAAACGTACTTAGGAATTAGTGACATTTTCTGTTATGAGCCAATAAGAGTCTAATTGGTCTAATTTAAAAAACACATTTATTGCAAACAAAAGTCTCAAAGGACCAATACAGCACTAGTGTATGATGCCTTCAGACCAGTTCTGCTACACTGAAATCCACCCATCCTCACAGTCTCTAATCTTCCAGTTAATGACCTATTTTTAGGAGCAGATTGAATCTTCAGAGACCTTTTCCTCTCCCCTGAAAAGGGACTTTAGCTGCTTACATTAGGAGGAATGGACTACAGGTTATGTAGTCATAATATATGTCAACGAAATGCCTAAATTAGGTGGACTGAACTCCATCCTAAAGTTCAGTCACTAAACTAGGTACTAAAGTTCTGTTAGAGTGCACATCTAGCAGAGATGCCATTTTGCCTATGCCGATCATCTCAGTGCTTGGTTTATATGAATGCCTATGCTGTAGGGCGCCTGTAGATTAGAATTGAAGATTCTAGTCAAATACACATATTATTGATCAAAGTAGCATACCTAAAGCATTCTTCATTTTCACAGCTCTTTACAAACATGAACTAAGTCAGGCACCTTCCACAGTACACTGAAATCCCAAGTGACAGAAAACTGATGATCTTTCATTGGAAACTAGTTAAAAAGCATGTAGCTATACACACCAAATAAATTATGGTATTCTGCTATATACAGAAGCTGAATAGAAAAAATGGAGAATTTCTACCCATTCATGTCTGGAAACATGAGGATATAGTGCTATTACTAATGATTGTGTCAGCATAATGCATCTTAAAAATAGAAATCACTCTTTCTAGTGCAATAAATTCCAGATAAGACCTCAAAATTGCCAAAGGAAGAGTGGAATCTGTCACGCTAGACAGTATGAGTTCTATTTCTCTTACCAACACATCTCAAAATGCTTAGGAAATTTCCACTACACGAACCCCATGAAATGGAGAATTAAATTAATTAACTCTTGCCCTGAGTAGGTGGACTTAACTGCCCATAATACCTGTTTTTTGATGTCAAAACACACTAAGTATGAGAAATGTGTATGTCTCTGCTGTGATCCGAAATCTTCACTTGGAAATCATTTCAACCCTTCCCCAAGCCTCCAGTTGGTACTTTTGTAATAATAGTATTTGACATTAAGTAACAAGAAGTGAGCTGAAGAGGGGATGTTAGTTCAACCAATGTCATATCCAGGTACCAGTGAAATCTGATGCAGACAGTGTAAAAGGAATGAGCTATAAACTGAAGATGCATTTTCTTAAATCAGATGCAAATAGAGACATTGATAGGACTTGAGCTGTACTTCAGGAGACCTAGTTCAGACTCTTACAAAACCTTGATTAGTTTTTAGAGACAAAAAAATGTGTTATTAGAAAGAAAAAAGCAAGACTAAAAATCAGTGCTGAGGATGTCCTAAATTCAGTGAATCTACAGAAATAGTCTATTTTGTTTCCCTGCTAGAAGTAAATATTCTTAATCTATTGTTTCCTAGAGCTGTGTGGAAGTTCTACTTAAATATTGATTAAAAGTTTATTAGGCAATTGTAAAGGTAATATTCAAAAAGAGCAAAATCAAAAGAACTTCAATAACTATTTGAACATTGCCCATGATGCTCCTGAACACGAAAAGAAATCTACAGAGGGGAAAAATAGATATGGGATGAAATATATTTTTTAAAGTATCCTACTTTAGAGAGCCCACTTTGAAATACTGAAGGGATTGCATTGTTTGTTTTCCGCTCTTTAGAAGCTAACTCAGAATGAATTGTCAAAGTAGTCATTTTAGAAAGTATTTATAAGTCAGGTTGATGTACTGATCTTAATTTTTTTGCATTACCCAACTTTTTTCTTTTCTGTTTTTTAATGCTTTCATCTTCTCATTACCTTCATGTAATATGTAAGAAAGACACAGTTTCTGATTATCAAACAACGTAAGAGAACAACAAAGTATAAACAGCTGTGCTGCATAAAATCAGAAACCAGCCAGAACTGGAGCCCATACAGCTGTCTAAGGAAGGGTATAGAAAAGAATACAACATGCATATAGTAAGATTTCTTCGGAATTTAATTTCTGAACTGGTGGTTATAACTTTATATTGAATATCCTTTTATAAGCTTCACTTTCATGCATTTGTCTAATTATGGTTTGACTTATGTAAAATTTTGGCATTTACAACAACTGATAGGAATTAATTCCAAAGTTTAATAATACATGCCATGGAAATGTACCTCTTTTGCTTGTTTTAAACCTGCTATCTCATAATTTCATTTAATTTCCATAATTCTTATAATATAAGGATCAGGAAATGTTTTCTATGTACTTTCTCCAGGTTCCATATTCTTAAAGACCTCTTTAATATCTTTTCCAGGCTGAAGAGTCCTCATCTATTTATTTGTTCCTCATATAAAAATTAATTTGCTGTTCGCTGCTGCATCTTCTGCAGTTCAACTATATCATTTTTGAAATTGCCGGACCAAAACAGTAATCAAGATATGGGCATGCTGTGGATTGTATAATGGTATAATGATGTTTTGTTTTGTCGGGCATTTATTTCCTAATAATTTATTCCATTTTTCTTGCTTCTTTGATAATTACTGAGTGCTGAGCTGATGTTTGCATAAAAATTATTGACTTCACGTCTGAAACCTTTTTCATAGTTCAGATCTTATCTTTGTATATTTGAAATTAGGAGAGGTTTTCCTCATATAGATAATTTTATTTTAGCAAACATAGAATTTAATTTGCCATTTTCTTTCTCAGCCACTTGGCATCAGATGATTCATTTGTGACTTTTTTTGCTCAATATTCATCTTTACTACCCCAAATAACTTAGTATTGTTAGAAACCTTTGTCATCTCATTCACACCCTTTTAACAATCATTGATGAACAAATTGAATAGCAGATCCTAGCATTAATTCCTATAGGATTCTAATAAAGGCTTCAGTCATTTACACTTACCAACCACTTATTCCTACGTTTTAATTCTACTCTTTTAAATAGTTGTTTATGCTTTTGATGAACTTCCCTTTTATTCCATGCCAACTCAAGTTTTCTTCAGAGTTTTTGGTAAAAGCTTTGTCAGAAGCTTTTTAGAGACTGCAATAGCCTGTAGGAACTTGATGACTCTTGTTCTTGCACACAATGACTCCTTTAAAGAATTCTAGTAGATTTGTGAGATGTGACTCCTTTCTTCAAAAGCCAATGGTTGGTTCTTCCCCAGCGTATCACATGCTGCTGTGATTGTGCATGTGTATCTATGCATCATCTGTTGTCTATTAAACTTTCCACCATTTTTTTCCAGTATAGAAAACAGAATTCTTATTTGCAGGTTTGGGGGATTTATTTTAGATTTTTTTTTTTTAATTGCCTTTATGTTTGTCACCCTCCGTTCCTCCTCTGCTGAAGCAATTTTAACAGATAGCACACACACCACAGTTAAATAGGTCAGCTATTTCATACTTCGAAGAATACCATCTGGGTCTCTCAGATTGTTACTATTCATTTCACTAGTTTATTCTACAATCTTTTCTAATGACACTACAGTTTGAGACAGATCCTCCAGTAAGTTGCTCATAAACAAGGTTTCTGGCCTGGGTACCTCCTCTAGGTCCTCCATTGTGAATATAGATGCAAGGAAGTGATTTCACTTTTCTGCTACAGCCTTATCTTCTTTAACATTCCTTTGCACCTTGACCACCTATTGACTCTACATACTGTCTGGCAATCTTCCCCTTTCTGATCTGTTTGAAAAGGATTTAGTTAGTTTTTATGCCTTCCACAAGTTTTTCATCAAAATCTATTATGACCTGCTGTATTGTATTTTTACATTTAACTCACCAGTGTTTGCACCCTTTTGTGTTTATTTTTTTTTCAATGGGACATGACCTCAATATTTTGAAGGATGTCTTCTTACGTTTAATAGCTTCCTTCATCTTGCTGGTTACTGCTGCTTACTGCAAACATGGAGCGCTTTTACTTAAAAATAAAATTACTTTGGCTCTGTGGAGGAGTGCTCTTTTCAGTCTTCTGTCATTGTAGTTGTATTAACCACTATTTGGTCTCAGCATTTACTGAGCTGTCTTTAAATAATCACCTTGCTATTTCTTAGCACTTCATCTTTTTAGCTACCCCTTTGAATATCTTAACCTTCTATTAGGTTCTCACTTGAAACAAATGAACAACCATGAAGGGATGGATCTAAAAAGAGGCTTTGGATCCTAATACAGTGTGATGTGGCTTATTTTTAAGAGCTAGTTGTGTGAAAGAATTCAAAATTAGGTACCTGTACTCTCCGTACAGTCTTTTCCTGTAATTTTTTTGTAGTCTTCCTATAAGACAAGTATCCAGAAAGAGCAGCTTATTGAACAGGGAGTTGACTAAAGACCCTGGCGTTCACTGAGGTCAAAACTATACCATAAAGTACATCTCCTTCATTTGAGACTGGTTAGCCTAGATAAGAGAAGGCTCAGAGGGGATCCTATCAATGTATATAAATACCTGAAGGGAGGGTGCAAAGAAAACAGAGCCGGGCTCTTTTCAGTGGTGCCCAGTGCTACGACAAGAAGCAATAGGTGCAAACAGGAGGTGCCGTCTGAACATCTGGAAACAGTTTTTTACTGTGAGGGTGACTGAACACTGGCACAGGTTGCCAGAGTGGAGTCTGCTTCTCCTTACAGATATTCAAAATCCTTCTGGACAGGGTCCTGGGCAACTGGCTCTAGGTGTCTCTGCTTGAGCAGAGGGGTGGACCAGATAGATAATGTCCAGAGGTCCCTTCCCACCTCAAATATTCTGTTGTTTTGTGATCTCAGGCATTATGCAAAGGTATGGAGAAACATCTTCCTCTACTCAGAATCCAAAACCCTCTCTGGAAGTGAAGGAAAGCCCTTAGAATTAAGCCAATGGAGAGAGGTATAGCACATCTGCCTTAGGGCACCATCCACATTTTAAGCACAGGCAAAACCAGTCTAAATGACACCATTCACGGGGTGGTGCAGCAGTGCTCTCCCCAGCAGCTTCTGCCATGAGACCTAGGCGGGGCAGAGGCACTGGTGGTAATCTGTCTGGTGGAAGATGTTCACCTTTTCTTTCAGGGATTCAAAACCCCATGTCACCATCTCCAGGCACAAATTCTAATAAAGAGCTTGTGGGTTTGTCTGTTTCCCTCTTGCCTGCTTGCCCACTCAATCTTCAGTCCGCTTTTGTCTTTCTGGGACACATGAGCAGCTCCTAAAGAAGGGGTAGAAGTTATCAGGTAGTGCTGTTCTTACGGTAAAAGAAAAGTGAGTGCTGTGTTTCAGTCCCTTCACACCAGGTGAAAAACTGAATCTAGCATTCCTTTCTCTTGGATAAGCCTTTTAATTACTGCATAATTAAATAAATGAGAAGTTGTGGCACAAACCTTCACCAATAGGAAGTAGATGTGATCACCAGCACCTACTGTGGTGAGAGACTGCTGAGATATGCTCCAGAAAATCCTTCCAGACCAGCCCTCTGGGAAGACACAAGCAAATGAGTTCTGTCTAGCAAAGCTTGATTGGTTTTAACCACTTCGCTGAGGAAAAATGATAAAAAAGGAGGTTTGGACATGAGTAGAAAAAATAGTCAGGTTGCCTGGGGAACTTTAAATGTTTCATTCTGAGGTTTTCATAAAGTTTACTTTGTCTCAGATGGAGCCATAGAGAAAACTGATTTCAGGCTTAGTTGCTCTAAGAAATTGTCTGTTCTTCTCTGGACACTATCTCAGCTGATTTTGTCAGCTGAATAATAGAAAAATATATTCATTTCTAAATATATACATTCCTATTTCTAAATATACAGATTTGTAAACAATCTACATATTTAAATCACAAAAATATTTTAATCCAATGCCTTTTTACAGGATGTTGTTCACAGCTATTTATTACTGGGTAAAAATATTTACCAAATTTTGATTCTGATTATTTAATTTTCAATGTTTAATCATTCCTCTTTCAGTATTAACCTATGTGCTTAACTTTAAAAGAGTATGCTGTTAGTTTGCTTTTTTGCATCAGTCATTTTTTCCTCTTTATAACTACAAGATTTTCCCAAAAACTGTCAGGGTTTTCATCAGCATGTAAGTTTAATCACATCCATTAACTAGAAAAATTTTAGTTAGATTTTCAAAATTGCATTAAAAATATTAAGTTTTTATCTCCAGTTTAATCACCAAGGTTCTTAGGACACTGTTTTGCCACAGGAACAATTTAAAGCCTCCATAAATAAATAACTATATATCTATAAAATAATTAAGTGGTCTTTTTTCTCAAAGAAGAGATAAAATTACAGTAAAATATACAGTAAATCTGTTTGCAATTTTAAAACTTTATTCTCTTCTGTCAAAACAAACTTGTTGATATCAATGTGTAATAAAACTCTAACAATATCTGATAATAAGTTATTCTTAGCTCCTGGAAAAAAAACTGAGGTTGCAATATTACAGTAATAATTTGAAGTAAACAGTAAGCTTAGAATGAGTTATGAGCATTTACAGATGGTAAATCTGCAAAGTTCGTCTATTTACATAGGCAATATGGAGTAATTCCACTGAAATCTAGATTTAAGAAGAATGCAAGTCTATGTGTTTACTTTACTCCAGATGTAGCCAGTTAAAAATAAACAGAGCTGAGAGCTCCTCAGCTACAATTAGGCCTGGAAATGAAGCAATAGAGGCAACTGTGTAAATGGTGTAAGTGGTGTCTGTTACCTATTTTCAACCAGTCTCTTTTGAGCAGTTAGTACTTTGGCTAAATTCCAAGTAAAGATTTGTTAGCATTTTTCCTATAATGTGTAAGGGAAAATAAAACTTCAATGGATACCGCTAGGCCAGAGCAAGAGCATGACTTTATTTTCTTTTTACAAGTTCAGCCAATGTTTTCACAGCAATACTTGCAAATGGCTGTGCCTCAAAGAGGCACAGCACATTCTGCAGCTACCTCCTCCTGCTCATCGCACTAGCACTGTGCAGGCCACTGAGCTATTTTCACATCTAAATGTTTGGTTTTAACAGCTACGTCTGTGGTGAATTAAGCCTCAGTTGTAGCTGTTTAAATAAACACTTAGGTCACAGTGTGGTATCTACACACTGTGCAATGGTGAGATAGGCTTCGGAGACAGAAATAAGCATTCTTTTAATCCAACATGTAGAAAACACGTGCAAGCTTGTGTGTATGTGTATGGAGCTCCACACCTTGGTTATAGATTTAAAATGTAGTGGTTCAAAATAAGTCTAATGTGTAACTCACATCCTGCAATTGCAAAATGATCTTATAATATAACCTAGGTATTCTGAAACAAGATTTCTTCCTGTATTTCACTTAGTGTCCCCAAGAACTATACCTTTTTCAGATTGGATTTGTCTTTATCTGTTTCCTAAAAGAAAGAGCAAACAATGTCAAAGTCCTGATGCAGCAAATTATTTCATTACACACTTAACTGCTTAACTTCACAAGTGTTAACAGACACAAAAAAGTCAGCCTTTCATTGAACTGGGTCATATATACATAGAATTTATAACAATCAACTTTATATGTTTTCAGGATTTCAACTGTAGTTAATATGTTGATGCAATAGGCACAATATGAGTAGGATACATCTCACTTGTCTTCAGCCTCTGAAAGGTTAAGCTTCTGTTATAAACTAGGTACTAATTTTTTCTGTAGCCAATGCATACGGCACCTACAGGCGCATTCACTGCACACATCTTAGATACCTTTTTTTGGATGGTTTGCATTGTCCACTGACACAGGCTTATTTCTCTTCATTAACAGAGGGAATCGATCGGCTTATCTTAGATCGAACACCTAAGAGTCAGCTAGGCAATGTTAGATGAGTATCGCCCTGAACATGCAGTACACACTTTATAGGTTTATAGGAGTATTATTTGCAAAAAGCTCGCACAGCTGTGAATATGTTAAGTAATACCGATGCCTCAGTCACACTGTTTTTCTCATTAGCAGAATTTCTTTTTCCTAAATCTTTCCTGTCTCTTTGGAAGTATTTTACTATTGAAAGTTGTAAGAGTATCATGCAAGTTTCACAGAAGCACAGAAGTGCAAAGAAATGTTGCAGTGCTGGTGGCCTCTTACTAGGGCAGCTCTCTCCTCTCTTGCTGCTTTTCCTTTTGCTCTTCTTCATCTCCCTGATTTTTAAGATAGCCGGAGGGTGCCACTTGATGCATTTGGCAATAACGATGGCCAAACTGAGTTCATCATGATAGAATTATCATTATTAATGATTATACAGGCTTAATCCAATTCATACTCTTGTCTGATATGAGATTTGTCCTTCACTGGCACAATAACAGAGGAATGGACACAAATTAATGCTCGTAAAATGCACTATTTTGCTCTGTGTCATAGGGACACTTTTCCTCCATGCATGTTTTTAAAGTTATTCTTATCCAGATTTAATACTTAATATAATTTCATTTATTCAACTTCCATACAGAAATTACATTTTGAAAAAGAAACAAAAAATACCCTTTTCAATTTCAAATGTCAACTTTATTTTAACCTTATTTTAACCTGGCTTTTTAGCCTAAAAGGTTTAATATAAAAGTTAAGGCTTCTCCCTTCTTTATTGTCCCCCTTTACAAGTGAACAAGGAGAAAGATTAAAAAGGGAGAACATTAGAGAAGGAACAACTATTCTTAAACCTCTAATTAAAATTAAATCAATGAAAGATGTGTTTTCCCCATTTTCCATTTTATGCTTCAATATTCTAGATGAGAAACATTAGGAAACACTTGCAAAGCAAGGAAAAGCAGGAGAGAATACAAAATAATTTTTTCACACTGAAGGCAGAACAGGGGCACAAATCAAAATGTCATAAACAAGAAATTTTTAATTGAATATGTGTGTATTAGCAAAGAATATTTTCAAAGGAATTTGGACAAATTGCAATGTAATATTATTCTGTGTAACATAAGTGCAATTATTAAAGGCAAAACATTCACTAGGAATTTAGAGGCAGACATAAGGCCTGGAATCCAGGCGTAAACTCTTTAGAATTCTACAATTATTTCAGTTAATACTTTATTTGATGTTCTGGATATGCTACTACATAAAGCTCTGACACAATTTTTGGTTTTTAATCATATTCAAAGAGGCACAAATGCAGAAGACGTTTTGTGAAACTTTAAAGCTAAACTACTCAAAGTAGTTATCATATGCCTGATAAAACAAAGGTACTTGTTATTTTTTTTGTCCTTGTCAAGAGATAAAATATTTTTTCATCAATATGGAAATTTGCAGAGTATTTTTTCCTTAGAAAGTGTAATAAAAGTTAAACATGATAGTGATTCTTTTTGTTGCTGTTGTGTGCTTTGAAGCCACTGGGATTTAATCATATGCTTCAAGATAAGCTCATGATAACCTGCAACTCTATGATAATGGCCTTTTAAAATTAATAATCTTATTAATGATAATATATATGAGCCACATATGCAGAATGTTCAGGTTCCGCTGAACAGAAATCTGAATGAAGGTAGGCTGCTGTTTTCTGGAGTAGTTCCTCACCTTGCATATTTTGTCTAGCAATCTGCACTAAAATGATAACAGACCTATGGTTCTAGACAACAGACTTTACTTTTCATATAGAAAGAATGAACACAGATTGAATGCTTTAAAATACGACTATACTAAGTGTTAGCATGGGCCTTCTGGTAAGAAAGATTAATGGGCCACTTGTGACAACTTATTGCAGCATAGTAGGTGTCATGAAGTATGTGTATTACAGATCTCAGCTTTGAACATAACCAAGCCATGTTTTGCTGCTGATTTTAAAAATATAAAACTGACAGATGTCAAGGATCACAGTCATTAAATTATGCTTAATATTTTTTAAAATACTTCAGTAGGAGTGCTATGAAAACTTGATATAATATGTTACACATTATGCAAATAATTGTTAAAATTGTAATCCTAAAACTACATAGTTCAACATTTGGTTTTATGTAAGAAAATGGATTGGCTGCCTCTGGCAATGTTAATGTAATTACCACTGGCTTAATTTGTAGCATGAAGATCTGCAAGGCTGTGTCCTGTGATAGTTGCCATGTTGTTTTACCACAGCTAAATTGTAATTATAGCTTTGGAAAACCATATGTTTGGGGACATTAACAGTGACAGCAGAATCTTGTCAAAATGGTGGTTGCTTAGCTACAACTAGATGGAACAAACTACTAGTAGAACTGTAAAAACATTTGTTTTTCAAGGAGTATATTTAAAAGACATAACAACTGTGTTGTGACTGTTGCTGCTGGATTTTCTACAGTTACTAACAGGCTGTCAAGAGAAGTGTTACAAAACTCAGCTGGAGTTGTAAGGGAGGGAAAACAGACCTCCAGGAAGTCTTTGTCCCTAACCTGACTTTGTGGCAGTCGTCATTGGAATTTCTCTTCCAGAGAATGAGAAATTTTGAAGATAATGCAAGCTTTTTTTCACATTAGAAAATGTGGAAAATGTTATCAGTTTACACCATGAGATTTTTCTTTAAATTTTATTTGAAATTGAAAAACTGAAAAGCGATGTTATAATCACTTTCAAAATTAGGTGATCTTGTATTTGAAAATTTCCTCTGTTTTCAGTTTTTAATATTAAAAAACCCTGTAAAATTACCTGGATATTTTTGAATTAACTAAACCTTATCAGCTGATGGAAAGACATTTTTCCCTCTTGTATGACTCACCCAGCATTCAAAAAGTCAAAAAGTTTACATGGCAAACTGAACTTTAATTTTAAGATTGAAATTGCTTACAAATCATTTTTCTAATTACACGTCAATGCACAAATCTGAAACAAGTGTCACTGACAGACTGAATTGATTAGAGAGTCTGTAAGTTCTGACCCACAGCTTTCTCCCTGGGAGTGACTTTGTATTCCACACTTGATTTTAGCAGAAGGCCACTAAGTATTGAATTAATGCAAGAAATTTGAATTGATGCTTACAGCCTCCCTATTCTTTTAGCATAAAGAATATGCAAATGTTTGATTAATCAGTCTCTGCTGTTCTGTTGTCAATGATTTGTTCAAACCAAACATCCAGTTTCAAATTTTAGTTTTAATAATCTCTTCCTTGTAGTATTATTATTAAACTGTAATGAAAATTAAACTGAGACAAGATAATAATTTAAATGAGGCAAATTAATAAGTAAAACTTGCAGTCTGCCATTATAAAGCCTTATAGAGCTTGCTTATAACTTGAACACTGGCAGTTCATTCCTTCTTAGTGTAGCTGAGTGCTAATTTCTTTCATCAGACCAATTTCACTGTGTGAAAACATGTTAATATGTTGGTGTCTTATTAAACCGTTAGACTGAAATTCTATAGCTGTACACCAGTGAATATTTAGGAAATGAAGATACTGGAGTATTCAAACATTTATCAGTGCAATAACACTCCCATAATCATACAACTTTTTCTCTCTAGTCATTTAATTTTAAACAACCTTTGTGGGCCAGTTCTGGGAAATGTTTCTTCCCGTCTCTTCTGCAGAGCTCCAAATATGATTTGTCCCATCTCTTCTGCTCCATTAGGTGTACAGGATAGCCCAATATTAGAAACAGAATTTCCAGTATTCTGATGTTTCCTTTTTGGTAATGATTATAGCACTTAAGTTTCTACGTGGAGAATGACAATGTGTTCATTGGAAGGATTATGTACATTTTTCTGCTTTAATTCAGCAGATTTAGTTTTTAAGTTCATAACATCAGAAATTTTTCTCTGGGTCCAAGAGCTCCAATATAAATAATATTTGCTTATACCATATCCTATCAGATTTTAATAAATAAGGATGCCTCACACAGACAAATGTTTCAGTGTTAGGCAGCAGGCTTGAATCTTTTCCATATTTTGAATAGCATAGTTCCAGTTAAAAACCCCTGAACATATAAACAAAGGCAATGCTAAATTTTTGTTACTCCTTCCCACATGGATGTCCCTCTCAAAGCTTCATTCTCTTAAATGTAATTTCTGGCAATACTCTTCATTATCAATGAAAGTTTATATACCTTTTGTTGTGCAAACAGAACATTACTTTGGAAACCACTTTGGTGTACAGACCTCTGTGGAAGAACGAGTAGCTGAACAATGCTAGTAACAGAAGTACTGTTATTGCCATTTACAGTTTGACAGTTGTCCATCAGACAACTTCTTGCTATTGATTGGTAAAGAGCCCAGGTTGTCAAGAAGCCTATTTAACTTCTTTCATGCTGCCAAGTGATAGAATTCTTCATAGGCTGAGCTTAACGATTACATTGATCAAAATGTTAATATATACAGATTTATCAGGACATGATGATTATGGTGATAAGGCCTCATGATTGGAACTTCCAGAGTAAATGTACTGAAATGATAAATGCATATTTCCCAGTTCAAGGAAATGGATTCAGTTTTGCAGTTAATGTTTCATACAGTCCAACTTCATTAAGCACAACTCAGCTAATGACATCATGAATTTGTTTCATTTTATCAAATTGCATTAATTAGGGAAATGCGTCGAAAACTGATTGTGAATAAATGTGCTTTTCCCTGGAATAACTAAAAAAAAGGGTAATTGGATTAATTTGTCCCTTTTTCCCCCCTATTAACTTGAAACACGATGACTCTTTCTCAACTTTATGGCATGAACTACTTTGTGTTTAACATGATTCTCATTAACCAGTTTAATTGTAGGGGTTTTAAGCAGGAACACTCACAGGCTGGACCAATGCCAGCTCATTCCTTTCCAGTCATATTAAATGCCATCTCTCCTTTAACAAAAGCCTGTGTTACCATTATTCTTTATAATGTTAAGAGAAGCAATCATCAAGGTCTTGCTATGGTTCCTTAAATTATTCACGCCTGATCCATTGTATCAAGCTACAATGTTTACTGCAAAATTGTTGTCCTCTTAGTTCTGATTGTGATATTGGGGCTTTGCAGGATATGTATGATTCATAGTGATGTCTCTGAGCTCTTAAAAACATTGTTGTGCTGCATTTAATTATAAGAACAGAATCTACAAACAGTTGAAAATCACATAATTTGCATGTAATTATGGGTATTACATAGGTCGGAAAGGGATAGGTGGCTTTAGTTATGCAGAAAGTGTAGGTCTTTCTAGTTTTAACCTTCTGTTGTCCAGGATTCCTAGAAATTATAAGTTTAAGTTCACATTAAAAATCAGCTTTAAAATCATGCTAAGAAACAGCTGGTATTGTACTTTTCTGTGTTCTGTGTCAAAGAAGCTCTCTCGTCTTAGGGGAATGACTGCCAGTGGATTAGTGATAGATACACTTAAGATACAAACGAACAAATGCTACATAATAATCCCTGCTATTAAGTGAACCCTTTTATTTAATTAAAAACAAACTACCAGTAACTTTTTTGAATATCAAAGTTTCCAAGAAATATTAATCTTTACCTAGCTGAAATGTTGGTCCATATCTGCATTAGAAAACAAAGCTTTGCAATGGTGTGTTGTTCAAGTGAGCTTCCAAATAGGCATATAAATTTGTCTGCAGCCTGGGCGCAAACACATCTGACCCAGGGCTGATAATGATAACCAGAACCAGAAGCAGCGGGTGCATGGTGCAGAGCTCCCTGAGCTGACTGGATGTGAATCAGCTTGGGTCTCACGGCAGGCTAAGCCACATTTGTGCAGCGGTACATTCAAGTTGCATCTTTATTAAGATAGCTACTAAGCAGAGCTTGTTAGGTCATCTGTAGAGCTGATCTGCACCATGTGGATTTGCTGAGTTGCATCTCTGCTAGCTCAGGGATCTATACACTGTGCTCCATGCATGACAGAGACAGGCAGATAAATAAGCTATTCTATCTGGAGACTGTGGGTGAACATGTAGAATTAACCTGGCTTTGTAAATTCCTCAGCTGATGAGAGCAAACCCACACCCCAGCAATCTGGAAGAAAGCCTGCCCCATGGAAAATGTGAAAGGGCCACTTATAACCAAAAGGAACCTGCAGCGACAGTCTCTTCCGCAAATTTCTGTTGTTTCAGACAGATCATAGATTAAGCATCTGCTGCAAGGAAACTTTATAAGTAACCAGGAAACTGCTTGTATGTCTAGGAAGTTCTTATAGTGACATAATGATACTACCACTGTTGAACTGACTGTACTAGTTTAGTTGCATGGAGGCTCCTATTCTGAAACAAGTGAGTTTTCATTCTAGTATAGGAAGTTTTACAAGTACAGATATACTGATTTCGATTCACACATTTGCTAATGTGTACAGACCTAAAAATCAGAGCTTTCCCTTTCTTATAGTGCTGAAATCAGGAACATTCATAGGAAAATTTTTCAGAAATAGCAAATTTGCTTCAGCATTTCAAGAACTTTAAAGAAAAAAAAAAACACAACACAACAACAACAAAAAAAAACCCAAAAAACAAAACCAAAAACAAACCCAAAACCCCCATGTATATATGTTTCTTTACAAGCTTTTTTCTTTAGCTGAAGCTAACAAGTGAAGTTACTTTTACAACTTTTGCATAGTTTGGAAGTTATTAAGTAGCAGGCCATTATCAGTACAAAAAGCTTGTCAAGTGCTGACTTTTCTTGAAGCACAGGTAGCACAGGTGACTTCTGGTACACCATTATGTCAACCTATTTCTCCAGACTGCTTTAAAGTAGAAAGAGGAGAACTAAGCTTTAGGACATGACCATGGATGCATATATTGCTAGGGATTTTTCTTTAATGTTATTTGTATTTATATGGTTTTAATGTAAATTATACAAATTACCACAACCACTGTAATATTTGTAAAAGTTGTATTTTCTGAAAGCCTCTGATTCTTTGTCCAAAATAGACAATATGTAACCCCCCACCAACTTGTCCATCAGCCCAAGATTAACCATAGGCTAGTACCTACTATTTCTTTTAGCAAACGTACTAATTTGTGGTTGAATTAGAGCATATTTTCTAAATGGTCATTCTACTTATTGCATCTTCAGACAATTTGTTTCAGTGTTAATTTTCCTTACTGTAAAAGAGTTGCATCTTATCTCCATTTTTACTTCATATGACTTCCGTGAAATTTAATTAAACAAAGACGTATAAAAGTAGCAGCAATCATTTCTAGTCCTAGAGAGAACTATAGTAAGGAAAACTTGTCATATCTCTGTGGTCCAATTATCACTATGTCTAAATCACTATAAATTTTTCATGAGAGTGAGGGCCACATGGGTTCTCAGTTTCCAAACTCTTTTTAATAGAGAGAATGCTTTGGAAAGCATGCAAATTTAAAAAAAAATATTCTGGAAATACCAGAGAGGAGGACAAGGTGGATTACAGAATAGTTAAAGTGGTCAGAAAAAACTGGTCAGGAGAAAACCAACAACAACAACAACAGCAGAGAAAACAAACGGAACAGAAAAAATAAAATATATTAGGTCCTGAACAAGCATAAATCAGAATATTCGGTCGTTGTGACAAGTACCTCGGAGCTAATTTTGTTACCATGATTCAGACACCTGTCAAATGCTTCTGTAAAGTATTATGAGATCCTCCGAGAAGAGCCATTATCCCTGAAACTATACCAGTCGATATCAGTTGTAATTCCTATATTTCTTCATGTTAGAAACATATACGATTATACTGAGAATTGTGTGATACAGGGTTGTGTGATAATAGGGTTGTATGTTAAGTTATGCAATTAATTATGCACTTAGCCTTGCAAAGCAGTACCGTCAGCTTCCATTGACTTTGCTCATGCCTTGAATTCTTCAACAGCAATGCACAAGCTACAGTGAAAAACTGTGCAACATTGTGCTGAACTTTCTTTTTTCCTAGATGTAACCATATCTGGGCAAAAAGATTTCATAAAATATTCATCCTGACATTCAAAATCCCACAATGCTGAATGAAACTTTTCTGAAACAGCATCTCCAGGTAGAGATGCTTCCAGAAGTGTTGATTTACTTTTTTTCAAGTTACAGTTTATCCAGCTGTCATAGGATAAACATAAAATGACAAAAAGAAAGAGAAAGATAATATATCCCTTAAATGTTCAGGTATTCTGTTATTCATATGAATGCAAACAACTAGGTTAATAAGGGAATAGTAGAAGGAAGGATGGGAAAAGGTCTTCCTAATGGTTTAAAACCAGAACCCTAAATCAGGTGCCATCTAGCCCAGAATTCAGTCTTTTATCAGCTGGATTTCTAGTAGTAAAATACTTCATGGTGCCTGAAATGCCATTGCTGATTTGTGCCACCAAAATCCAGGCAGCCTTCAGCCAAACAACTTCTGTCTCCCACAACTGAGAACAGTTTTACCAATCTTTTGATAAAACCCTTGGCATTTTGTTTCTTGCCTAGTCCACAGCTGCACACTGTCACTGTAGTCAAAAATAAAATGAGAGGTAAGAACTGATGTTAAATCCACCTCTTTGTTCATTTTTTGAACTTAGTCCTTTGTTTGCTGGGAAAGATTTACTACCTGCCAGAATACTCAATACACTGGGACAAACTGTACTCATGTTGGAGGCATTCTTTTTTTGTGTAAATGACTAGAAACTGCAAAAGACAGTCAAATTCAGTGATGCTTCATCCCAAGTGAGTTGATGTTACCTTATCCCATGCACTGGTGATAACCACTCAGTCTTTTTATTGCTTATTGGTCCAAATACTACTTATCTGTAGGAAGTGGAGCATCTTCCACTCAGGAGTCTAAAAGCCACCCCTCACCAAAAGGACCGTAATTATGTCACTCTCCTATGAGACATGAAAACATCCACTTTCAGATGAAACAAGGCAAAGGGAGAAACCAGGTCTTTCACATTCATGGTGAATGACCTGGTCCTGGGGTAAACAATGCCTCAGTGGGGCTAAGGGAGATGAATAACTTCTATCTTCCCCTTCTCTGCAGCTTATATGAGAAAAGACTGACCTCATCAGACACCTGCCACTAGGAGACCCTGGGCTATGAGTACCATGTAGGTATTTTCTTGCTGCCTAGAGCGCTTCAATGCCCTTCACTTCTCTCCTTGTGACATTTTGAACTGTCTAGATTACAGAAATGTCTGCCAGGTTTGCTAAGGTTGTGAATCCCAGCTGTGCCTTATTTAGGGAACACTGGTTGCCATCTTAGAATCATTTGTTGTCCAAAAGAAATGCTTTATAATAGAAGTCCACGTCTCTTTGCAAAGGTATCCTGGGAAGTTTTTTAATGTCTATACATCTAAGTGATGTATCACAGTTAAGATATGGTTCACAACAGGATTATTGCTGACTGTTCCAGCTAGTGCAGAACTTCACAGACATTAAAGTTATAAAACATCTTCTCCATAATAAACAGTCATGTGTTTGAACGGCTGTTTCACCTTTTAATCCCGGTACTAAATACAAGGCAGTATTACTCAGTCTGGGAAACCTCCATTACCAGAGTTGTCACAGTGCTTCTCTTTTGTATGTGGAAGAGCCTCACGTCATGTAAAAAGTCTGGAGAGGTTCACTATGTAAAACATGGGATTGCTTGTCACCTACAGGATCAGATTCAAGGATGCTACCTACTAGTCTCTCAGATGAAGGCAACAACAATTAAGGTTTTAAGCAGCTTTCGGTAAGCAATTATATTCTTATTGGACTGGATTATTTCACCAAGAATGCCTAAACATTTTTAGTAACATCAATGGGCTGGTCAAGTGCATCTAGTCTGGTTCTGTCTCTTGTTTTTGTCAGGAATAAGAATTTAAGTCATAGTAACAAGCTCTAATAGCCAGTAGAAACCCAGCTCATAAATCTGTGTGAAAGGGGAAGAAAATCACTGATTAAAAGTGTCTAAGTGGCAAATTAAAAAAGGAGACCAGCTGCCATGCCAGTGGTATCATAGTTTTATGCTCTGCTGTGCAACAAATACAGATTAATTATTCTGTGTATTTCTACAACAGATAACTGATCACTTTCAAGAAAAAAAAAAATGCTGATGTCTTATCTCTTTGCCATTTTTGTTATGATCAAATTTGAACCTATCTTTTTTGGAACTGAAGTTATGTTTCACTTCCAGCTCCTCTCCATTTTTCCACTGCCCTGTTATTGCCACCACATACATTTTCCAATGTCTCTAGTGAAAGTCCCAAAAGTCTCTTAAGAAAGCTTTTTACATTGGTTGCAAGTTTAATAGATTCACAGATGTCTCTGTTTATTTCAGAAAAAAAAAACCAACACCAAAACACCTAAAATAGGGATTGTTTTAAAAAAATGGCTCGAAAGTTCACATTCCTCATCTTTCTTGGTACATAGAAGATGAGTCTAAAGCTAAATCATTAGGTAATTATGACTGTTTAACTCTGCAGTTCTGTAAAACCTCCATTTCCACCTTTTTTTCCCAGTGTTTTTTGTCACCCAAATAAAAAGATGACAAAATTCCCTCGTGGTATTTATGGAGGTTTATCATCATGAGGATTAGATCCCTGATGCTTTTTGAGAGGAGTCTACTTAAGATCTTGACAACTATGATCATCCCCATGATACAGAGGAGTCTGAAACATTTGGTTGAACACTTTTATGTCTTTGAAAAGAAGTGTGGTAATATATTCATATTGTCCAGAGAAAATGAAATATGTTCTCTTCTATTAGTAGCTCAAGAGGATGATTAACCGCAACCATTAAATAAGCTAAACATTTTTAAATCACAGGACTGGATCATTGAATAGAATTGGCTGTGAACTACTGATCTTGAATCAGAGCTACTAACTGGCCTCATTCATTTGAAATGACACAGAAAAAGAGAGAGCAAGGTGTATTAGTCAATCACAGAATGCTTACGAGCCAGTGATCCAGTGTGTCTTGGGAAAAAAGAAAAGTATAGTCTTAAACTGATGTATTTCCAGTTAAAATAGGAAAAATACAATACAATACACACATTGCTAAATGCTGAGTATAGCTTGATCACACACAAGAAAACATATTTCAAAGTGGAACAGGTGGAGAGAAAAGCTAATACTATGATCAGCAGAACTGGGAATTTATTTTGATTAGACTATCAAGTGGTACCTTGCTGAGCCTGGCAAGAGAAAAAATGAAGGACGTATGACTGTAGTATTTAAAACAGTATAAGTACTTCAGAGGAAAAGAGTAGGGTAAATACTTTGGGAAGGAGTTTGACCATTGACAATAAATGATAAAGTTTCCCTAAAAGTAAGCATACACAAGCTGGCTATGGGGAAAATTTGGCTAATAAAAATAATGAGAACAAAGAACCAAATTGATTATAAACCGGCAATCAATGTGTGTACAGAAGCACTGCATAGTTTGATTGCCTGTGACAGCAGGAAGTGGCCAAGGGTATTCCTTCCAGTCCTCTACTATTTACTTGTTCAAAATATTAGAACAATTGGTAATTTTTTGTTGCACCAAACTTTAAGAAAGGCTAAGAATATGAACTCAGAAAGCACTGATAGGCTAGCTTGACTTTCATCTTAGGCACCAGTAGAGAAGAATATGGGATAAAATCAGTAAAGATAGTAGCATAATTAATGACAATTATATAGTTTTATAATAAACACCTCTTATCAAACAATGGGTGTCTTTTTGATGAGATTACATTTGGCTTAGGATAGTAACTATGACTTTATAATATAGCTAGAGATAGAACACAAAGATATTTGTCTTAAGATGCCATAACAAACTGCTATAAATATGGCACTGTACAAAATTCACAAAACCCATATTCAATATATTAAAAACTGATTAGTTGAGTGCTTATAGTTTACTGTAAGTACTTACAGAGTGCTTATAGTTTACACTCTCCTGCTATGTGCATCCATCAGGGACCAATGTTGTTCAGTGTCTTTCTCAACGTTCTAGAAGAAAATATAAAATCAATACAGATAGATTCATGGGTGACATGAACTTTGGTAGGGCAGTAAATAATAGTAAAGGCAGGTTAGTAATAAAGATCGCTATGCGTCATTTGGTAAAGAGATGGTAAGGTTAATTTGAACATATACAAGGTCATATAACAAGAAAAAAGGAATGTACATCGTATTTATGGAGTGGGAAATAGTTATGTGGAAAGCATTGAATTGGAAAAGGCCTTAGAGTAAAACTGAATTAAATGGATTTGTGAGTTTGTTAATTTTTTATATACCTAACCTATATATTGATATAAAATTATTTAATTTGAAATTTTTCCATTTTTAATTCAATCACAAATTTAAAATAAAAGGAATTTTTAATTGATTAGAATGTTCGGTTTCAAGGAAGTAAAAAGTATTAAACATGTCAGAGGAAAGTTTAGAATGAAACTTTTTTAAACTAAAAAATCAAAATGTTTTAAATTTTGCAAGTTTGAAACTCTAGGGGCTAAAGTTAAGACATTATGCTGCTCTGTTAGCTGCTCTGAAAGTTCCTCTGAATTGCTCTGGACGCGTTAACACTGTGGACATACTCATGCTTGAAACCTTGCTGCAGGATTTTCCAGCACCGTCATTAAGTCTCTCTCAAATTCAAGTCATGCCCCATGCATGAAAACATGCTGCCTTGTGTTAGGCCCTTACTGAGGTACATCAGCTGGCTTTGTAAATAATTACTATTTCTAAGAAAAACCCTTTACCTTCCAGGAGATACCCTCCATAAGCCTAAAGAATGTAGAATACTTTCCTTACCCTTTGTTGACTTAGCATGCTTTGTCTGCTAGGCTAGGAAAATTAAAAGAGGAACAGTCAGGCCATGCAGCATAGCTTGTAGGTCCCAGTGTTGGACTGAAGCTGTTGGCAGTACCTAGGACTAGACATTTGTTAGCCTAATAATAGCTACCTTTTTCTCACAATATGAAGGTTCTTGTATCTTCCATGCAGTTCTCTCATGGGAGCACCTACCTCCCGATTTAATAACTTCTGCTTATTTTACATTTGGAATTAATTATAAAGTTGTGTATTATGATGCAAATTTATGATAACAATGGTCAAATAAAGCTGTTAGTTAAAAAAAGAAAATAGGGAGTATTCTGTATTTTTAAAATGGACCTTTTCATTGTTGCCTGTGTCACAGCCCTGCAGTGTCCTCAAGTTTCCACCATGGATATTGGTACAGAGTGATGACTACATTGCAGCAATGTCAAGGAAACGCATGCTAGCAAATGAATGCACTTTTTAATGTTTGAGCTATGTTATTTTAGTCAAATATGTAATAGTCATTTACAAACCATCTTCCCAGGTGCAAACTTGCAGGCTATTTGACCCATTGTCTTGTAAGTGACACAGGACTTTGCCAAGTGTTAAATCCCACAGCTGCAGTGGATGACTATTCCTTCTTCTCAGCCTACTTGACCTCAGTGCATCTTTCACTCCCTTGCCAATGGTCCATGCTTCTGGACTGTCCCAAAGAAGGGGACAGACTTTCTAGCTCTTTCCTTTCCCTATTTGAATGGCTATCTCATGCTGTACTGATGGAGACTTTCTGTCCTCTCTTCTTTCTCATTCTTACAGAGTGTTTCAGTTCTTTCTTTTTCTTTACTTTTTTTCTGTTCTCATTGCTTCAAATGCCTTATTGCTGGTTGCAGACTGGGATATCAATGTAAAGCCTAGTGAACTTACAGCTGGCTGTCCCTCGTTTCACTTGCCTTGTATATTGTTTCCTTGCTTAGGCTGCTGTCCACACCATGTTATGTCCAAGCTATTGCAATCTATTTTCAGCTTTAAAACCCGTGGTCTTTGTTTCTGGTCTTGCCAGGCCTAAAAAATGAGTTTTTCATTCCCCATCAACCACTTTTATTTAGTTTTGCTTGCACAACCACCATCTCCAGAAATTCTCTTTATTCTTGAGCGTGCTGCTACTGAAACCTTTATTCATGTTCCAATTATGCTCAGAGCATTCTGAAATTTAAGGACATAATTAAGTGTCTCCTAGCATCAATATCTAAATCCATTTCCAAAGCATTTATTATCACTTTCCATTTGACAAAGAGGAGAATAAAAATGAATATTTCATTCTTTTAAGGAGTAAAAAATGTAAGTGAAACAAAAAACAAACTTGAAAATACAATGAGCATAATTGCAAGACAGCTTTTTTTTTTTTTCTTATTTATTGTATCCCTAGCTTGAGAATACAGAATGCTACAGCTTGGGTACTCACTCAGGTAGAGAACTGGAAGATTTGTCCAAATATCCCTTTGTTCTTTTTCTCCTCTGAGCTCTGCTCCCTTTAGACTGCATGATTTTCTTTGGATAGTGACTATATGGTCTTGACTATCTAAAAATTCTTCATACATTGCTGGCACTACCAGAAACAAATAATAAGATCCAGAAAAGGTCTCAGAGTTTCAGTCCATCCCATTATGAATGAAGTTCACAGTTATGTACAGGGCCAGGACATACATTAGATGCTATGTAAATCTCAGTTGAGCTCCAGATGCAGGGNGCCGGCTGGCAACCAGCACCCCCAGGTCCTTCTCCTCTGGGCAACTTTCCAGCCACTCTTCCCCAAGCCTGTAGCGTTGCCTGGGGTTGTTGTAGCCCAAGTGCAGGACCCGGCACTTGGCCTTGTTGAACCTCATGCAGTTGGCCTCAACCCATTGATCTAGCCTGTAGAATATCTAGATCTTTATTGAGAAGTACATACAGAAAGGATTAAATAGGTGTCAGAGTAGTTTGAAGAGATTAAGAATCATTAGAGGTTATATGGAAACAAAAAAAATGGAGGAATAAGGTATTTAGGAAACACATATAAGAAATTCGTTGACTCATATATTCTGCGATAGATGGCAGAATTAATTATTGGTAAAATAGACTAGCAATTGAGTATAAAAATAGAGGAAGAGTTTGATTTAAAAATGAAAGACATAGAGAAAGAAAGTTCATACTTAAAGCTGCACAGAACACTTAAATTTCAGCCTTGATGAGAGCCAATATTATAATAGGTCTGTACAATCCTGTTCTGTAGGTGAAATTATGTTTTTTCATCTTCATTTTTCTCTTTCGTTGGGGTTTTTTGTTTGTTTGCTCACTGTCTCTGGCCACTTGCTGGTGGTATCTCCCTGAAATACCTGCAGAAAAAAACACAGCGCTACCACAAGCCTGGCCCAGAAAACCTGGCCCAGGTTCACTGAGGGTGTCTAGATGAGGGTGAGGGTGAATGATGCATGTCTGGCAGTGGGTAGGATGGTAGGATACCTCAGATGCTCTTTCCAGTTGCTTTGGTATTTCTGTTTGTGGGGTGGGGGTGTTGGCAAAGTAGAGACCTTTAGTTTAGACATGTTAGCATTAGTTTAGAAGCTGGAAGTTGGGAGGCAGTTAACTGGAACAACGCTTACTTCTAAAGTCTTTTTTTTTTAATTAAATTTTGTTTCATATTCCAGCATTACACTTGAGACCATCATACAAACCCTCCTCTTTACACACAGTTTTTGGTGCTCTAATTAATTCCCTTCTTTTCTTCTCATGTGTCCCATCCCTCCTGCATTCTGAAACTGGATCAAATAATAGGGGCAGGCTTCCAACTTTGTTGTTTGATGTGCTTTTATCACAAAATGAAGCAAAAATAAGAAGTGTGACTTCCTTATTATGATACTGTTGGTTGCCAAAATGAGGTCTCCATGGAAAAAAAAAATGTGATTTTAAGATACTAATCAGCCATGTGATAAAACCTCTCACTCTCCAACACATGCCAAATCTTAGAAACACACCTGTTGTTGTTATATTCATTTGAAGAACTCAAAGATGAAGGATATAAAGTATTTCAGTCACCAAGCAGACTGAAGGATAATCCACTAATCCAGATAGATGAAAGGAAATGCAGATTTTATGCCCTCTTGAGAGTGGCAGCCTGTCAAAAAATAGATCCTTCTGCTCAGCTTGCCAGAAAGAGAGAGAGAAAAGAGGAAGAGAAAGAAAAGGTCTCTATCTCAGATGTGCAAACAGACATACATGGACACAATGAGAATGTCTGTGCTACAGCAGTACCTTAATCAATGAAAATCAATGCCAAAACATATATTGATAGATACCTCTATTTCTTTTATGATAAGAAAGAAAGTATAATTTGGGGGGGAAAAAAGGTAATTCTGTTTGCACTTTAAAATATGAAGACAAAAGAAATCCCTTAGGGTATCACACTGATTGAAATCAGAAGAGTAATATTTTCTCTTACGCAAAATAAAGTTTTTCTTTGCAACAGGCACTAAAAATGGTAATTGCAGAATACAATTTTTTTAGAAGAATTTTGAGACAGCCTGTTCAAATAGCAATCATGTTCAACACACATAATTTGCATGTCCCAGAGATTTTTTTGGGTCAGATATTGCTCCCTTTATCCGTGTCAAATGTTACCTTTAATTGCAATCAGTATACTTTAATGATAAGAGTCTAAGTCAAAATGTGGACTTGCATTTTTTAATGTAATGATACACTTTCATTTGAACCCCACATGTATATGAGAGATTCTTTTTACTGGAGAAAGTGACAATATTACTTTGAGCACAGGAAAGCAAACCTGTGTGATCACTTCATTTTCTTTGGCTCCCTTGCATTTAATCTATTTTTTATCTTTTATGTTCACAGGGTGCAGAAGGTGAAGGTGGGGATGGAAAAGCATATAAGGCAAAATGTGGATAGAGTCAGCAGTAAAAGAAAAAAATGCATGCTGTCCTCTACTGTGCAAAGCAAGCATAATTGCTGACATCAAGAAGTTTGCACTTCTGGGAGGAAAAAATTAACCAACAAAAATTCTTTCCCAATGACAAGAAAAAAATCTGAAAAAAAAGCGATTGCTTTCTATTTCATGGCATACATTGGAGTCAATATTTCTGCATTTACCTGGACTGTAATCTTGTATCCATACTATTTGCATTCTGTAGGTCTTCATTTTGTATTTTAAACTGAGTACTGGCTGTTCTCTGAGATAATCTTTCTCAGAGATGATGACATCTATTTAAACATATAAGAATGCATTTCTTTACTTAAAAATTAAACTAATAAATTAAACTAATTCTTTTGAACTTTCAACAAAGAATTAATGATGTGTTAACACATATAGCAGTGCTAGTGTTCCTGCATTGAATAGATGCAACTATGAACTTTACCATACATACTATATTTGCAAGATTTCTTTTTTTTTTTTTTTTATGAAATACATTGCAAATCTGACCAATCTACCTTTAACACAAACTCTAATCTGCTGGGGAAGAAGATTCACCATTCACAACATGGATGTTGCTTTTAGCAGTTGTATGAGATGTGTAAGTTGTGTAAGGAAGCAAAGGAGCAATAGGAATGGGAAAGCACTTATTCTGCACTTGAGGGAGGGAGTTTTCATTGTCACAAGGAGACTCATGGGGAGGTACACATTATAGCCCTGTAGTAGAATCCAGGAGGCTTTTACCTCCCCATTAAACCCTTCCTTGTGCTGCCTTGACACAATGTTGGTGCTCCTGAACTGTCAGAGAAGCACCACAAATTCTTACTGGCTCCTTATCTTATATGTAGCTTGATTGACCTCCAGCTTCTGACACTCATGGAAGCAGCAGAGGACATGACCAGGTAAGGGTTCGCAGGGAGGAGCTCTGGCATCATGCAAGGAAATGAGCGTGGCCACAGCTGCACTACCTGCCTGCTGGTCACAGCAGGGCTGGTCTGCCATGGCTGCACTGGGCTGGAAGAGGTTTATGCTCTGAAAACCCTCTAGACAAAATCTGTTTCCTTAAATGCTGTGTTAGATGAGAAGATTTGATGCAGTACAAAATACCCACTGTAAGGATAATTACAAGATTCCCATGAAAAAATGAGGTCACAGCACACTTACTCCTTAGTCATTTCCGTGGGCTTTTTAAGGCATTTCAGAAGAACAAAGTGTTAAGAAGAGATTTTAAACAGACCAGTGAGATGGCTTTTCGTATATTTATGAAGAGAAAAGGGCACAGGGTAAGAAAAGCATGAAGGCTCTACAATCCCAGAGTATTAGTATTTTATGTTAATATTCATCCTATTATGCAGAAATGCAAAATTAGACTTACCTTCTTAGTTAAGAATGCTCTCAGGCTTCTACAAAGATAGTGAAATTTAAAATATTAAGATAAAAGTAATACATAACTGCAACACATTTTATGATTATTTATTAAAAAGGCAATGCAAGTACAATAATAATTGAACCGAATATAATTTCATAAAATACCAGTTATACCATCCATAATGCATATGGACACATTGACTTAATTTGGTTGTTGGGTACCTCACTGGCATCTCTCCTGCCAGTGAGGTAGGTAAAATTATATGCTATAATATTCAGTTCCTCCCCATGCCTTTCTTGCCTTGAAATTGATGGTAATTATCAGAAAAAAAAGTTTCTGAACAAACCCAGTTTCATAAGGGCTCAGTAGAGATACAAACATCACCTTCACTTTGGGGTTTTTTTACTTCAACATTCAAGTTACTGTGCAAAAAATTACTTCAGTCATACTGAGAGGCGTGTGAAAAAAACAAAGGAGATGGAGCACTGGGTGCAAGCAGCTGCAGAGGAGCAGGCAGCACCTCCCTTTTCAGAAGGTATCTATAGAAGGGCCTTGGATTCAAATGCTTTTCTGCTTAAAAGAATTTGAGTCCACCTCCGTTCTGGCAGTAAACTGGTTGAGCTGTTAAATCATAATCTGAACCTGAATTTGGGAATACCATTCTCTCCTGTAGATTAAGTATGAGGAGACTACACACCATTCCTTCAGGTGTTCTGCAGTGAGTTACTCTCAGTCTATCCTGTTGAAGGTAATTCACATTATGTAGTATACTTAAATATTTATTGAGAGTAATTCAGTGGCCTGGTTAGGACATTAAAAAAAAAAAAAAGAAACCTACTTTCTGCTTGATTCATATGAACAATGAATGTTCCTACATAATGAATATTTAATTTACCACCCTCACCTGAGAAGTGAATGATCTTAAATCCAATCCTTGCTCCAGTACATGTTTAATTAAGTATACAAAGTGAAATTGCCCTGGTAAACTAATTCAGATCAGGCAAAGGTGTGAACCAAATCAAGCTGTCCTTCTTCTGGCAGGATTTATCTTCTGCAGCATTAGGGGTGCATTTGCATTAGGATTTTTTCTTTAGATCAGGGCATTTTCAAGTGACTCTCCCAGTCACCTTCACTTCCTGTGCATTGATTCACACTGGGAGCAATCCAGGATCTCACAAACTGGCCTCCTTTTGGATAAACGTACACTGACAGATGTGCTCCAGAAATACAAAACCTGTGATCCAGCTGCAAACAGGATGTCAGTTCACAGAGTCAGAAACATGCTAGTCTGAAGTAGCAACCCCTGAAAGTCATATAGCGTGAATATAAAGTTCCAAGTGCTGTTTCTTTCTACAAATCCACAGCTACCGGGCTGTACTTCTTCCCAATGCAGATGTAGCCCTAACTTCACCTTTGCTGCAAAAGTGATTTTTTTTTTTCCAGTGACTTCACTCTACATACCTGAGTCATTTAGGAGGGATCAAACCCACAATTTCTGGCATTTTCAATGTTCATGAGAATGAAAAGACTAGCTTTGTTTAAACTATAACATGTAGGACTATGTTCTCTTTGCTACATTTGCAGGTTTGATTTGGCCCATAAAAAGTTCACATGCATATTTGCAGCATCATTTGAATTATAATTTGATGCACAAACACTTTTTATTTTAGGAATAAAAATCGGGAAAGTATCTGGACTGATGCTCTAAATAATTTTCAGTATAGAAGTGCCATAAAATGTGCAGGACCAACCAGTTGTTTATGGTGAGAGGAAAGGAAGGCTGACAATATAGTTTTTAAACTTCTTTAGGAAATGTGAAGTTTTTTCTTTACCCTCTCCTTAACAAATTCCTGGATATTATCTTCTGGAGTATGCCTAAAGATCATGAGCTGTTGACTAATCATAGGTTCAGGATTGTTTGTGCAATGCAATTTCTCAAATAATTCTCTTCCAGTGTGGAGGCACTTTGTCTAGTTTATTGATAAGAAGCATGAGCTGTTGAGTTTTCTATTACCAGGATTCCAACACATAACATTACTTTTACTAACTGTATCGCCATTACTATATTTTGGGGTTTGAGCCATGGACTGCAGCCATCTCCAAAAGGATGTGAAACTAAGCAAGCAAAGAATGAGGGATTTACATCAGCTACAAATGCACCATTCACCCGAATGCTGCAAGCAATTCATTTCAAAAGCTATTCTAATGAATGGTATTCATACTTCTAAAATGAACCAATGTGGAACCTGCCAACTTTTTCCAGAGTAATCTTTGATATGAAACAACATTGAACATGTGGAGGCTTTGAACAAAAAAGTTCAGAAAAGGATTGGGAATATTAGAAATAGTTTGGAATATGAATGCTCATATTTGTCTTTATGGAAAATTCATGAAAATTATTTCTGGATTTCTTGACTTTTTTTTTTTCCCCCTAAGGTATTAAGTATTTTAATATAGACTTCTTGCTGAATTACAAACAGGAGTCATTTTTGCTGATTATTTATTTTTTGGCTCTCACTTGTAGCATAGCTGAGTTTTACTTTATTTTAAGCAATCTTTTTACTTCTTCAAATCTCACACTCACACTTGCACTCTTCCACATGATCTGAATAGACTTAATTGGACTTTATTGGGGCTGGGATTGAGTCAAATGAAAATGAAAAAAGAGGAAGGACTAGAGTACAAGGTTTGCCAAATTACATCCTAAAGGCTTATACTTGGTTAACAGAATGTATTTTCAGTTTTCACTTTCATCCATTCACTCTTGTGAAACTGTGGGATATTCCCTGAAGCTTTCTACTTGCCAAATAGTGTTCTATCACAGACTGATACATTAGCCAGCTGATTTTGATTACATAGATTGCATTTTGAATGCACATAAAAGAAATTTGTTTTTAGTAGCTTATTCATAAGGTTAAATATGATCAATGTTAACAATAAGAGGATATGTCCTGATAGCATAAAATACAACTCGAAGCTGCTACATTTAAGCACCTTGTAACCTTTACAGATAAACATCACACCTACCTAAATTTAGGTGAAATACTACTTAAATCCTTTCTACTGATCCAGGCAACTGTTCCTGCGTAATAACTTTGAAAGAGCTCTATGGGTTTTCATGTGAATTAAGTGACAGTAGTGTTGAAGAACGCAATACTCCAGCTCTCACGTGGCAATAAAGGTGAAGTTGTGGGCCATCATAACCAGGGAACCAGATTACAGACCCTTGAAACAATTTCGAGGAAAGAAAGATTTGGAAACAAACATTTAAGGTGACAGGCATTCAATATCTTGTAAAATTTGGGATATGCATATTTAAAAAAACCCACACTTAAAATTCTGGTATAGGTACATGCAACGATGGCATAATCAAACGTCCCATATGAGTGAAACTCATCTGTTATCCTCTCCTCTATCTTGTATTTCTGCCTTTTTCACAAACACTTCTCTATGTTGCCATTATTAATTCATGAACTTAGAAGTCCTTTTATTCATATATGCTTGGATGAAAGTGTGTGCACAACTCTTGTTAGAAAAGAGCAGGCAGAGAAGACAGAATATTTGCCAGTTTTCTTTGTTAATACATCTGAAAACAGAGATTCTCTTACTAGCAGCATCCGTGCTGTTTCATGTGGATGAAACCTGTCCAGGAGGATATTTTGCATTTCTGTTAGCAGTTAAAGGTGTATCAGTTCTGAGAGTATTTTTAGTATCAGTTCCAGATAAAGAAATACACCTCAGTTTAGCTGTCCTCAGTATCCATTTCTGTGAAGGAAAAAGAAATAAATCAGGTGAGACAAAACTGAGATCTACAAAAAAACCCCAACAACCAAACAAGAAAAAGGAGAGATAAAAATAATAATGCCCCCTGCCCTCATTTTGTGTGAACAGTTCAGAAAATTATTTTAGTGGATTTTAAAATGTCATCATAAGATTGATAGAAGGTTATAAGATGGCAATGAAGATAAACAAGATTCGAAGGGTTCAGCACCAGCGAGTAGGGACGTACTACCCGATGTTGGCCTCAAAGGAAAAGTACATCAAGGACGGAAGGAAGCTTAGACAGAGAAGGCTGTTGAAGATTATATTTTGCTGGCTTCCCTGAAGAGCTCTCTAGAGAATCTCAGTAGATTTACTGGATTCAGTAACATGGCTTCCTGGTGGCTGATAGGGAAAAAATTATTTTTAAAGAGATTCTGGTTTTGTTGTGTGAGAATGTAATATTGTGTCTGCAGCTAGCTGGACACATGGTGTTGCCCTTAGAGTTTTCATTGTGAGTGAAAAATCACATGTAAAAAATTATGGATGCCTTTAAAATCATTCCTTGTCTCTATGACTGCTCTCTATACGGATTTTGCCTTTCACAACAGTTTTCTTCTGGGGTGATGTGTGGCCACAGCTGTGCACCAGGCACAAACAAGTTTTCCTACAGTTCAGGTGTTTTCAAGGGATCTTACTATGTTATAGCCTACTGTCTGCAGCCAGATGCTGGATTAACTTCAGCCATTTTAGCTGATATCTTTGAAATGAATAGGTATTTCCCTTAATTCTCATCTTTGAACCATGCTGTCAAAACATCTTTTAAAAGTTGGCAGTGTGAGACTCGGGGAGACATGTTTTCTGGAAGAAGTGGCATTAGTACTAAAGCAGCACAGAAAACGTTTGAGAATGTAGAGAACTGATTAAAACAGATTCTCTGTTTTGGATCTCAGTAGGCTCAGTTTAGGACATTTTATGGCTGAAGAGAATTATAGGATATTTGTGTGATTAAGTTTGCAATTTTCATATTAAATCAAAAAGAAATATCTTGACTTGTTTTTTCTTCAGGCCGACTTTCCTTTGAAGTTGCATTTTGTCTAGCATTAATAAAAAAGATATTGAACAAAACAGGCTTTTGCTAGTTGCATTTCTGCAAAATGTTTAGTTTCTAAATATAACAGCTCAAAGAGCGCTCTGCCCCAGCTCCTCCATCCCAAGAGCCATCAGCCCATTAGAGCTCCATCTCCACAAGCCCAGAGGAACACAGAAGACCCTGGGCAGGCAGGAAACCAAACTAAGGACTGTCTCAGGAAAGCCTCAGCCCCAGCGTCCAGGTATGATACCCACCATCGTGGTCCAAGAGAGGCAGCTCCAGATCCACTGCTGGACTGGTGGGGTTGCTGCCTGAGGTGTGGGACATGTTATGAGGTGCTGGGAAAGAGCATTTTGGGATTGCACAAGACTTATTATGGGGTGTTTAAGGAAGAAACCAGAGGTGGGGAAGGGGATGGATTTAGATTATCTGGGGAGGAACTGTGGGAAAACAGAGGTGTGAGGGGACAAACAGAGCTGGTCCTCTGTAAATAGTGGCCTGTCTGGCTGTGCCACCACAGGGGTTGCAGGGGCCAGCGGGCGGGTGGTGCCAGCCTGGGGCAAGTGCAGGTCGGGGTGCCAGCGGCTGGGCTGGACCGTGGGCTGGTGGGTGCGTGTGCCTGGGGGTTAGCGACCAGGGAGACCCCAGTGAGTGACACCAAGTGCGAGACCCAGGTGGGATGAGGGCCAGAGCCTGTCTGGCTGCAGTGCAGCACTGGGAGCCAGCGCGGGGTTGTGAGTGAGTGTGCAAGTGCTGGTGAAGGTCTGGCTGGATGAGGCGGTGAGCAGGTGAGATGTACAGGGAGCTGGGGGGAGGTTCTCCAAGGATGAGGCTATGGGGGATGTATACTGGGGACCAGGGGAGTCCCAGTCAACTCTATACGTGCATATGTGTGTGTGTGTGTGTGTAGGTTTGAGCACCAGCAAGTGAGTGGGGCTGTGGTCTCAGGAGTTCACATGCCCAGGTGCCAGCAACTGGGGAGGCTGGGATCCAGGGGCAGTTACTGGGCAGACTGGGTGTCTGAGCCCAGCTGCTGTGGGGAACCACACTGCACATGCGTGTATGTGTATTCCCACTTGTGGACCTCCATCCTGTTCAGCCAGAGAGAGGAAACAGCATAAGGCCGTTGGTGCTGCCTGTGTCTGTGCAAGTTCTGAGTGTGTCTGTCGGGGTTAACCCATGTGGCCAGGCATGTATACATGTATATACACAGCCTAATAGATATATTGTATGTATGAGTTCTCATTTTGTATGAGCAGGCAATAGATGTCTCCCCAAGGTAACATCTCTGCTTGGCAAGAGATGGATTTGATAATTTAAGAGGTTGCATCTCCAGCCATTGTGTATTTAGGAAGAAACTTTGAAATTATCAAGATGTTATAACGGTCATGTGTTTCTTCCAGGACATGTGACTGTAACTCCAAACAGAGTTTTTGTCAGAGAACCTCATTCTTAGAGTTTTCTGTCTGAATAAATACAAAACCACATAAAACCAAGCTGCACTACAAAGTACACAATTACAGCTATGGGATCCCCCATTTTAACTAGCAGATACGTTTGGCACAAACAGTGCCATAAAAAGTGAAATCAGTAGTGGCAGGAGTCCCTGAGAATCCTAGGTGCCAAACTACTGTTTAATTTCATTTGGGATCCTTGAGATCCAATGCATTTCATAGCTTATTTTAATTTATTTCTTAATTTTCCAGTGTTTGCTTTCAGTCTCAAGTAGTTTAAAAAAATACTCAAATTTAAATTCATAACAAAAACTGCCTATGACTTTGCAGTACTTGAAATCTGCATCTGAAATTTTCCTAATGGAGCCTGCCTTGACTTTAAACAAAGCATTGTCTAAATCTGCCTTTTCAAATTGTAGTCATTCAGACTAAATGGGCTGTCTTTGACAGCTGATTAAAATATCTAAGTATTATTGTTTTTACTGGTCACTATTGTGAAGCGTAATGTTAATGGATTTTTTTCCTCTACTAGTAAATTTTCATGACAGTTTTGCAAAGCAAATGTAAATTAAAAGCCTAATATTAAATCACATCAGCAAATCCCTTCACTTCAATTCAATTAAATGAAATAATAGAACAATAACTATTATTAGTCAAAAGAAACTTGTCATACAACAGCATAACCTTTTACTGTGTTATCATTAGCTAGCTGCAGTGATAATTGTGTTCATTTACACAATTTACACTATCTAAATGAATGTTTTAAGGCATATCAAATCACATGTCTAGTGAGCCCATCTTTGATGATCTGATAATACATACTTCCTGTCCTTTAGGGAAATATATGCTGATACACATTTATCCCATTTTATGATTAAAGTAAATGGCAAAATTCTATTTTCACTAGAAAGACATCAAGTCTGATGTGTTACTTGAAAAATCAGTACAAGGCAAATTTAGAGACATTGTGGTGCAACGCTTTTTGGTGGACAGACACTGCCAATCTCCAATTATAGACATCTCCCATAAATAAACAAGCAAACAGAAACCCCAGTGCGTGATTGTCACCGCTTACTTTCCTTCCCTTTTGATGGGATTTACATTTTTCAAATTTTCCTTGTTCTGAGGTTCCAAGGTTCCAAGATGAGGAACACAAGCAGGTTCAGAAAATAGCTGTGCCATGTTAGCTTCCAAGGAGCCACACTGCAATACAAGAGAAAAAACAAATGTACAATAACGTGTTGTGCAACCTAGTAGTTGGACACACAGAGGGACTACTCCATTGAAGCAAAACTGTTATTGCCTCAGACTCAAAGCAAAACAGAGCCATTGAAGTCAGTTTGTATGGCAGGCTGCAACTGTGATTTATATTAAAAATATGTATTAACACAAATTATGCCTTTGTCTTTACCTGTTGCATTACCATACAACCTTGTTTATGGAACGCTGAAGTCCTTTGATACGTTTTTTCAAATCGTGATGAGTAAATAGGAAAGAGTCTTTCTGTTAAGACCCAGGGGATTTCTCCTTCTTGGTCTGTTAAATGGAGGCTACTGTTTTCTACTCCCAGGTCCAGCCCAGCAGTGAGGTACTTCATACTTCAGTGAAAGATATATGCATCCCTGCACTTTCTTGATTTGCAAGCACACACATCTGTGGATCCTTCAAACCCTATCCCAGGCCTTGAGTCCATCCAGAATCCATGCGCAGACCCCAGGTCTCCTGTCCCACCTCCAGCTCTGACCTTAGGTCTTCCCAGGCACTGGTCTCCTCTTCACTGGCTAGTACACCTTGTAGTTCACTAGCAAATCTCACACAATCATGGCATAAAAAGCAAAGTGATACAGAAAATAGAGTTTAATAGGAGATAGGACAGACTGTCGTGATCAGGTGCAACGCTTAGTGAGACAAGAGTGCCGATCAGCCCATTTGCACACAAATGGCCTCTTTTATTCTGTCTTTTCCCTCTAATTTCCCATATTTGTTCCTCCCTGAACTACTGTGAGGCTCCTCTTTCCCTGTCTTTGGGTCTTCCTCTACAGTCTGTAACAAGCTTTGCACATTCCCACAATCCTTTTAAAACATCCCAGGACAAGTTTTACACGCAAGAAAGTCCCCCTTGAATATCCCACAGTAGGTTTGTCCTTTCCTATCAGACCCATGATAACCCTGTTTCCTTCTCATGAGGTATAAAGTTCTGGTTGACTCTCACCTGTGCAGTTGGTTTCTTTAGTGGCCTGTCAGCCAGTGACCAGAGACCTCTGATCTTTGTCACTGTCTCCATTATCTACTACTCATTAAGAGTTTGTGTATGTGTGTGATTGATTACTTTCTTTTCCTGTTTCCTGTTTGTCTTTTATGCTGAATAGCAGTTAAACAGATATTGTTACAAGCCACATGTCCTTGTAACCCAGGTATCCTTACAGGTATCCTGAGGCTGTGAACCCCTTTCCCCATGGTTCATGCTCTGCCAATCCAGACTTAGTAAGATTAGCACTCTCTACACCCTCCTTTTCTTCTGGGAACTAGCCCTTGGCCATCCACCTGCACTGAATCCTTCTGCTAACATAACACTCTTAGCACAAATATCTCTTACCACAGACATTTTGTTGGGCCATGAATCATTAAATTTATCCTTAAGTTAGTCAGCTAAATGAGCTTTGATGAACAAACATCACCATAACAGCTCTGCACTCTCAGTTGTATTTTGCCTTTCAGTATATTGCAATTTTCTGTCAGCTGCCGTATCTGTGATGTGGTAGTCAAGGTTCTCGGTACGTCCTAATAATTCCTGGTGGTGTGTAACCACTCTTATGACAATGGTCTCAACGAAAAGGATATGGGGCAAGACAGTAGGGGCAACCCTTCCTAAACTGTCTCGGTTTTGTATTGCATGACTATTTATCACTCTGTCATTCCTATAAGTTGGGATATGACTGGTGGACTTTCTTTCCCCTGTTTAGCCATTAAAAATTCTCAGAGAGCTTTGAGTTGGCAGCAACACCTATTCTTGCTTCAGTGAATCATTTGAGGTCCATGCTTGACTGCTCATGGAGAATATCAGTCCTTCCGGTAAACATGGTATCTGCCACTCCACTGCCAATATTCAGTATGTTTGATAACAGTTAGTTCATTCCTCCTAAACACTCCATAAATTGGCATAAGGAATACTTTGCAGAACAAAATAGTTCCCAACTTGCATTGCAAGTATTGGAAGCACTACCAACATCTGTATAAGACCTCCATCCATGGTCCTATGTCCCATCTCATGTCCTCTGTCATTTTGCCCATGCCCAGTCTTTCAGGACTAGTCTTCTGATAGCTTCCAAGTAAATATGATTTCAGCCAAAAAACCCAGCCCAAGGATGGGAAGTGAGTATAATGTCTTGTCTGAGAAAATGCAGGAACTGTTCTGTCCCCTGAGATGACTCCAGCCAAACCTCTGTTGGAAAACGAGGTGGGATTGACTCTAGCAAAATGCTGCATCTGTACTTGTGTAACTCTGTTGTCTGTTTACTGACTACTTACTTGTTCTCTTCTCTGAAAATGGAGGGCCTACAAAGAGGATTTGGGTGTTTTTGTGAAGTGGTGTGGTGATTTAATTCAATGGATATTTAGAAATAGTCACCTTCAGAAAGTACTTTTAGAACAAAATAAATGCCAAAGTTATAAGTGCATCTGTAATATTGTTTAAAAAAAAGCAGATATATCTACAAATGTACAGTATCATTGCTGTCTCAACACTATCTGCTTTCTTATCACACAGTATTTACTATCAGTGGCTATATAGTTCCTTTGACAGATTAGAATGATGAGATTTGGCTTTACAAAGACATATATAGAAATGCACATAACACCTCAGGGTAGTGCACAAGACTAAGCCATAACAAACAATTATACACTCAGTTAACAAAATAATGTTAAGGTTTTGCACAAGGTACATATAGTGAAATGGAAACAGAAGATAAAGAAGGCAAAGATTTAAAGATAAGTAAGGATAAAGAACCTGCAAGACCACGGACAGAGTAAGACTCACATAATGAGCTGGAAACAGTTTTGTGGAAAGGGTTTCTTTTGTAGGAAATGCTTCATCTTAATAGACTTTGTCTATATGAGTATTAGAAGAGCAAGACACTATCAAATTTTTAAAAATGTTTTATAATTAAAGAAATTTCTTGCCATTTTATTGAAAATTTGTCATTTATAACTTGCTTACATCTGAGGACCAGTAAATTGCCAATTACTTATGCACACTGTAATATCTTCCTTCTCAGCCTAATAATTGATGACAGTTTACACTCAAAACATTCACCTGGGAGAAGATTTAAATTTTTGGTTTGAAACGGAGGAGAGGATTTCATTTTGTGTATCTCTGACAGATCTTAAAACCCCAATACTTTCTGGGTTAGTGGTGTCTCATTCTCTTCCCCTGCCACTCCTCACTCCCAATATTATTCTGAAGGCGGGGGGGGGGGGGGGGAGGCAACATATTTAAGATATTCTTGATGTAGAATAGTATTGGAAGAAAGATTTCTCTGAGCCTTCTCCCTCTGTAATCCTGTATTCCATGCTTGCCAAGGTCGGGAAAGGGTACCTAGTCAGGGAGAGACTGCAAGTAACCCTCCTGCTGCTTAAGTTTCATTACATAATTTTCCTTCGCACCTCTGCATCTAGGGAGGAAAAATAACTGCTTGTTTAGCTGATTTCCACTGATCCATTTGTTAATCTGTTTGTTTACTGGTTTACGTGTTGGTTGGAAGCAAGTGATGAATACGTCACCAGGTATGTCTTTTACACACTCTTTTGAAAAAGATCAGAAGAGCCTGAAGTTAGCATGGATTAAATGGAAGGAGGCTCTTTATTTGTTCATTATTTCAAGGGTTTTTTCTATCCAGAAAATGGTCTAGTATTTTTTATTTCTGAGCTTCTTACCAGGTTGTACCACAAAGTATTTCCCTGGATATTTCTAAGAATCTTTCACCTCTTGTCTGGCTTGCACATGCCTGCAGCTTTCTTACAAAAGCAGACACTGTCTCTTACATTCAGCTCCCTCCCTATCTAGGCATGATGAAACCTCTGCCTTCATAACTTAGGTGTATGAAAGGCAAGAAAGGTCTTTCACAGCCCAGGAGCTGCATAGCAGCATCTCTGTTATTTCAATTTTCTGTTCCATAAGGAAGCTTTGCATTTTTTATTTAATATTTGCTGTGAATTAAGGGTAGTGTATATTCTACTATCATCAGCTAACCATGAAAACCACCATCCTGTGAAAGAGGTAACAGGTATTAGGACAGCAACAGCTAAAATAATTCAAACACCTCCCCCCACCAGTTAAAATGTAGCTGTGCATAAGCATCTTAAGCATAATGCAGTCTAAGAGAATGGTTAATGTTTGTAAAAATGCATTAGATTAGAGACCTACTGGTTTTATTCTTTTCTATTTAGGAAAAAAAAAAAATCTCTTAAGGCCAAAGTGAGAATGTCTTTGGGGTTTTTCTCCCTCTTTGTAAGACGATGTGCAAGCGGGACTCTTCCACCAAGCTTTTGACTTTTTCACTCTTTTCAAATACATGCTGTTTCAGTCACTTCCTTACTCTCTGCAGGCTGTTTGTATGTTACCTTGATTACTTTCTTCAGCATCACTTTTGGATCCCCAATCAGTTGTATTGATTTCCCCACTGTGTACAGTATTGCTGCCAGCACTGCATCCATGGAACATTGCTTAACTACTCTTTTTACTAAGTTTCTCACCACTGATCTTTCAAAACTGGAGGTACAAGTGTGTCAATTTTTTTTTTAACTGAAAGGTAGTTTATTTCTTCTCACACCGTATATGTTGACTTTTCCTCATGCTGTCTTTATGGCCTATTTACCATAAACGTAACAGTGGAAACAGGCTCATGCTTATAGAAATTAAAAGGCAGTTGAAATAACAGTTCTGAAACTTCATGCAAATAACAAGCTCTGTAGCCTCTGTGTTAGGAACAAGGACATACTAAGATTTAATTCATCTGCCTTTAAACCAAGTGTTTGGTCAAACAACTCAAACGAACTATGAACTGGGTGGGGTCTAGGGTTTAATAGACTGTGAAATATTCTGTGAACAGCACATTTCTGTGGCTTAGTCTGTTAGTGAAAACACAGCATGGCACTTTTGGAATCTTTCCTGGTTTGCCTTAGGTGGCTCCTGCTGAGCAGAAGAGGATAAGAACAGCCCCCAGAAGATGACAGAGGCCTCGTTTACATCATCTTACAGTTCATGCTCCAAATGAGATTCCTCTGATAGAGAGTAGCTGTCGTCACTAAAGACTTCTCTGTCACTGTGTCCTTCCTAGACGTAATTCACAGTGCCCCAGGACCCAGAAAATAGCTGTAAGGAGGCATGAGTCAAATTGAGACTCATGGCTTTTTGCACCACCTTATCCCTATATTGGCTCTGTTCAAAGTGGAAAATAATTTTGTTGAGAAACTGGAGATGCTTAGCTGAAGGTCTATTTGCTGGACCCTATTACCTATGGCAGATTGTAATTTTTATTTCACTTCACATTCTGAAGCATCCTGAATATTTTTTTCAAAATTTGTTTTTGTATATTTTTATATAAGTGTTCTCTAGGGATTTATAAAGTCTGCCAAATTGTCATACAGTACGGGAGGTGGTAATTGCTGTAGCATACAGCCTTATGATTAGGCTGAAAATGGCTATGGTTGAGGGCAAACTATGGACAAATGTTTTTAGGAAAAAATGTTATCAAGATTGCTTAAAAATAAATCAAATGATAAATAAGAATTTACTGCAGTAAATGTGGGGAAGTGGTTTCTACAGAAGCAGAAGACACAAGAACAACAACAACTGTTCAACTGAGTTTGTTCACTTATCCTCCCTCCTGGGCTTGTCAGTAGAATTATTGAAGCAGACCATAAAATCCCTCAAATACGTTATCTGATAACAAGCCTCCCAGAAGCTCATGAACAATCTTCACTGTTTTTGTGAGATTAAATAAACCAGCTGGGACTCACTAAAAATGGTTCATAGTATACAATACTGTTAGTAGATTGTTTCCATTAGCAATAGTTTGTCACAAAACTGCTCTGTATTGTTTGTTACAGTCACTGAATCTTCATAGACATTATATTTTTATGAATACAATAAACAATGCTTACATAATACTCACGTCTATAAAAAACTTTGACATCTTAGTCTATGCCAAAAAACATTGGCAGTCAAACCTTTTCATCAGTGTAACATTTTGAATTTCAAATTTGTGAGGTAATTTTATTGTGATTATCAGAGTATTACAAATTTGGTTGCTTTCATTTGTGTGCAAAATTCCAATATTCTCTGCTAAAAAAGATTAGGTCATTCATCTGCAACAAAAAGATTTGAGCACATGCTTAATTCTGAACATGTGGCACCAAGATATTCAGTTGAACGCATTTATATCTTAAGCATATACATTCTCTAAGCATATAAATAGGTGGTTTTGCTGGATCAGGACCAATATACACAGGGCATTACGAACCAAGTCTGTGGGTAAATCCATTGAAATAAACATGAGACGTGCTTTGCTGTGTTGGATTGTTGCCTTTCAGTCTGGTTGGCTATTTTTTCCTAGTCATCTTTAGAATTCAGTAATTTCTACTTCAGCTCTCATAACTTTACTTGGTGTGAAGAATGATGTGTCAGTCAAGGCATAAACTCTGATTTTATTTTGATTATCCTACCACTAAAAGGATCTGGATGTCTAGAAGATATGTGGTGGAAGATAAGTTTATTTTTAAAATGGCAAAATAGGTTTTGCTTTGATTTTTAAAAAAATCTTTTAAAAGAATCATTCTCGGGATGCAATTCTTTACTTCACTAGTTGCACAGAAAATGTAACATTTGTTACATTCGGTTTTTAATTAGGATTCTCACAGACCTCTGATCTTCAGAAAACCAAGCATTATAATCAATGTAAGTGTACAGTTTCCAAAGTCCAGCTGAAACCATCATATGATGGTTTTCTGATATGACTTTCATGTTAACATTTTTAAAAGCTAAATAGAAGATTTTTTTGAAAATATCTGTAACATTCATAGTGTGTAATACCAGGTGAGTTACATATATAGCTATCACTATTCAGTGACAGAATATTGTAGATACTGCAGGAATATTAGATGCACTAGTACAAATTCTAAAATTGGAGGTTTAAATATCATCCAAACAATACCTGCCCATAAAAATATACGTCAAATCTGGCCATTTTCCCTTAAATGTTTCAGTCACAAAGACAATCCTCCAGCAGTTTGCACATAGAAGCAGATATTCTGAATATACAAACAGTGTTTAGGTGTACAAGTAACACAATAAGTTGTCTAGAAGACACTGAGACTGGTGGCGTTTGAAGTTTCTAGAGAGCTTATTCCACAGTTCTACCAGCCAGTGTAAAATTCTGTTTTCCACACAAATAATTCTCTTCACTGTACAAATTTCCATTGCACAAGAGAAATGGCATTTATCTCGGAGATTTTGCTTGAAGTGTTAGATAGCCTTGTGCCCAGGTCATGGAGAGCTTTTGTGATAAGAACAAAGACCTTGAATTGATTTGATAATCTATGGGGAGGCAAAGGATAGAAAGGATAAACTTGATAATGTTTGTGACTGCTTGTGCTGTGGAGAAAAGGTACTGCAGTATTTTACACCAGTTGGAGCTTCCTAAGATGTTATATCCACTTATAAGGATACAATACTCCAGATGAAAAGTGGCATGTGTGAATCACTAAAATCAGGTTATCATCTGACAAGATGGACTGCAATAATCAAGCTAAAGGCAGTACTGCACCAGAAGGACAACATAACTGCATGTGGTGTGTTAACTCCACCCCAGCCAAAACCGGCACGCTGCATCACTGATTCTAGGGTTGCTGAAGGTTGTTTGTGGTTACCTAATTTAGGATTAACTGCAGGTGTAGTGGGTTGACCTTGGCTGGCTACCACATACCCACCAAGCCACTCTATCGCTCCCCCCTTCTCAAAAGGATATGGGGAGAAAAATACAAGGGAAAGCTTGTAGGTGAAGATAAGGACAGGGAGGTCACTTACCAGTTGCCATCATGGGCAAAACAGACTACATGTGGGGAAATTTATTTAATTTGTTGCCAATTAATAACAGAGTAGGATAACAAGAAATATGAACAAATCTATAAACACTCTCCCCCCACCCCTCCTTTCTTCCCAGGCTCAACTTCACTCCTGACTTCTCTACCTCCTCCCCCCTAGAGGCACAGGGGGATGGGGAAGGAAGGTTGTGGTCAGTTCATAACTCTGTGTCTCTGCTGCTCCTTCTTCCTTCCACTGGCCCTGCTCCAGAATAGGATCCCTCCCAAGGGATACAGTCCTCCATGAACTTCTCCAGCATGGGTCCTTCCCACAGGCTGCAGTTCTTCACAAACTGCTCCAGCCTGAGTCCTTCAGGAATGGACTGCTCCAGCGTGGGTCCCCCACGAGGTCACAAATCCTGCCAGAAAACCTGCTCCTGAGCTACAGGTCCTGCCAGGAGCCTGCTCCAGTGTGGGCTTTCCATCGGCTGCAGCTTCCTTCAGGGCATATCCACCTGCTCCAGCATAGCATCCTCCACGGGCTGCAGGGTGGATATCTGCTCCACTGTGGACCTCCATGGGCTGCAGAGGGACAGCCTGCATCACCATGGTCTTCACTATGGGCTACAGGGAAATCTCTGCTCTGGAGCACCTCCTCCCCCTCCTTTGTCACTGACCTTGGTGTCTGCAGAATTGTTTCTGTCACGTATTCTCACTCCTCTCTCCCAGCTGCTATTTTGCAGCAGTTTTTACCCTTACCATTCAAAAAAAGAAAATTGTGCCATTTCTACATACTCTTCAAAATGTCCTCTTCTGTTTTTTCAGTCTTACATCATCCTTACTTCTGTTCACCTTCAACCAATTTTTCTTCACCCATGGACTGTTCTCATTCCAGGACTAGACATCCTGATTGCAGCTGTTTGGTCATATGTGAAGCATAACCCTGATATTTCCATATATACATGTTAAAGTTTGCTTTTTTGTCCCTGCTTAAAATACCCACAGAAATACTTTGTGAGTAAAGCCATCATTAATTACTATGTATTACCTGTTTCATTTTTCCCAACACCTATTGCTTCCGCTGTTTCCATAGTTTCAGAAAAGCTCTTCCTGGATGCTAATATACAACTTTGTAATAATCTCTTTGTGAGCAGGCTGTTATTTACTAGTTGTGTATACTGCATCTAGCACAACAGGGAGCCAAAATTTTTGAAACATTCAGATGCTTCAATAATACAAAAGGTAAATAGCAAAAAATCAGGGTTAGCACCATGTAGTTTAACAGTTTCACAGGTGAAATCAGAACTGGATGTGTCATGAAATAGTGCCCAGCCTCGGTTCATTGTAGTATTGCATGAATATCACACAAGCCTGTTTTTTAATTATTAACAGGCTTGTAATTTAGAGGTGGTGAGATATTTATGTTAATGATTTTAATCTTTTCTTATGAAAACAGATGGGAATATTTGCTGGAGAATTCCAGAAAGATTTTGCCATGGAGGAGAATCTCTCGCTTCAATATTCTCCTCACGCTATGTTTCTCCCAAACCACAGAAGTCAAACATTCAAGGAAAGATGTTTCAGCATGGTAAAAGGAAAGTTGTGGCTGTACTGACCATGCCTTTCACATTCTAATAAATTTTTGTCCAGAGGAATAGGTTTGCTACTCCTTTCATTCCTTCAGCACAAGACATTGGGCAGAACTGTGCACTTATCTTTGAGACAGTAATAAAGGTATGTAATGAAGTCTAAATGTAATTTCTCTTCTTTGTGGAGCTCATACAGGGTATCAGGATGCACCTTTGAATTCATCTTTCTACTTAACTTAAAAACCTAGTTGGTCAAGTTGCCACAAAAATGCTGTCAAAGGCCCAAAACCCATTCCCATGAACTCCAGGCATTAAATGGTGGGTGACTGGTCAGAAATTTCTATGGAGAACAAGGATGCTTTTCCTCCTTCATGGTAGAAAAGATTTCACCATTCCAAACATTTCTGCAGCTTGTAGGTTGTTAATAAAATTCACATTACTTAGATAAGTATCTGGCTTTTGTCATGGTGAATGAGCAACTTCAGTGACAAAACAAAGGAAACAGGAACTTTGAAGCGTGGAAAATTTTTGTGGCAGCAATAGATGTGTGAGCATCAGAGGCAGCAAGAGGTTAATGTTCACCGCTGTTTCAGTAAGTGACTTTCAACATGATGAGATTTCATTGTATAGAAGCTGATCCAGTTTGCTGTTCTGAAGGCAAGAAAGAGCTGGCTGAGTTAGGTACCTACAATTAGGAGGGTTGACTGAGCTTATGTCTTTAAAGGAGGAAAAAAGGAAGGAAAAAAAGTACAATGCACATGCTGTTCCTGCTGTCAGAACAATTATTATTATTGCACATGTGAGCAACTTTTGTAATATTTCTATTTTTAAGCAATTTTGAAAGTGCCAGATTCATCTATTTTCTGGCTTCACTTGCGCAACTCTGAAGCCAAAGAACTTGGCATTCTGAATGTTTTAGAAAGCATCAAGTTTTGCAGAAACTTGTTCTTTGACCCTGACAAATGGCAAGAAAAATAAATACATTCTATACAGTTTGGGCATAGAAGTTTCATTAAAGATTTGTGAATAAGTCCCTTGGAACATAAATGAACTCCACAACTAACTTAAGTCACAAGATCCAATAGCTGGATGACTGCCAAAATTCAGCAAGAGATTTTTTTCAGGTTGACAGTGCAGCACTGGCAAAGGTAATTGTGATTTAAATTAAGAATAAAATTCTCTTTAAAAAAATTATATACTACCAATAGTTTAATAAAGTACTGTGGGTTTTTATTTTCTCACTTTATTTTTCTATATACAAATCAGACTATAATATTTTGGGAATTCAATCAATAAGCAGAAAAAAGAGTCTAACGTATTAAAATTTACTAATAATCTTATTTTCCTAATTTATCCACACAGGAATCATTATATAAATTATGTTACATTTAACCAAGGTGAAACATATGCTTAAGAACCTCTGGCCCTGTCTTTTTATGGCATTTACAAATACACGTCTTTTACGTCCTTGAGTAGTCCTGGTAACTTACAAATGTGCTTACTTTCTCTGCTGAATCATTGCTTTGTTCGATATTCTTCTGCTGCCTTCAGCATTCTGCTTAATAATAGACAATGGAGAGCTGAATATTGTAGGTTGTTGTATTGGGTTTACGTGGCAAGGTTTTGGTAGCGGGTGGGTCTGCAGGGGTGGCTTCTGTGAGAAGATGCCAGAAGCTGAGATATTCTTAAAAACTAGTAAAATTTTGCAATGTTAGTGCAAGCACTGTCTTCCTTGCATTAAAAAATAATTTTTAAAAAGAATCTAAATGAAACTACATGCCTCCATAAACCAATTTCCATTTTGTCAGTGTTCTGAAAACACTGTTCTTCATCCTTTCTATTCCAAAATGTTTAAGTATTAATTATTTAGAAGATTCTTCCGATAAACCAGAAACCAAATGTATGTGCCCATCTCTCTTTCAGGTAATAGAGGTAAGAGAAAAGAATCCCTTTTATCTTTTTTTTTTAGTTGCAGATGGCAGGTAATCTGCTGTAATCTATTGTTTTTCTGTATCATTTGACATATTCAATAATTTTACATTCATTTCCTTAATTTGATTTGCCTGTTCTAGTTAGTTTGGGGAAGGTAATGGAAAAGGAAATAAGCCATTTTCACCTTTTCTGAAAAGGAGAAAGTATCCTTACTTCATTTACTGAAAACATATTACATACACTACTAAGATAACTAGAGATATAACTTAAGTTGTAAAAAGCAATGCTTAGAAGCATGCCAGATATTTCTAAATAAGTGGGAAACTCCCAAAGTATAGAAGCATCGTCAACAATCCAACTAACCCAATACTTTAACAATCTAAAGGACCATGATATTTTTAATACTATTTTTTCTATTTTCTGATTCCTTTTGAATACTCTTCTCCATACACATTGTACTTGCTCAGAAAATCTAGCTATATTTTGTGGCAGTTAGTTTGTGATTATAATTAAAGCTGAAATACTGCTAGATGTCTCAGTGAAACAGTTTTCTCTTTAAATCCTGATGTTGGTTGTAAATAATGCAGACTAAAGTCAGAGACTGGAACTGCGTAAGGCATGGAAAATATATGACTTCTGCTCGTGAAACAGGGTAGTAGGATGCCATATCATTCATATCTCCTATCTCATTCCTGTAATGCTTCACTCTTGGGAGGAACACTTTAAAAGTCAAGAAGCAATCAAGGGATGAATAATCTTACAATAACACTCAATGTAAAATGGTAAGCACCTGTCTATTATATCAGAAAGGCAGACAGAGGGAAACGAATTTTTGTTGCTTTCTTTTTTTTAAGCCATGCAGGTGTTCTTTGCCTTTTCTTTAATTCTTTAAATGAAAGCATCTGTTTGATGAACCTAATTCAAAATAGCTATAATTTGCATATTCTTTGCATATTCTTTCTTCTTTTAGTATTTTGTGGGTGGAATCAAGATGAGAAAACAGATGTTTATCCTGTTATGACACTCACAAGGAAATACCCTTTGCCCACTGGAGTGCTTTGATAATCAGAGTTGCAAGAGATGTTGAATCTTACCGAGTGTAATGTGGAATCAATGGCTTGTTATTTTCCCATAGTAGCTTATGAATGAACTGTGCACAGAAACTGCATTTTCTCTATTGCAGTTTTCTGTTCCTACTTAGTGAAAAATAGCAGAGTTGATTCCCCTTACTTTTGATAACACTTTTTGATATGGGAGAAGCGCAAGGCCACAAATCACTGAGAAGACGCATTTCCAGTGTACCTTGGGTACACAACTCTGAGAATAAGAGATTACAGAATCACAGAATTATTAAGGTTGGAAAAGACCTCTAAGGTCATCAAGTCCAACCATCAATCCAACACCACCATGCCCACTAAACCATGTCCCTAAGCGCCTCATCTATACGTCTTTTAAATACCTCCAGGGATGGTGACTCCACCACTTCCCTGGGCAGCCTGTTCCAAGGCCTGACCACTCTTTCAGTAAAGAAGTTTTTCCTAATGTCCAATCTAAACCTCCTCTGGCACAATTTGAGGCCGTTTCCTCCCATCCTATCACTAGTTCCTTGGGAGAAGAGACCAACCCCCACCTCACTACAACCTCCTTTCAGGTAGCTGTAGAGCACGATGAGGTCTCCCCTCAGCCTCCTCTTCTCCAGGCTAAACAACCCCAGTTCCCTCAGCCGCTCCTCATAAGACTTGTGCTCCAGGCCCTTCACCAGCTTCCTTGCCCTTCTCTGGACACGCTCCAGCACCTCAATGTCCTTCTTGTAGTGAGGGGCCCAAAACTGAACACAGGATTCGAGGTGTAGCCTCACCAGCGCCGAGTACAGGGGCACGATCACCTCCCTACTCCTGCTGGCCACACTATTCCTGATACAGGCCAGGATGCCGTTGGCCTTCTTGGCCACCTGGGCACACTGCCGGCTCATGTTCAGCCGGCTGTCAACCAGCACCCCCAGGTCCTTCTCCTCTGGGCAGCTTTCCAGCCACTCTTCCCCAAGCCTGTAGCGTTGCCTGGGGTTGTTGTGGCCGAAGTGCAGGACCCGGCACTTGGCCTTGTTGAACCTCATGCAGTTGGCCTCGGCCCATCGATCCAGCCTGTCCAGGTCCCTCTGCAGAGCCTTCCTACCCTCCAGCAGATCAACACTCCTGCCCAGCTTGGTGTCATCTGCAAACTTACTGAGGGAGCACTCGATCCCCTCATCCAGATCATTGATAAAGATATTGAACAGGACCGGCCCCAAAACTGAGCCCTGGGGAACACCACTTGTGAACGGCCGCCAACTGGATTTAAGTCCGTTGACTCTCTGGGCTCAGCCGTCCAGCCAGTTTTTTACCCAGTGAAGAGTACACTTGTCTACGCCATGAGCCGCCAGCTTCTCTAGGAGAATGCTGAGGGAGACAGTGCCAAAGGCTTTACTGAGGTCCAGGCAGACCATATCCACAGCCTTTCCCTCATCAACTAGGCAGGTCACCTGGTCATAGAAGGAGATCAGGTTGGTCAATCAGGACCTGCCTTCCATGAACCAGTGCTGGCTGGGCCTGATCCCTTGGTTGTCCTGCACATGCCTTGTGAGTGCTCTCAAGATGAACCTCAGGATGTTGCCTAATATTTTAAGACCCTTTCTGAGAGCATTAAATCATTGGATTTTCCTCTATGCCTACTTGCTTCTCCTGCTTCCTTCAAGTTCTTACCACTAAATTTATCCAAAGAAAATATATGTCTCAGCAGAATGCAATCAATGCAAGTTGTCTTGGCAGCTTATGCTTATCAGATCCTCACGAGGAATAAACCCTTATATTTACACAGATAGGCAAACTTCTACCAGCTCAGGTAAGGAGGGATACTTTTGTGATAATAGCTTAATAAAATATTGGCAGTATGCCGTTGCAGTTAGCACTTCCTTTTGGGCATAATTTAACAGTGTTTGCCAAGACTAAATATCAACTGGCTGTGGAAGCTAAGTTACCTTGGAAGTGGTTCATCCAGAAGACCTAAGATATATTGTTGGTCTGTCTGGAGAAATCATCATTAGCTGGTTTATTGACTAAGTACAAACTCATAACACCCAGCCAAGACTTCAGTCTTGCTGCTCAAGGATCAGCAGTTGGTGCTTGGAACCCAAGGCTCCTTGAGACATCTGCATGCTAACATCAGAGGGCTGGGACCTTTAATTCTTCCCTCTGAGCTTGGCTCTTGCTATCAGACCAATGCCCCTTCTGCCCAGTGACAGCTGACACCACAAGGTAGCAAGATCTCTCTCTATTGCAGCTGAGGTTGCTTAGCACACCTCTGCAATGTCCATGATTCTGAGTGATGCATTCATTTTTGTACTAAAGTTATATTTTTCATTTGAACTGGGTAAGTTCTCGTTTCTATTGCTGGAAATTATTTGCATTAGAAATAACAACCTGAAGCAGGAGTTGAAGGAAGATTTAGACATTAAAGAGTGAATCCTTTACCATAGTAAATATTTTAGGTCTTTGTTACAAAACTGTACTTAACAATTTGCTAATGTCTCTTCGATGTTAATTACCCAGTAAGGGAATGCCTCACAACTAAAGTTGTTTCAGCACAGCACTGTAAATGTAACCTTCTTTTCATGTAATTCCTGAATTCCTGTAACTTCTTAAAGGGATGTCAATTAAGCAAAGTAGCCACTGTTCTCTACCCTCCTCAATGTTCCAACTACCAGCTGAAAAAATTGTACTTCACATTGCCACCAGCTGATTCTCATTGCCTCATCAAGCTGGTTTGAGCAGCTGAGAGAAAGAGCATTCAAAGCATTCCTTGGGGGGGCTAATGCTGGCTTTACACCACCTTTACCTGCTGTCACAGCACAGTAGACTTGTTGAGGGAAGGAAGAAAAGACAGTGAATTGTTTGATTCTTGCCAATAGAACTGTGAGCAAAAGAAAGAGAGAAGAACTTTAGAGGACTCCCATAGAGCTCAGAGTAGAGAGGGAGGATGGCAAAGTAAGTGGCTGTGGGAGTGTGATGAGTGAGGGAGAATAAGACAGAGAGAGAGAACTAAGAAAAATCCACCTCCTAAGGGAGAGGGACCACAGTGATGGCAAAGAGTTCATCTATCATCCAGCTCAGGTTCAGTGCTAAGGAAAGGGAGGCAACAGAAAACAAACGCAAAAGGATATGTTAGCAAGATATTTGAAGCCAGAGAGGATAGATCCAAGCAGTGAGGAAGAATCAAAATTACAGAAGAAAAGGGGTGAGACTGTACATTAAAAAAAAACAAGTTTAGGAGAGGCTGATGTGATGGGCCACACCAATGGCTCTATCAGGACAAAATGAGTGAGGTGACACAAATTATGTACATCATTGGCAAACAGTTAGTAGGCAGGATAAGGTTTAAGGGAAAGCAAGTGAGTAGAAGGAAGAAAATGAAAAAGATCATGAAAGATTGCAAAATTGGTGGAAAAAGAATTTTTAAGTTATGGGAAAGGAATGAAAGGTTGAGGCTTTTTATGAAGGTGGCCTCCGTGGGTGTTGCCATTGAGAAAAAGGGTTTAGTAGGGTATTATCACTGAAGTGGAGCATAAGAAGGCAGAAGAAAATTTCAGGATACGTTATTTCCAGACAGGAAGAAAATCTGGAGTGACTTCACAGAAAGGCAAAACCAGAATAAGTTGGGAGAAGAAAAATTATAAAACCTTAATAGATCGTGGGAAAAGAAAAGTGAAAAGGGTACAGCAGTTAGAGTGTAGAGGAAAATATTAAAGAATGGGTAGAAACGCTGGGATCTAAATTTAATTATACTGTTAAATGAACTGTAAAGTTCAATCAGAATGAAAGGTTGAAACTTTGCAAGCATTAAAAGTGAGATGTAATGCCCAATTTATCTGAGGGATCACTCTGGCCTTGTGTCTATCTCTCCTCACACTGCCTGTAGAGAAGTTGTAATAATGGGAGTCTAGAAATAACAAGGCCTCACAACTTTGACTTTTTAATATATTTGTTGTTTAAGACCTCCCCTGGAAGTTAGAGCACCAGTGGTCAGCCACCACCAGAAATCTCATCATTGCTAGAGGTGCCATAATTGCATCAGGAGGAGAAATAATTGGGATTTTTAGGGAAAAAAACGTGTAGGGAAACCTCCCCAGTATGCATTCACAACTTAGAATATATCATTAGCTTCAGAAGATCTTGGCTGAGCGTTAGAGCTGCTCTAAACAGAGCAGAGTATTAGAGATTTTTCTGGAAATCCCAAAACTTCAAATGCTAAATTAGCTATTAAATTTAGTTGGATTTGAAAAGTGATAAAAGCCTAATACCTACACTGTAGACAGCAGATAGGCAGTGTAGGTAGTTTTCCTTCAAATAACTGTAGAATGAACAGAGGGATACTATTTTCAAATGAATGGGAAATTGCTAAATTAGCTGTAAAGTTGATACAGTAGCATAGAGATGAAAGTTTTATTTAAACCTTGACTTAAAACACGTTTGCTTGCTTTGTATTATTAACACTTCGCATCAATGTTGCATAAGGTATGTGGAAAACAGATGTTTAATGTTGTCTTTAATAGACAACAGGTGCCTTTTTTATTTTATTTACTGCCAAATTAAGCATAAAAATATATACAAACTATTCCAATCTCTTTAAGAACAAAACACTTCAATAATTTTCAGTCAAGATTTTTTGTGACATGGATTCTCTTATAACACCTCAGTTTGTTGAATTACCATTTTCTGAGAAGCAATTTCAAGAGGCTATTCCTAACAATCTTCATATTTCTTCCATACAGGAGTGAAGAGTTTTCTTGGAGAATACTACTTACTGATGCCAGACGGCATGTGAACCAGTGGAATATTACAAAGAGGTGTGCATTACAACTGTCTGGTGTTCTTTCAAAATAAATGAACTCTTCTTTGAAAAGCTTCATCCTTAGGAGAAAAACTTGTGTTATCAAGTGAACTGAGGGTCTCAACTCTTGAGGATAAAGAGTTCAAATCCCCATGTATAGCATCTGCCAGTAGATCCTTGCCAAAGACCTTCATGTCTTCATTGACTGCACAGGGAAGGTAGGTCTCTAATTTGGGTTCTCTATCAGAGAGAAATTAGAGACCCTGCTAAAACCAGTTTTTTAGGTGTTGGGTGGAAAAAGTTCATTGAACTTCAAAATTAACTGCAAAATTCATATCCTTCCTTACATGTCTCCTGGAGTCACTCCATATTTGAAAAAAATCATTTGCAATACGATGACCTATCTCATGCCTCTTCTAGAATTCTGTCTGAATAGCTTTCAGTTTTCTCAGTTATTTTCAATATTGAGAATTAAACATAAAGTAAAAGATAATTCTTGGCTTGTGAAAAGCACAGTATTCAGTGATATGTTCCCTAGTTGGTGCAAATTTTTTTTTTTTAATGCAAACCATCACATTGGCTTCTTCAAAATACACTTTTCATCAGTATTTTACGAGATTCCTTTGAAATTAAAGGATTCTCTGAACTTGCTTTCTAGTAAACTAGAATTCCCTTTTAAAACTAACCCACAAGGAACATGAACACATCAGAAATTAAATTACAACAGGAAGGAATCCTAACAGAAATTTCTTAGAAATATTTACTCAATGGTAATTTTTACTCTTACTTCCCTCCAACGGTGCCTTAAAGTCAGATTTAATTATGAATAAACTGTAAGCAGAACAGAGAATCAGCCATAATTTTGCATTTGTTTTAAACGTAACCAAGGCACAAGTTCTTTAAGCTCTTGTCTCTGCTTCTAGCCTTTTGAGAGTTCGTGTAATGAAGTGCAGAAAGAAAGGGATGATGCTATTCCCTTAGTGTTGTTCATTAATACTATAAAATAAGTTGGCATTTGGGACTAACATGCTCTCCTGTTCTCCATGGTGCTCTTTCTTTGTTCAGCTCTGCAGATATGAACCGTAATTGCAAAGATACCTTCTAACCCTTTCAGTAAGTCATGACAGAGTCCTCTTTGGTGAGGTTACATGTCAGCCACACCAGCAGTCATACAGCTGTCTGACAAGGGCCTCTGGAACCTATTAAAACTGCCTGAAACCCTCCCATATTGTTATAGGGACTCACTCAACCTTTTTGCAATTCATTTTTCCTCATTATAAAACAAAATCTGAGGGATAACAGGGTCAGAAAAGAGCATGTTTCTTGATCAGGATAGGTTGGAAAGAGCCAGGGAATGCTGGAGGATCGTTCCTTTGTTGTTTTGAATTACACACAGTAGCTTCAAATACTTCTCCAGTGTATTTTGGTGATACCATTAACAGTAGAGTACAAAACTGTCATAAGAAATCCTCAGCAATTAAGAGAACTTGCCATTACAGCATTGCATCAGTTCTGACCTTTTTTTTCCAAAGAATTTGTCTTGGCCTTCATCTATGACTATGAGTAGCACATCACTCAACCTTTTTCTCTTGCTATTTCTCCAAATATGAATTGGAAGACAGAATAATTTCACACTTTTGAATATATCTTCATTCAGGTTTGTAATGCATTTATACCAGAGGGAAAGTCTGACTTTAACATATGGGTCCACACAGGGAGTCAGCCACTTACTTACCCCTTATTTCTGGAACCTCTTTGAATGGCATTTCAGATGCAAGTAATAACATAATATGCATTACTTTTCATACTGATGACTATCAAATAAAGCTATGTGAATTTTTAAAACTGATAATAGAAGTTGTCAATCATATCCAGCATTCAGCTTTAGTTTTAATGAAAACTGACATCTAAAATTGACATTTATTTGGGGCTATTCATGCTGACATTATTTCTACTGATAATTTTTCATTGGTTTTCATACTTCCTTGCATCATTTGGTGTTCCCTACCTATAAGTTTAGCTGCAAATCTTGTGAAGAAAAAACACTGATGTTTAATTACAGTTTTCATACATATTTACATAATTCAGCCTCAAAATAAAGTTGTAAGATTTGTAAAAGCACAAAATATTTATGAAAATAAACAATGGAATTCACCAAGTTTTTACTGAAATCAGTTTCATCAGACTCTTGCCTCTGCTATGACCAGAAGCATTACTTTTGTCATGTTCACAGTTGTCTTTACTGAAGTAAAACAAATTCAGATGTTCATGTTCAAGCTGAAATTTAACTCTTGCCTAGAATTTTTCTACACAGAACTAAATGCTTTTAGGTGTAGGAGGTGCAGATCAGGCACAAAATACCAGGCTACTAAGCTTTGGAAATAGTTGCTGTTTATATTTTCAATAGTAAATGACTGCTTTCCACTCCTTTTGTTGTGTAGAGATTAAACTTGCTTATAATTTTCTGAGATCACATTGATATATTTTCATTAGCAGTTTGTGTGACTCAAATCTTTGACATTTGAATTTTCCCTCACACCCAGCACTTTGCACTTCAAAACAAAAACCCATCTCCAAACAGCTTGCTTCAAATATTTTTAGGTCTGGTTATACCAAAGCTCCAAAGCTGAGCAGAAATTATTCATTTTTACTATTTTTTTATTTAAATGACACTGACTTTACAGTTGCCTCAGCATCAGAAAAACAATAATTTGCATCCAGCTTTCTATTTATTCAAGACGTTCTCATTTGCTTTGTGGGCCAAGGGAATCGCTTCCCTTTTTTTTTTCTGAATAATAGGCACTTTCTCAGGAGTTGAAAGTACAAACCAAAGTGTTGCATTGATTTCCCTTTGATTTTTCACATCTTTGAGCAGGTGTTTAAGTTTTCTCATGCTTCAGATGTGTCAGGTGAATCTTCTGAAGCAAGGGAATTGACAGCATTTTCCTAATCGTTGTGCATGTATCATGTTGACACCAGGCAGGAAAACTACTGTGTCAGAATCTGGCTTGGGGGAATAGGCAAATACTTTTTAGCAACTTTATTCTCTGCATTTAACATCAAAATAGGGGCTTTCCTTCTTTTTCAATTCATTTGAATAATAAACAAAAAAAATTGTTTAGATCAATATAATCTCCAGTCTTTAGTGTGAAATCAACTGTTACATGTGTATGATGAGAAATTTAAGGATCATGTGCCAGGTGCAGTTGCCCTTGAACTGGAATTGCAGCAGGTGTCCACACAAGGACTGCTGAATCATGCAGACAAACATATGGTTTCCCAAAAATTTCGTATTCTTGCAGAGCACTGTTTAGTAAAAAAAGACCCAATCGCATTTCCCCTTAAATCATTGAAAGTGGACAATTTCAACTATTTGTAAATAGCATTAGAGAGATTCTTCTTGTAGCATGGGGTATGCTCTTAATCTTGCCAAGATTCTGCATGAGATTTGCTTCTTCACACACAGAGCTTAAAGCATTTTTCTTTATTTACAGGAGGAGGAGGACTTGTACTAGTGCTATATATGAGATTCCAGCCATTGTGAAAATCTGCTTTGCCAGTATTTACAAATCCAGACCACAAAATTATCACCATTAGAACTTTTCTCATATCTTTTACTCCAGATTCTTTTGGCTTTGCACAACACTGTTTCAGCAACCTCTTCCACAGAACTTACAAACTACCAGCTAGTCAGTCATGTTCCAGCCAACCTGGATATCACATCATTCCCTGTTGACCTGCTTAAGAAGGATTCTTGCAAGTCAGTTTTGCAGTTGTCTTGACAAGGAAAACTCAGGAGCATGAATATTCACTAAAACTAAAAAAAAAATTTACCATTTTGAACACAGACATCAGATTTTCATCAACTTGTTCATTTAAAACCAGAACTTGCTCGCCAAATCAATCAAAATAAATAAATAAATAAAACTAGAAAGCCTGATTGCATCTCACACAGAGAAGAAAAGCCTTCCCAGGATACAGAAAACAGATAATACTCACATGCCTCCTTTTGAGTCTTCAGACAAATTCAGATCAATTGATCCTTAGGATGGCACCTTTCAAGTTGTCCCATTCCCCCCTCTCCCACTTTAATGTTTCTCTAAAGTCTTTTGCAAACTTCTGGGGTTTTTTCCTTTCAACTGTCAGTAGAATTGCAGCTGTTTTGAGCTTACTGAGAGATGTTTTCCCATTTGCTATTGTAGTCTATAGGTGTCTCTTGGTAAAAATATCCTGAAATACTTACAGAACAAGGTCACTTTCTCTATAAGCATTACTGCTTGTCTAGGTTTCCTTTCTGAAAATGTGAATCAAAAAAATAAGACAATTAAACTAAACAATAGAGACCTTGGACCAATATATATAGCAGAATTACCTTGATACATAGACAGTAGAATAGCTACAAGGAATAGAGCATACATTATAGTCAAAACATTTTATTTTCGTCATCCAATCTATCTGTTCATCTGTGATTTCTTCTATGACTTTGAAGAAGTTCCATGAGTTTGTTAGGGTTTTTTGCATGATAGGCTCAAGCTTCTGACTCCTTATGTTCTGAGGATTAAGGATGAGACCAAAGTAATGAAAAAATGAAGGATTTCTTTTCTAACCTTCCAACTTTTCAACCTGATAGCTCACTGTTAGCTAGTGCTTTTCATGGTGCCTGAATCGCAGTCATTTTTCACTCCTAGATTTTCTGCACGTTCTGCCCTTTTCTTTCATCCATTAATTCAGCAAGTACAGAAGTACTTTGTAGAGTTGATCCAGTCCTTTGTTCTTGCCTACAGTAATTAAGATTTCCAGGAGGCCATCCATCCATAGACTGGACAAAGCCAGACCTGCCTTTAAACTCTTATAAGTCTAATATACTCAACCAGGTGTACCAGTAGGCTTCTGTATTCATTGTTCATATGTTTTACCATTTTCTTCATAGCTTTTCCATTTCTGCAACAGTGGAAGCAGAAAAAAAAATTGGTTCTGATAAACTTTACTGATAAATTTTATTCTTATCTCTTTTAGCTTAGCAGAATCTTTATTGCACATATTTAATTTTTCCACAGTTACCTAAAATGGATTAAATTGGCAGCTTGAAATAAAATACAGTATCTTACTTCAGTTAACTTTTATTTTTGTATCTTGCACTTATCTCACTTAATTTATGTTGTAAGAAATTTGAGGATATCATACTGTTATGGAGTATTTAAACAGCCCAATAGACAGAGTTATTTCTTTTAGATTTGAATATGCTAAAAAAGAAATATCCACATAAGAAATGATGCATTTATTTTAGTTTCTGCAGTTTATGTCTTTCATTAGGCATTGCATTTACTCCATCATATTTTTATAACCATTTTAAAGTCAGAGTGCCACAGATAACAAATTATTTGGTATGAACAGATTTGGGGGGTGATTTTCATAAGCACAAAGGTTATTTAAGCAATCAGCTTTCATTTGAAGTCTTAGTAAATAATGCCATCTGAACTGTCATTGATGTCAGTGTATGTTACATAACAAAAAAACATATACTGATTTATCAACGGTTGGACTCGATGATCTGAGAGGTCTTTTCCAACCTTAATGATTCTATGATTCTAGAGACTTTCCCATCCCCTAAAATAATTTTTATTTGAGGGTCCATGTAGACAAAAAGTAAGAACATGAAGTCACTGGGTAAATAAAAGAAACTGCCTATACAAATTCATCCAATTCTGGGAAACAACATGCAAGCAATTACTGCCCACCAGATGTAATATTCAAACAGCAGAGAAAACACTTTCTGAGCCATTGCTTCTTGGCTTTCTCTGAAACCTTGGACATTTCAAGTTGATTTCAGTGATTTATTTTAGAACCAATGATTACTGGATTAATTTGATTTGGGGATTACAGTATAGCCAGCCAACAGATCTCCAGAAATGAAGAATAATTTGGAAATACATAAATTAGTGTACCTGAGAATCATTGACCTAGGAGGAAGACTGACCTACTTAAAGGGGACATGGAGACACCCATCAACACATGAAAAGGCAAAGTAGGAGAACAGCTTGACAGGCTGTCAGCTAGCTCTATAGGTGTCCCAAAGGGATCTTTCCTTGTAAGGAAAGTTTGTTCATCTGTCTGTAACTGAAATTAACTCTGCTTTCATTTTTTCCATGTAAAATCAACAATTCCTCTGAGACCATTTTATTTCTTTTTAACTTATTTTTCACTGTACTCCTCCAAGCGAAAGTTATGTTATCATTAACTTCCTGTAAACTTCTATTATTATATTAAAATTAATAAGAAATCTGATTTCTGTTTTCAAAGTTTCATCCAAAGTCCTTTCTCTCTAAGGAGGAAGAAAATAACACACAGAACCTTAACTATGAACTCTTTTAGGGAAAGGGAATTTTGGTCCCACACTGGATTTATACTAGTTTTATATTCATTCTTCTCAACAAGTTTTATGTGGTAAATCATTGTGGTTTTCACTTTAGTAACCCTTCAAGTCCTGGGGAATGCATTTTAGGAGCTTCTCTTTTCTATACACAGTTACCATCACAGAATATACTTCCTGGAGTTTCCCACCTGAGAAATCACTGAAGTAATCACTTATAACTCCTCAGATATTTCTTTATTATATCATACACAACTATAAAATGCTACAGTATAATGTTAAGTGTAAAATTATGACCTTAGGAAGAGATACACATATTGCACAGAAATTTAGTAAAGCAAATACTTTTCAACACACACAGCAATTAGAAATCCCAAGATTAGTTTGTCCAATGGAGATAGACATAGTAGACATACTGTCTCATGAGATGAAAAAACAGGCAAAAGCTGTGTACAGGCCTTTAACGTCAGGTAGGAAAACAGAAATAATGGAAGTGAGTCACCAAACGGACTGTATTCAGTATAATGTTATGGAACAAATAATTAATTCTTCAGTAGATTGCTGTTCTGCCTTCTTTTTTTTTTTTTCCCCTCAGTCTAATCTAATAAATTCAATTTTTCAATGTAAATGCTATACCAATAAGTACATGTACAAAATAGTTGTAGTATATAGATATATATGGTGGTGGCACTCTTGATAGCTGGGCTAGTTTTGAACATGTGAGGGGAATGTGAATTATTGCTATAGTCACGGTGGGGTGCAGTTCGCTGGTCATGAAGAGAAATCATTAACTTCTCACAGCATCAATTTGTGGCAAGGACTGTGTTCACAGTGGTGCCAGACAGCATACTGAGCACTCACAGCCCTCCCTGACATCAGCTGAATAAACTGTGAGTGCTCAGTGCCGATGTTACTCTGAACATAGGACTATTGCAATTCTTTGGAACAGAAATTTAGATTTATTTCACCGATTTATTTTAAGGGCATCAGTTACCAGATTTCTCCAAGGCTACTCACTTAAGTTAATTCTGGGCTTTGCCAAACCTTGATTCTTCTGTTGCTTCAGTTTGCGTGAAATATACAGAAATAAACATCATAATATAATGTAATATCATATAATTACATACTTGTTCAGCACATAGCTAAGAAAATGAATCCAGTGTACACTAAACCTGTGATCTGTGCCCACTTATCTCAGGCCTGAAGTGAACAACTAGCATAAACTAGCATGATTAATCACCCACTGAAACAATCAGACCATACAAATGCTGTCTTAAAAATTGAANGAGTACCTCAGCCTTATCCTCGTCCTTGGTGGCAATGTTCCCCCCAGCATCCAATAAAGGATGGACATTCTCCTTGGCTCTCCTCTTGTCATTAATATACTTGTAGAAGCTCTTCCTGTTATCTCTCACAACAGTGGCCAGGTTGCGTTCTACCTGGGCTTTGGCCTTTCTAATTTTCTCTCTGCACGACCTAACGAGATCCCTGTACTCGTCCTGAGTAGCCTGCCCCTTCTTCCAAAGGAGATAAACTCTCCTTTTCTTCTTGAGTCCCAGCAAGAGTTCTCTGTTCAGCCAGGCCGGTCGTCTTCCCCGCCCGTTCTTTTTTCGGCACATGGGAACGGCCCGCTCCTGCGCCTTTAAGACCTCCTCCTTGAAGAAGGTCCAGCTTTCCTGGACCCCTTTGCCCTTCAGGACTGTCTCCCAAGGGACTCTCTCGACCAGTGTCCTGAGCAGGCCAAAGTCCGCTCTCCAGAAGTCCATGGTAGCGGTTTTGCTGGCCCCTCTCCTTCCTTCACCAAGTATGGAGAATTCTATCATTTCGTGGTCGCTAAGCCCAAGCCGGCCTCCAACCACCACATCACTTGAAGTGACAAGCAAGCTGGCTTATTACGTTTTTTTCACACAATTAACATTTTCCACTGGTATTTGTCTTCCCGGTCTGTCTAAATGGCTTGGGTATGGAGACCTTTCCTCAAACTGTTGTTTCCTGCCTGTGAAATCCTCATACCCCAATGCAGAGACCAGCGTGCAGGACCCCACCACAGGTACTGAGCAGTGGCCTGGCCGTCCTGCCTCAGCGAGTGGGTGTTTTACCCAGAGAGTTAGAGAGAATTAAGAGTAGCTGACAGGTTGCTGCCAGTTTACTGGTTTGAATGGAATAGTCACACCATAGACATGGAAATAGCTGCTTTCTGTTATCCCAAAGGCTTTCATCTTAGAACAAAAGGCTGAAATTTATACATTATGAACTAAAAAAAAATCCTTTGTAACTTAGTCCTTTTCACAATAACAGCTATTTTTTCAGTATGTCTTCTCATTAACAATATCCTCTTTTGGCTCTGTTAACTCCCCTATCTATTTTTTTTTTTCTGGACAGTTTCCTGTTTCTTTTGATATATTCAATATCTTGAGGTTAGCCTACTTTGCGATGTTAGGGTTTATGTATATTGATCCACTCTCTTAACAATTTCATCTTACTTGTGAATTACATCCTCATCTTCCACTAATACTACATTCATCTGATTTTTTTTTCCATTAGCCTGATTATTTTGCTGCCTTTAATGCTTTTACTTCTGCAAATGGATTTCTTTATTTTTTTCTCTTTTCACATAGCAGGCTGCCTTGTTCTTTTTGATTTGGTTTGTTGTTGTTCCCCAAGCTGTTCATACGCCAATGTTAATTTACTTCAGTTTCAAATGGTTTTCATTTTAAAGTAACAGAGTGGAACCCTCTCATAGCAAAATAGCTGCCTTTAAAGAAGAAATTCAAGGAGGTTCACCAGCTCTAGAATTGCCATTGGAACGAATTCTTTCTTTCATTTTCTTTCTATAGATTGTGCTGATAAATAAGTATCATAGGCTTAGCAAAGAATAAAGGGTTAATCAGACTCTGCTTTGCTTCTATTAAATTATACAGTTATATGTGGTCCAAGATACCAGGCCATGATCTAAGTGGCAACCTTATGCAACATTAAGCACATGAATAAGCAAGCAGATTCCCATGCCCAGTTACTTTTCAGAGACATCTCCAAACATGTTTAGCTTTGCCTATTTTACCTTAGTATCTGCATGGCACAATGTGGCAGCAAGATATGCTGAGGGAAGGCTTCATAGGGGAAGAGAGGCATGGAAGTTGTCCTCCTTGCCATGCAGTGAGGTTGCAGCTGTACAAATCCCTTCCTTCACCATTTAGGTGGAGCTCCTTCCACCACTGTATGCAATGCATCACTTGGATTATTTTCAAATAGTTCTATTTTTAAGGACAACAACTTGACCCTGGATTGTGATGTTCCATGGTGAACTATTATGTTCAGGTATGTACTATAAAGAAACCAGCAAACAAATAAGATGGGGTCCTCTGAAAGGAATGAGATTCTCATCCGGACATGTGTCTGAGCACTCCACTGCTGAGTGGCAGGTGAGGAGGGATTGCATTCTCCAGGAGCCCTGATTACCTTTCAGGTTTCCAAAAGAAAATGGAGAAACCTGAACCTCCTGCCTTTCTCCCTGTCCTCCTCCAGTCCTCTTTTACAGGACAGAAGGTGATTTGCAACAGTACAGAATGAGAAAACTATGGTCAGAAACAGATGCACCTAATTTTTCAAGAGGGTCTTGACTCAGGTTCCACCTGTACTTTGAAGCAATCTTCACGCACTAGTGATGTATTTCAAAATACCCAGGCTGTTTTATTCTATCTTTTTGTGTTGACTTAGTAGAGGTGATAGTTCCTACCTCTGTGCTGAGTCATTTGTGAATACTGAAAGAGATGTTCAGCTGTCAGCATGGCCTTTGATGACAGAAGACCAAATCTATCAAAAATATACATTTTCCCAACTCCCAGTGTAGACTAGACTATATTCATTTTTGGAACAGTTATAAGCTTGGTTGAAAAATTATATTTTTAAACCACTGTGCGTTTTGAGAGTTTTAACGTTACCATTATTGGAACAGTATTTCATTCTTACTGTTCCGCAGTGGTACCCATCTTTTAACAAGCTCACCTGTTAACTTGTCTCCTAGTCAAGGAGAACAGTTACTTAGCCAGGCTCTAATTTTTTTCATATTGATTCAAGTCCTGTCTATCTACTTTAATAATAAGAAGACTACACTGGATTCACATACGTGGAATTATTCTCATTACCCTTCTGAAGCTTTTGTGTTTGAAAGGAGGTTTGAATTCTCCAGTATCAAATATATATTATCATTGAAGAAAAATTAAAGGTATTGTTTAAAAACAACAACCAAAAAAATCTAATGGATAATATAAACAGTTTTAGTCTTAATTTTTTTCTGGGCATTCCAATAGTGATGATTACTATGTCCATTGGTGTACTGGGAAGGCTTCCCATAGTAGAGATAAATAACACTTTCTAATGAACAGTGAACAATAAATAGAAAAATAAAAATAGATGAGGCGTAAGAGACCAAGATAAATATTTCCTCCCGTCTGGCTAATATTAAAACTTTATACTAGGCAATAATACACTTATGAAAAGGTTAGGAAAGCACCTGAAGAAGAGGGGAAAGCCAGTGTGATCTATTAATAATTACAACATTTCCCCTGAGCACAGCAACAAACTTAAACAAACTTAGAAAAAATATTAAAATGTAAGAATTTAAATGAATATATGCCACTTTTATTTATTGTAACACCAGATTTTTCAAAGATTCAGTATCATTCCCAAAAGACACAGCTTTGTCAGCTGGAGGAAGAGATAGATTGAGATACCGAGATGATGTAAAAAATTATCTTGATATGCAAAAAATGCATTATTTCAGTTCCTTTACCAAGACAGAGAAGAAAACAGTAGTTCATTTCCTTTCTTCTTTCTAGATTCCTATTATAGGAGAAATTAAGCACATAAAAATTTAAGGAGGCAGAACTGCCATTTCATCTGGAAAAAACAAATTCTAGTCCATTGGACTAACCAGCTAAATAATGTCATTTTGATAAGGCTTTGCCTGTAAATATAAACTACGCAGGATAAATCCGTGTCCAGCTTTGGTTTTATGCTGTGTATTCTTGCCTCATGAATACACTTGGAATGGTTCGACAGATTACTAGACCTGTGTTTCTGTTCTCTCCCCTGGGAGAGCAGAGTGCCAGAGCCTTTGCTTACCCATACGGGCAAGAAAGGCTGTACTGGGGAGTGCTTGTGGAGGAGCACAGCTTTCAGGAGGAAAGAGTTTAGAGGAAGCACAAAATGTGTGGATGTGGCTGCAAAGGCAGCTGCATTTTTTCTCCAATACTTTGTCTTAAAAAGGAACTAGTTCAGCTTTAGGAGCATGGTAGAACTTGTTGTACTGATAGCCTCAACAGGACGCTAAGACAAACACACAGACAAGGCACCAGAAGCAGAGCAAGCAAAGAAAATGCCATGCGGAATGCCACAACCAAATAGGAAAGCAATTCGGTGAATAAAAATGAGAAAATGAAGTCAAGGCTCATTTATGGAGAGAGTAGGGGTGGGTGGGGTGGAAGAATGTGAGAAACTGTTGCCTGAAATAATGAAGGGAATACTGAAACACTTGATGAAGGTATTAGATAACAATTGATCCCAGGCAGAGCAAGACCGCAGAGCTGGAAGATTTTACTTGAAACCAAGAAGCACAAGACAGAGTAGATATATTACAACTCTGAGATCTATGACATCCACAGATAACTCTAAAAAAATCTATTTTCTAGGAAATGTTTTTTCTCTTGTGGGTCGGAATGTATTCTTGAGAAACAGAGAATGCTTTGCCGGAGTGGAGCAGAGCAGACTGAACTGCTCGGCAAGAGCAGCAAACCAAAGCAGCTTGTGATTTACAACAAACATATACGCTAAATAAAAGGAACCAAGGAAACAGAACAAAGAATTCCTCACATCAAATTGTAGCCACTTAAATATTAGGCATACTCTAAACTGGTCATCTCCAGTGAGTGGAGAAAACAGGCTCCTCTATTGGGTGAATCATTTCAATATAAATTAAAGACAAGTGGGACTAACAGCTTTCTAAAAATGCCTATCTCTTCCCCCTGACAACAAGTTTTAAAATTTTACTTCAGCAGGTCACTTCTGAATTATTAATATTAGATGAAATAAAGGGGGGAATAACATGGAGAGAAGGGGTAGAACAATGTCTTGCCTTTGAGTAATGACCTTAAGGTTTTGAAATGCCACCACTTTTTGTCCTAAAGTGACTTTTGAAATGAAAAAGAAAAGGAAAATACAAGCAGTGATTCAGCAGACAGAGATCTCTACTGAAGAACATATCTGCAGTTTGACTCTAGCAAGTGTAGACATCCAGAGCACAGAAACTGCAGGAGGATGCAACCATTCAACTGCCACATTTGCAATGATGCTATTAGATTAACGACCAATTCAATTCCAGCTGGTATACAGAGTCATCTGCAATGTAATCCAAGCAACACTGATAAACTGCAATATTAGATCAAAGACCAATTTGATTCCAGATGGATTGTGGAGCCAGCCACTATGTAATCCTAGCAACACTGATAAGCAGAGAAATATGACAGTGTTATAATGATGAACACTAAAACTATCTGAGGCCAGTGGGAAAATGCAGGCTGCCAATAAGACACCATAAAACAAGAGACAATGATATTTGGAGTTTGGAGTAGCTGACAGACAGAAGCACCACTTCCTGTGAGGAAACAGAGCAACACAAACCTCTTGAATGGTCAGAATACAAAATGAGACCATCCTCAAATGCAGACAGAGATGGTTCCTTCCAGAAATCTGAAGAGAACAAGGAATGCAAAGATTAAAAAATAGCCTCATCTTCCTCCCACTAGGTAGTCCATAGGCATAAGAAATGTGAAGTTAATTTATCCCAGTGCAAATATCATCCTTTTTATTCTATTAAAATTATTTCTGGCATATTGAATTAAATGAACCACCCTCTTGGCTACTGTTGCCAGATTACCATAGAGGCCAGTAGTTGGTTATGTTTGTAGACATAATTAGTATCACATAGATCTTCCAAAGTACACTGGATCAAACACTAGAGGGATTGGCAGCCATCGCAGTTGTACCTGATGCTGCTGTTGTTTTAAAGGATAGAGATTCCAAGAAAAATTATGTCCAGAACCATGGTATTATACTGCAACAAATTATAAATAGACTTTGGAAGCCTGATGTTAGGTTGATTTCAGAGAGGTTTAAGTTGGTCAGAGCTGAGCCTTTGTTTATACATGTTTACCTTTTAGGAACAATAGTAATACACAGTCAGAAACCAAAGCAATTCAAAACATACAGGCCAAAATATATGAATAGATGTTTTCATATTTGGTACACAGCTATCAGGAGTCTCAAAACCCTTAAAGTATTAACATAGCATCATGCAGCATGGCATTTGCAGCAAACTAAGTTAAACACCTAAATATTGCACCAGATCTGAAGAACAGAGCAGTTAAGCAGAGCACCTAGAGCTCCATTGTGGTGAGTCTTCAGAAAGAAACACAGCTGTAAAACAAAAATCGCTTAGCACTTTTAACAGTTCCTAAGCATTGCAAAGATGACAGGCTCAAATTGTCAAAGATAAAATGATGATAGTTTTTTCATCGTCCACCCAACAGCAGGTGGTTGTGTTTAGTTTCCCAGAAACGTTAGAAACTGACCAGTCGAGCTCTTCTTTTCCCACACCCTCCACAATATAATCTTCAATGTCTCTCAACTTCTAAGATTCATTCCATATGCTATTCATGTTTTCTTGGCTTGATACATTTGTCTTCACTGATTATACCCTCATCATGGTACCTGATAATAGCATTTTATGGAACCAGACTCTGGGGAAGACACTCAGGCAAGAACTGTGACCAAAGGACTGAAGCATACCTAAAACTGTACGCTCAAGTAAAGGGTCACAGCAGAATTCAAGTGATTCAGGATTAAATGGGAATGACATGGAAGGCATCTTTCAGATGTTAGGGACTTATAAAGCATTGGGAAAACAGAGTTAAGAGACACTGGGAAGAAAAGAATCTCTCCCTGGAAGTGTTGAATCATGCTAACACATTTCCTAGAGACTAGTAACACCTTGCAGAGATCCACGGGCCTGTAAGTCATCCATTAGAAACAGAACAATGTTAAAGGGAAAGAACAATTTAATGGGATTTTAGATGAAAGGGTAGAGGTTACAAAAATTAAGAACTTGGAAGAGATGTCAGTAGCACTTCTACAACAATTTCAGTTGAGAGAAAACCTGTTTAGATTTTAAAAGAATTGATGTAGAAGGAGCAACATGCCTGAAAAATCTGTACACAAGCAACAAGATACAAGGTGAATCAGAGAGAGAAAAGGAGAAAACTTAGGTTTTTTCCTTGTATCTTCCTGGAGCATTTCTCATAAAGAAAGGCTGAGAAGGCTGTGACTGTTTAGCCTAGAGAAGTGAAGGCTCAGGGAGGATTTCATCAATGTATACAAATACCTGAAGGGAAGGGTGTAAAGTAGACAGAGCCAGGCTCTTTTTAGTGGTGTCCAGTGATACTAGAAGAGGCAATGGGCACAAACTAAATCACAGGAGGTCCTGTCTGAACATCAGGAAACACTTTTTCACTGTGAAGGTGACTGATCACTAGCAGAAGTTGCCCAGAGAGATTATGGAGTCTCCATCTTTGGGGATATTCAAAATCCAGCTAGACATGGTCCTGGGTGACCAGCTCTACATGGTCCTGCTTGAGCAGGAAGGTTGGACCAGATGATCTCCAGAGGTCTCTTTCAACCCCAGCCATTTTGTGTGATTCTCCATGTTTCCTGTCAGACTGCCTGGCTGGGCACAGGTAGTACTCCTAGAAGAAAGGTGAAGTAACAGTGTTCTACAAAGCAAGGAAGGCAGAGTCCATGAAGTTGCCCCGATCCTTCCTTTGGTCAATGTCTAAAGTTGGGCACAACCTTTCACTTGATTGATCATAAATTCAGGTAAGAATTAATAATATTCTTCAATCAACATTTTGCTGCTTAAGACAGAGTTCTAGAGAAAGGATTCAGCATGACATTTTCACCATGGCTTCCTTCATGCTTTTGAATCATTTCTCCAATTTCAGGTGTTCCTCAATTGAGATTAGTATACTAAGGATACATTGATTGAGTGTCACATCACATTCAGTGAATGCAGCAATGCCACATTCTTCCCCATGCCCCACCTCATTACAAATGTTCATATGCCCAGCTTTCATAACTAGGTTAATAAAATTTCTTTTGGTTAATTATGACTGTTTCTGAACATCATCTGTAACATTA
>VZTQ01003981.1:44318-68868 GCA_013400755.1 Pelecanoides urinatrix | reverse complement strand
TTCTTTACTGAAAGAGTGGTCAGGCCTTGGAACAGGCTGCCCAGGGAAGTGGTGGAATCACCATCCCTGGAGGTATTTAAAAGACGTATAGATGAGGTGCTCAAGGACATGGTTTAGTAGGCATAGGGGGTGTTGGGTTGACGGTTGGACTCGATGACCTTAGAGGTCTTTTCCAACCTTAATGATTCTATGATTCTATGATTACAGATGTAAGACTGAGCAATATGAACCAGGCCAGGTCCTTAGTCACGAATAACATACAATTTGGAACTCCATTCTGTCCAAAACTGACAAATTCTCCTTTCATTTACATCAGTGTAAACTTGCAGTTCTACTCAAACCAGTCCAATTCACCCTGGTTTAATTGAGAACATACATTTGTCCTAAGATGTACATCATTCCCCTATATGATCAGAGCAGGGACATCAAACACCTATCTTTAAAATACATAGTCTACAACACATTTAGGAAACTATTGACATAAGGATGGGAGAAAGACAATCTAAATTTTAGTAATTATTTAAAGTACCTAAGTGACCTTAATCAGACTCTCTCAAAACTATGACTCATTTTTCTCCAAAACAAAAGGAGAAGTCCATAGTTTCACAGAGATATTTTTGAGGGGATTCCTGATAAGACAACTATCAATAATCTCACATTTTGGGGTAGCCACTAGGCAGTGAAAGGTAAGTAATACATTCCATTTATACCTTGTCCTCTTCTGTAGTTGTTTTACAGCCACAAAATATGTCACCTCAAGCTCTCAACAGAAACTATGCTTGCCCAGCACTGTTGGACATTAGGCTATTTTTTTTGCACATCTAAATCTACAGCCAAAAATGTTGACTGGGATCGTGTAATAGAAAAATACAGCAACTTAAAACACCGTAGACAGAAGAGCAACATTTCTTCAGTCATTGGACCCTGAGACAGATGAAGGATGAATAAAAGGAATAAAAAATATGTTATTCCACTTAACAACCCTATGTTTCATCTACCTTTCCATCTGCTCTATGTGGTGAAAGACTGACAGACAGTCTTTCCTTACCTGGCGGGTGTCCTCAGATAAAGAGAGATTGGTCCTCAGTGCCTGCACCAATGGCTGTCCCATTTGCACTGGTGGGGTTTTTTTTTCTGATTATACTTCTGGAATTGACTCATGTAACACATTTCAAAGTTCAGTCATCTTAGTTTGATGGCCTTCTTGAAGGTCCACATCTCTGCCATAGAGAGCAGGTTCAAGACCTCATGTATCCTAGCAAAACACTTGTTAGAACTGCTCAAAATATAAGGGGTTTATTAGTTTTTGAACAGTACTCTTAGATACTTTTAGAATTTGCTTTTACCAACTCAGATTTTTGCCTAAATTCCTCAATGAAAAGAATGATTTAAAGTTTAGGCAAACATCAGTTAGAATTAAAAAGAAAGTATAAGGCAATATTATAAGGCAAAAATTATAACAACACAGTGCTGCTTTCTTTGCACATGTCATTGGATAAAAAGAGCTACAGCCAAATAAATCTTAAAGCTTCTTTTTATATTTCCTGATCATACAAATCTAATCCTCATCTGCCTTATGTCCATGCCAACATTCATGCAAACAGGTAGGCTTTGAAACATGCCTCGAAGGTCAAGAAATGAATGGTTTAGGACATCAATGAACAAAGCATCCTAAAGAAAAAAAAAAGGGTCTTTTATATTACATCCCATATATTTTGCAAAGAGAGGGATCAAGCTTCCACTATAATGACAGGAATGTGGCTCAAGCTGACAGCATGAGAAAAGAGAAAAATCTCTTATTTAATGCTTTGTAAGTTAAAATCAACATTGCAGTCTTCACATGAAAATAGGCAACTAGAAACTTCTCAGAACATTGGCAAATAAACTGATCTGAATAATTGATTTTTCAGCTCAGTGGCTGAAGTAAAAAATTAACATTGTTTGGGGTCAACCTGCTCTTTTAATTCTTTAGTTTCTGTTGCAGAAATAAAGCCTTTTTTTTTCTTCTTTGTTGTTCCCTTGAGGTGAACAAATCTTTTAATCAGATTTCAAATGAACCATTTAATTTTTGTATTCTTTACTCTCTTATTAGAATTAAATGTTGGTATATTAATTTCAACACACTTGCCAAAATGTCAAGATTAAATGTTTCAACTTTCACAAAATTCTTTTCTCTCTTCTTTTTCTCCCTGCCAAAAGTGTTTTCTGAATTCAACATCAGTTTACAACTGATTTTGAAGCCCAAACTTCAAAACAAAGCCCAAACTTCAAGTTTCCATTGATAATTTATTTGTTAAAAAGCTTTTCCTTCTACTTCTTCTAGTAGCATTCTGCTGTCCAACGCTTTTGTTGGAAATCGAGCAAGCTTCTACATGTGTAAGTGTACTTTTCTTAGGTATAAACATTGTTGAGAGGGAAATGTAGCCTTTCCTCAAATCCTCTCCAGTTGTCTGATCCCATGGATTTGGTAGCAGAGCCTATCCTAGAAGGTTAGTGTTACAATCTGCTTTCTGGGCATAGATGGCAACCATTCCTGGATACCATAAATTGATTCAATAGATGGTATCCATTCCTGGGTACCTTTGTAATGTAATTGGTCAAGAACAAATGAGTATCCAGCTCAACCATTGACCTGGGTAGGAAGCTGACAAGCAGTGGAAGAACATCAAAACAGATTTAGAGTAGAAACAATCTAGCTGTATCTTCTGTTTCACTTCAGTGTCGGGAAAGTTTAAGTGATGTTGAGCTAAGTGCTGTCCTGTCTCTCCTATGAGTGGGCTTCACCTGTTAGACAGTGATTACCTGACTTGACTTTCTCTCTCAAGTGTTTTTTTCCATTAACAGTGATCACATATTATGTCTTATAATAAACAATAATCAGGAACTGAAGTCAGTGACAAAACATTCATTCACTCCAGTTGGAGATCTAAATTCAGTATCTGCCGAACACAAAAAATCCCATTATATTCTTGATTCTAAATAAAATCTTCTATTATTCCAATTAAATTTCTTATGTTTTTTAATATCACATCATCAGTATACTAAGCCCTGCCATTTCATGATGAGTTTTGTACGATAAACTTTTTCATGGTAGAATAAATATTGTTGCTTGGCAATAAATTTTTCTTAAAGCACTATTATCGTTTAATAGAGTAGAAAATACTGTCATAAAAATTAATTAATTTCAAAATATATTCCTGAAATACTACTAATTGTTTTCAAAAAGGAAGATTTGAAGGGTTTTGCCAGCTCATCCTACAGAATCTACCTCTACTCCACTTCTCCACACCACATTCTTACTTAGAATTTGAAATATCCAAAACCAGAGAGCATCTAGGAAGAATTTAACACTCTGAAACAAGAATATGATCACATCACTGTATAAATCCATGGCTCTCCTATATCTTGAACACTGTATGCAACTCTAGTCTGTGTGAGAAATCCTGCAACAGATTTTAAATGTTCAGAGGACAGCATCAAGGATCAAAGGTGTCCTATATTTGCCAGAGTTTCCTAATATTACTGTTTTCACATATAAATTCAAATGAGAGCTAAAAATTGCTAGTAAGAAAACAGAGATTATATTTATGAAATTGGAAGCAAAAGGGGAATTCTGATACCCAAAGCCTCATATGCCCCAGAATATCATCCAGTCTACCTATTTTACAGGACTGCCTAATTATTGTGCCTAACCTGGACACAATAAATTCACAAAGCACCTTCTTTCACAATCCAGAAATTCTCTAAGCAGAATTTATAGTTATGCTCACTTTTTCAAAAGTGCCCTTTCTGGGAAAACAAACATATGTGTCCCAATCACTGTTCCTTCGCAATGCTGTGTTGAATGCATTGTCATATCATCTAAATAAAATATACATAAATCCCACCGAGTATCCTAAAAAGATAAATATCACATTGCTATATCCATCTTCTGCATAACAGTCTTGCAGTTACAGCATTCACCAAGGATGCAAGGCCACCTTCAGTCTGGAGATGATATAAACTACCTTCCTGGTCACCAGTGACTTAGATTTTGGTATTGTGGGGACTCCACTGCTTTTCATTGAGATTCATATTTCTTGCCTTCCTGGTCACCAGCAACTCAGACGTCAGAAGGAGGGATGGAAAGTCTCTGCCTCAGAGTACAGCAAAGCTTATTGTTAGGTAGTTAGGCTATTGTCCTTAGACATTGCCCTGACACCCCACTCGCTAACCGTAGCCAGAAGGTCCTGAACCCAGATATACTACATCCTCTGGTACCTCAAACTCTAGTGTGTAAACCTTCTTCCGCACAATGTTTTAACTAGTTAATATAATGGAAGAAGAATCATTCCATAAGGAGCTGAAGTGTAACATAGTTTCTCCTCTTATCATGAAATAAGTGTGTTGTGCCTGAGCTGAAAAATCCCCTGTGGCCACATATGCAGGGGAGCTGGAACAATCACACTGGTGATGAAAAGTCTGGCAGCAGCAGTAGAACCTCTCCCTTGCTATGATATCCAGGGTGGACACAAGTACAGATCCCAGGAGATAAATGTCTAGATGAAGGCAAAGTGTGAATTAAAGAAGATACAATTCACCCCAACATCTTGTCTAACAGCACCCTTCAATTTCTCAGTCATGCTTGGATTTGAAAGCTAGACCTTCTGAGGCTCTGCCCATTCTGAACATAGGTGCCAGATTTTGTGCAACAGAAGATACATGAAAGCAATATACAAGGGTATAATAAAAGCAAATGCAGTGTCAGCACCAAAGCTACCCAGGATAGACATTGCCCCTTAAATGTTCCAAGCTTTGAAGCTATTTCTGAAAATGATCAGCAGGTCAGGAAATACTTTCAAAATGTATTGTAAATTGGAAGGATGTACTAGACCAGAAGGGGAAGAGTTGACAGACATCAAACAGCACAGATCAATTTCTCTACCAAACAGGGAGGGCAAGCATACTTTTCAAGTGTGTCCCAAAGGCTCTCAACGTTTATCTTGGCAGATAAATACTTAGATAGCTCGGCACAAAAAGTATGAGTGCCTGGAATCTAAAGATTTCTTGGAACACATGAATGTGAGAGAGAAATTAATTCATGAAGGAAAAGCAGGCAGAAGCAATTTAGCTGTAACTTGGCTTGACCTGCCTAATGCATGTGTTTCCATCTCTCTTGTTTTAATAAAGATTACACTAAGAAATATCATATTCCTGAAAAGATTCAGTCACACACTGGCAAATATTTCAGCTTTCTGTGTTCATTTACATGGCTGAGAGAGATACTGAAGTGACTTGGAATACAATATTTAAAGGAAAAATCTCAGTCTGAGGACTTTTATAAATCTCAAACAAAAATTAGACAACAAGCAGAGAGTGGATGTAATAGTTCCGCAAAGGAAACAGAAAGATGAACAGACAATAAAAGAAAAATCCCTCAATAAAAAACAAACATAGCAGAAACATGCTTTATGTAGTACATACATATATAAATAAACTTTGTAAGGGATGGCTATTGGGCCTGATCTATTTCTTGCAATGAGAAAGCTTTCACTGAGTTCCATGGTGTAGAGTTAGGCCATAGGTTTGGAAATTATTCAGTGTTTAATCTAGTAGTAGTAAAGAAGAAACTGGTGATGAGCAAATTAGCTCATGTTCTCTCAAATATTAGCTGAATGTCTCATGTGGTCAAGCAGGGGCTAATGGCAATGCTAACAGTGCAAAGCACAGATCAACCCAGGAACTAGAGTAGAACAAATACCTGCTTATATTAGAAGCATGTGGGGAAAGTAGTTGGAAGCGTCATTGTTTTCCTAGTTAGCATATGTTTTCCAGCAGAGTCCGTTCCAAAAATGCTTGAAGTAATTGGCACCAGAGGGAAAAGAGAAGAGAGGTCAGATTGAGGCTACCCAAATTAGTAGAAAAAAATCATCATGCTGGTAGAGAGAGCAGCAGTACATCCACTTACAAGCAAAGGGAATGGTTGCTGTTGCCAGAAAAAACAGTCAAGACAGGATGAAGTGCTTACTCCTTTGAAAAGATCACTCAAGAAGACTGGTAGTCTTGGGGTTTGTCTTTTCCTAGTTCAGCAGGACTGTTTCAGGGGCACTAGGGCAACATCAGAGCAAAAATAGGTAGCACTGAATAGTAAGTGAGGAACACTAATGAGACCACATTTAACCACCTTAAACACAGCTCTTTCTTGTTTGCAAAAGGGAAGAAAAGAAGTCAAAATAGTATTAGCTAGGAATGTGTGGTAGGAGATCAGGCACGTGACAATAGAGTAGGAGATGGAAGAAAGTAGATAAAGTAGTTTTAAGGCCATATGCTCTGAGGAACAGGAATATGTGGATAAGAACGTGAAAGACTGCACATTTGTCCATGTGTGGTTGGCACTAGAGCAATTCCAGTGTATTCTGGTCCTGAGACTTTGCACAAGGATTAGTGTCACCCAAAGTGAATGACAAAAGTTCTATGAATTTATTTAGCTGTTATTAAGAATAAATCAGCTACCCAGGTTTTTGAGAAAGGTTTAACCTGTGAAAAGTGCTCTCTTTTCTGGAAGAGGACAAGAGATTACTTTTAAACTGATGCATATTTAGATGTGAGTCACGCATGAGTGAATTGATTTTTTGCCTATAAAACCAAGTAATCTGTCCACAAGACAGTAGAAAAGAAAAATACTAAAAAATGAAGTCATTAATTGTGCAAACAAGTACACAAGTGCTGGCTGAATGGTTTCATGTAATGAAACATACATAAAGTGGATTTCAAGTTCCATGAGAAAGATGTTTCACATCAGAAAATCCTCAAAAGATTGGAGATAAAGCTCTGGAAACCTGGAAAACTCTCTGGAAAAGCCAAGAGAGAAGCCAGAGGCCAGTGACAAGGTGAAAATGAAAGAAATTCAGGGGTTTGAAAATGATGTCTAAGAAGATTACTGAAAAGTATTTTTTTAAAAGTATTATTTGTTATCTGTACATCTGTGAACATCTATGTTTCTGGTCTTTGTGTATGGGCCTGATCCAAAGCTAGCTGAAGACAACCTGAAAAATCCAGTCACTCCAATGAGACTTGGAAAATGATCTTTTGGTAGATAACAAGCACTGCCAATAATCATGCAATAAGTATTTGTAACTGTCTCTTAGAAAAACTTGGGCTGATTTTTCACACCTGGAAGAAAGTGTGATTTGCTGAGCTATAGTATTTCAGAGCTCTATCCAGGTTTCTATTTTTTGCTTTCCACTTGAAATGGGGAGAACTTAGAGAAGGCAGCCTCTGCTTCACTCAGCCATGAAAGAAACCTGTGGTATGCATTTCCTGAGGCTTTTCCTTTTTCTTTTCATGATTATATTTACCAAAAAACCTACAGTCAACTCTCATTTGTCTGTGGGTGGATAAGCTGGGCTGTAGTTTAATTTTGCTTCATGGACTGATAACCCAAGTTGGTTCTGCATGAACCCGCTTGTGTCCTAGAGTGGTATATCCTCATGCCTGTGCAGCTGCTCTGTGTGGATTTGCCATTTTGGTTAGTGTTAGCTCAGGACAGTCAGTGCTCCACTGCCTGCAGCATCCTTGACATTCCTTGTTTCTCTCCACTGCCTTTTCATTGTACCTTCTTATCAATTAATTTCCACACAGTTGAAAAATCCAGTGGTATGGCTTTATCTAGGCTAGCTCACCCATCTTTTCCGTGACTACTGTTCTGTAAAAGCTGCTTCTTTTGGATGCTTTAGGCCCCTGTTTCTGCAGAGCCTGCTACAAACATGTCATGAGACTCTAAAAAATACGAATTTCAAAGAACAAGAAGTAAGAATAAAAACGCCTCTGTATTCTAAAAGGTGATCCCCATGCACATATCTAGGTGTTTAATGCAACAAATCAAGCATCTCTTTAGGTAGACAAGTATATGAGAGAGAGGCAAGGGATCCAAATACTATGGGCTACATTTGGGTTTGTGAGAATGGACCTAGTCAAACAGTATGAATGAGAGAGACTGGCAGCTCCATAGGCAAAATAGATTAGTGGTATTTCTAAAAACAATTAAAAGTGGTCCTAAATGTTTTGATTCAGCATGCTTCTCATGTATTATCTTATGTGACAGTTCCCAGAGACAAATAACTCTTGTTAACTTTTTTGCAAATTTCCAGTCCACCAGTTTCTGAGTAAAATCTTAGTGATGTGACAATAATAACATAGAAAATGTAAAAAAAAGATTTCATTATTTTAATTCAGTTGTCTATATTTTACGTGACTGTTCATGGTATATACATCTGACGTTAGCAGCACCAAAGAAGTAAAGTACAAGAAAATATCAGAGAAAAATGCCATTAATACTTAGCAGCTGTGAAATGCACTGTCTAATCTTGAAGATTTTCTCCACTATTTTCCTTCTTTATCTGATAAAGAGATCAGAAGACAGGGAAAAATTTCTAAAATGTATCAGGCTGCATAGAATTATTTTAAATTCATGCACAAATTAAGACTTTCCCAGTCAACCTTATTTCTCTTTTTTAATTTTTCACTGTTCATTTAAAAATGCATATCCTCAACCTTACTTTCATAATGATTTTATTTGTCATAATGGTTCATGTCTAATTTTCTAAAAAGGTTTGAGTAGTTCTCTGTGATTTTAAAATATGTATTTTCACCCACAGAGATTTATGCTTGAAAAAGCTAAGCAAGAGGTGATCTGGGTAAATGGAACACTACATTGGGAACTTCAAATTTTTCCTTTGTGCTCAGTTAAGAAGTGCTTGGAATAAACTAGAATTACTGACACAGCTTGTCTGTCTTCCCATTCAGTCCAGAGCCAAATCTAATCAGTTAGCAAGGCCTTCCTGATAAGGGACATGGGTGTAATGTGAAAAATCAAAGCAAATGGACATGTAGAAATCATTTATATCACTTGGTGCAAGTTATCTCACCAGCTGGAGCAATCCAAATGCAGATGCTCAAGACAAATTCTACATCCCATTCCTCAAGGCAGATATTAGTGAGTAACTGAAGATGAAAAGGGTTCTCTGAGACAATGAAGGTTTTCCTGTATTTCCAGGATAGAAGATGGGAAAAGCAGCAAAAATCTAGTATTTCTGTTCATACCCTTAAAACTCTTTGAGGCTCTCCTGCTCCCTCCACTCAAGAGGAAGAAATCTTTTATGGCTATTTTGTTGTCAATCGCATATGTATAATATCCCTGTTCCTGTATAGGAACTGACACTCACAGTTTTAAAGGCACAAAGGTGTAACACAACTCTGGGCCACTCAGATCTTGCCTGGAACAAACTCCAAATAAATGTGTCCAAGGCAGTAGTGACTTGGAGAAATGTTTCTATGGGTGATACACAGGCCATTAGACTAGGATAATTTTGCTCTAAAAATCTATGAAGCTACAAAGGTATATTCAAGGAGGTAAACAGTTTCCAGGAAATACACAGAGGTTCACTAGGGAATTGCAGATACCTATTTAGTAATCTCAAAAGGTGTACTTTTAAGAAGAAAGAAAGCAATTTGTATCCCTGAGCTTATAACTCAATCTATTGCAGTTATCCTTAGAAATCCAACCACAGGGCCCAGCATATTGGGTCACTGTAGAGGAAATTCACTTTAGATAGAAAAAAAGCATTTTGGGAAATTCTACAAATATTTTTTCCTTCATTACATATTTTATCGCCTAGTTTTATATAAGCAGGATACAAGTAATTATGAGTGAAGTAAGTTAACATAGTGATATGAGAATCTTACCATTAATGTGTCTCCTTTATAGTAGGACAATGTTTTGGTCTGTTAGGCTTTGTTATTCCTGTAGAACTGTCAAAAGAATTCAGCTCCCACTTAGGCACCTCAATGAAGCTGTTCGGTTCTCAAGAGCATGCGTTCAACAGATCCATTCTTCTCAGTGGGACATGCTGAGAGTTGAATATTGAAGAGTATCTCTCTCATTCATTTATATGTTTAAATGGAAATGAACTTTTCAGACCATCTGTCTTCTTATATTGGTATCAAACCAGGAGGTGCTGGGTTGCTGATTGCTTTTGACAACCTGTCTTTCAAACTTTAATAGCAAAGACCATTCAATGTTATTATTGCACAAAAATAATAAATGTGAAAGATTTTACCATGATTTAGACAAGAACTAGGTATTCAAACAATATTTCCATATTTTAAATTCATAAATAACATGCTTATCACTTTCATTTAGCTTTAGCCCACCTGAGAGTTCTGATTGGTTCTAATAAAAATTATTCCTATTAAATATTGCAATAAAAGCAATAGTACTTCTTTTCTCCCTAAAATGAGCATGGACCAGTCTTTTCTTTTACTGGATAGGGTGCTAATTTGACTGAACAGATACAGAAGGATTGAATTCTCTGAGACAGAGGATATACTCCTGAAGAATACAGTGATTTCTTTCTACCTCAAAAATATGGGTTACAGAGTTGGAAGTGTTTTTTCATCCATTAAACTTCATGAATTTCAAGAAAATGCTGCCTTTCCCGACGGGTGCATTATGAAGGCTGGGAATCTTTCTCAAAAATCAGAAATCCATTCCAAAACAGTCAGTTGCTAATAGTAATAACATATGCAGAAAAGACCAAGCTCAGCTATGCTCTACTTAGTTCAAGGCAGGCACTTGACCTCCTGTTTCCGAATTCCTAGGTGGAAGGTTTCTAACCAACGGGCTGCAGAAAGCATCGCTAAATGAATCACTCTTTCCACTCCTTCCATTTCTTCTCTCCCTGTCACAACCTTGAAGAACTTCTGAATAAAAGTTTCACCGATTCTTTCCTCATATCAAGTCTGTGACTGTTCTTATCAGCTTATATTCAACAAAAGTCAGCAGTGTTTGTAGAGCACAGCAGTTTTTTGTTAACTGAGTTCAGTGGTAGAAGGTGAAATGCTACTTTCACAACTTCCTGCCTTTTGGCACTTCTGAATGCAAAGAGTTCTTATACTCCCAAAGACACAACACTATACAGTATTTTGGGACGCCACTGAGAGCCTCTTGGAAAGTTGAAAGAGTGCAGAATATAGATGTTTGTCCCTTTAGATGGTTATTTCAGAGACAGTACAACTTGTTCTTTCTATGCTTAATATTTACCCATATTAAAAGAATGCAAACTTTTTTTTTTCTCTCATACTATTAGCTTATCCGCAACAAAAGAACCTGATACTAAACTGGTCTATTCCTGTAAGGCTCCTCAAATATACCATCTCAATCTATAATACTATCAATATTTTAAAATACCATCAAAAGCACTTAGAAGTTTACTTTGTCGATAGCACATGAATAAATGTTTTTGCTCTGGCTTAATGATGAAAAACTTTCTGGATTTGTATTTAGATTTTTAATACCATTAATTTTTTATGAATGATTGATTTTAATGGACACTGTGTTTCAAATTGCTTCTTCTATTGCTGAATGAGGTTGCCCTCTTCTATCAGACATTCACAGCTCAATAAGGTCATAATAACCTGTTGACAGCAAAGTGCATGAGTACCTGCAAGGAGCAGTAAACAAAAGAGTGAACAGCTTCTGCTTCTGAGTTCCGGGAATCTTCTATTACATTTGGATACAACACTCTTGTGAATTAGGCTCCTTGCCTCAATTTATTGAGGATGTAGAAAGCAGGTTCAAAAATATTTAGTATAATTTTCTGCTTTTTGTTTTTCTTACAACATGCACCTCAAATCTTTTCTAAGGAAATAAAAACGTATTAACTCTACTGTTGAAATATATGCCAGATTTTCAAATTGTTTTGGTAAAAAAGGGGCCAATAAGCACCAAGTGAGATTTTAATAAGCAATAAGGTAAGTTAGAAACATAATTGCCATTGAACTTGTGCATTTAGTGAGTTGGACTATTACTAATTCATCCATTTAAAGTCAAAACACACAGCATAAGTTATATCTTTTAAGTCCTGGAAGATTTGGTGGTAATGGTGAATAATCAGCAAATATTAACTCACAGCATGATGTTTGGCCTACAGAACACGAGAAAGGACACATACTGAATAGAAATAAAGAGGTTGCACTACCTTATCATTTGTATTGGTTTGGACAATATGGCCATACCTTGATAATTTCTAATGTCCACAATTCAAGATTAATGTTGAAAAATGGTCAGGGTTTAGTAAAGACCCATGAGAAGATTTGAAAACATGTCATACAGTAAAACACTCTCAGAGATCAGTTTATTTAACTTACCAAAAAAGCTAATGACTAACAACCACTGTTTGTAAGCACACATGTGGGGAACAAAATGACATTGAAAGGCTTCTTGATTTATCAGTAAAATTATATATGGCTGGAAACTGAAGCTAAACTTATCAAACACACTTTTTTAATAGCGAAGGTAATTAACCTGGAACAGTCTTGCCTAGATTGGTGGTATGGTCCTCTACAGTCAGAGTTTCTACATCATGTTCTGATATGTCAGGGCATATTATACAAGCAGGAATCAAATCAGAAAATTCTGCAGTCTGTTTTACAGAGTAGAGAAAACTGGATTTCAATAGTTCATTCTGAATTTGTAATCTTAAAAAAGAATTTGCCAGAATAGAACCTTTTTCCCTCCTGTATCCATCTGTATTATAACATCATTAATGACTAGATCATTTTTCAAAGAAGTCAGACACATGAATTCTAGGCCATCCATTACCCGAGAGATTTAAATTCATAATTCTCTTTCTCCTAGAAAATCTGAGCAAAGAAAATAGTGAATACTTTTACTAAAGCTTTGCCATAGTGTGGATTAAAACTTAATCTGCATTGAACCAAGGGACTATAAACTAGACTGTTGCTCAATAGACCAGTGTCTTGGACTCTGACCTGAAGGTGGGAATTTAGTGCTCTTCTCCTTCCTAGCAGGTATTTCATGACAAACAATGATTGCTTAAAGTAAGGAAATATTTGTGAATGTAGGACACAGATTCCTGGGCTGCCTCCTCCCTTTTCCTTCTTTCTGCCTCTGAATGTCCTAGTCATTAAATTACAGAGTGCTTCTCCCAGCATCATCTCACAGGCAATCAGTTTTAAATTTATCTACACTATGGCACAGCTTCAACATGAAAACAGACTTGGGTTTGACTCCACTCTGGATTTTAGGCAGTACAGCCAGGTTTCCCCCCCATATAAAGTACTCTAACCAAAAGGCCATTAGCAGAAAACACTGCCTCTTTTGCCTCTTTTGCCTCTTTATTGAAATAGAAACCTCTTTGGTCAGCTGCCTTTGCACTGAGCGCAGTGGTACCCACCCCATCTGACCCACATGGTCAGACTGACAGCTATGTAACATTCAAGAGTTTAGGACTTCTTTCTGAATGATGCTGGAAGTTAGGAGGAAGTCAGGCACTGAGCTGCCTATAATTAGGCCTCTAAATAAGTCTCAGTTCAAAGAGAGAGAATTATATGAATCCAGTCATCTCCAGTGTGATAAAGCCCATCAGGCATGAGCTTTCTGAATTTATTTCTTAGGCTAAGCCATCTAACTTTCACTTAAATCCTACTTTAAAAGCCCGAGAGGCATTTATACACCCAAATATATGCTTACATATATTGCCCAATTTCAGAAGTAGTTCATGTATGTAGTAAATGAATAATAGAGCCATTAAATATTAGGAAATTTGTGTGATGGAAATAACACTTTGCCAAAGTATGAAGAAAGAGACAGTGACGAAATCAGGTTCACTTCAGTCTTCAGCCTTTAGTGCTCATAATGTCCTTTGTCACCTTTTTTTTTTCAGCTTAAGTATAGATGTTCTGCTTTCAAAATGTCAAGAAACTTCCTGAACTTTGTTAACATAGATATACTGGTCCTTTTTTACCTGATGAAAATTAATTTATATTAAATACTCAAGCTTGAGATTTGTGTTATATGATAACTTTGTACGCAAACACTGCACCTATATAAGCCATTCTAAATTCCAAGTAGAGATTGGGACAAGAAAAGGCATTCACCTACCGACTGATTTAAGGAGTCACTTGGTAACCATCTTGGATGAATTTTATTTTAATTTCATATTTAAAATTGTAAGAACAGTAATACCCTAAGGATAACATAGCAAATACTTATATAAAACATTCTAGTTATTTCTGATAATCTTGTCATTCCTTCCTGCAGAGAAAAGGTTTCACTATATATATCCAGATGAATAGAACTTTCAAAATTTCAAAAAGAGAACTATATACAATTACTGAAGTTTCAAAATCAAATATCAATAAAGTTATGGGTGTTTATTATGAAGCCTTCAAAGCCTTCAAATCGTGCAAAGCATGATCTGATGAAAAACTGTTTAAAGGTGGCAGCTTGAAAGTTATGCAACATAGAAAAAGTTCACATGATGCTTCCTTCTATGAATCTATGAAGTCAAAAGGGCTTTTGCAGACTCATTTTTAAAAAAAAAAAACTTTTCAGAACTTTTTTTCTCTCAACATTTCAGAACTTTCTGAAGTCAGATAGATGCAAGAAAACCCAAAGCTACCAGATGAAAAAGGAAAATAAAAAATATTGTTTCAGCGATCTTAGCTAACTCCAGTGATAGCTAATGCTGCCAGATGAGTTTATCCCTTGTTTTATGGAACAAATACTGCCTTTCTAATTCTTTTCTAATTCTTGGTCTCCTTTGATCAATAAAGATGTGAACAGTTATGACACAAATGATTGAGGACACATGATAAAGGTCATATAGGTGTAGCCTAATAAAGTATATTTAAAAAAAATTTTTTGGGGAAAAAGCATATGTGATTTGAAAAGATTGTTCCTAACTGGCAAAAGAAAAATAAAATTCAGACACACTATTAATTTTTAAATGACATTATATGGGGTTTTTAGTCTGATGAAGAATTCGGTCAGATTTTCCCATTTCTGAAAATTCCTCTGTATTGCACTAAGTTCAAATACACCCTATGGGGAAAGTCATAAAGCATGTTATAGTTAGTCTAGATTTCTGTGCATGCTGATGTTACGTGCAGCCGGATACCTTCAAACAGAATGGATTATGGCAGAACTCTCCTTGATCTTCCCTAGCTTTTCACAAAACTTGCAGGAAATAATTATCTTGGAAACCTCTTCTCCTCTCTGAAATTTGTCAAAATTGACCAAATGGTTAAAAACTTTTTCTAAGGGCACTAACACATAAATATTAGCCTACAAGTACATAAGTACATAACTACTTACTTTTCCTTATGAAAATGAGCTAAACAAATAGGGAAATATATGCTTGCTAGTATAGTTTTAAAAAGGAGTTGGTCAGTTTACAAACCACACTGTGAATTATGTATAAGGTAGGAAACTAGAAAGACAATGTAGTCTGAGCTCTGTATTGGTATTAAAGGGCTGTATTTAATTCTGCCAACGTCAGTGGATTTCTGGTCATTTTCTCCAGAAAATCTGATCTACTGACAGCTAATGGAAAGACTTCTTTTGCCAAAGTGGTAGGGACTTGTGTATTTAGGAAAGCTCTATTTCCTATGCTGCATGTACTGTAAGACTAGCAGACAGATCTGATGCCTTTGTGGCAGCACACATTCTTTTCTGTAAGAGGTTTGCTTTCCTCTAACTGTGTCATATTATTTCCTTAGTATCCCCCAGTAGTGACTGTTAAAAGCTGAAATTCTAGTGAAAAGCGTGGCTGGAAATAGTAGTGAACAATAGTCAAAGATTATTTTTACAATACCTGGAGATCCAAAATAGCCAAGATAAGGAATTAATTTTTTCTGCTTTGCAGTTATCAAATAATTACTTTATGGAAGGTAATTAAAAGTAACACAATCTTTTTTATGGCTCTGCTGAAAAGAAGTGTAGCCATGGAGGACAGATTCAAAGAGCAAATGTGAAATTATGAAACAGAGCTTAGTTTTACATAAAGGTATGTGTTAATTTTCAGATCACAATTAAAAGCAGAACAATTAATATACGTGCTTTGAAAAGGTTCCAGCATTCTTTTTTCTATAAGCAATTATTGAAAAAGCTCAATATTGATGAACCTAGAGCATTATAGCACTCACAGACTGTACCCATATTGCTGGTTTTACAAAAATTTTCTGCCATTAACATTTCCCCTTTGCTGAAGCTCTCAGGATTTTGGTACTAAAGGTCTTGATCTTGCTGTAAGATGTATGCATATAGCTGCTAAACTTAGCCTTCCAAATCTGCTCAAGGTCTCTGGGTTTCCTTTACTGAAAAGTAATTATTATATCCCTGCCAGGATTTTTTGGTCTTCAAATATTTCAATTATATAAGTCTTAGTCTTATTCTAGATATCTTTCACCCAGCTGGGAAATAGATATTTTTGTAACACTATCCTTTCTTTATTTTCCTGTAGAAGTTCAGATAAGACCTTCCTAGAAATAGCTTCTGATATTATCAAAATTTAAAAAAAAAAAAAAAATCAACTCTTGATACCCATATGTATGTTTATAATTGATAACTTTAAATGTATCTAAATAATAGCCACTGTTCCAGAGCTTATTACTTAAACAGAGCTAATTAAAAACAAAACTCAGTCTGATCAAGATGATCATAATTTGTCACAGTAGTAACAAGTTGGTAGAGAACAGTTTCCTGAAGCAGTAACACTGGCTAATAGTTTTACTTATGAGACTGTCTCTGATCCCTAATGTGCAAGTTGCAAGAAACTTCTGATAAAAATTTATTTTATAAAATTACCTTACCTGAGAGCTATCTAGCAATATTCCCTATGGTAAATACCAGGAGGATCCCATGAAGTGTCTTGCTTCTCCAGTGCTGGTCCCAGCCTGTTGCTGAGGGGTTACTCACAGTTGTTAGAGCCCCAGCTTTTTACTCATCATTTTTAGGGATGCTTTTCCCAAAGCCCACTTTTAGGCTCCTGGTTCATCGTGCTCCTAAACTCTCTACGGAATAAGAATACATATTCAGTACTTGCCACTTAAGCTAGAAGAAATTAATTTGTTTACACCCTTCCTTACTGCCTCTTAGGTTTGTAGGAAGCCAGTCTCTCTTTCCAGAGCACTATTTGCTTAAATTCAGGTTAAGTTTGCAGAACAATTGGCAAAGTTCAGGTTGCAAATCTAGAAACCTTCTCACAATCTGCTAAACCTGTACCTACACCCAGGGAGCACGGGAAAAGGTCTTACATGTGGCAGGTTGCCCTCCTCATGTGGTAATTTCCACAGGCCACAGGGAATTCTGCTTGTCGTCTCCCAAGAGGAAGGCTTTGTGACACGAAATCTGTAAGGAATCCTACAGGCGAATATGCTCTGATGGCATTTTCTTTTCAGACAACCTTTTCCCAAAATTGAAGTCACATCAAACAGGGCATGCCTCCACAGCTCCATCAGACAAATACACTGAGAACTGCTGTCTGTATTCTTGCTGCCAATAATATTTTAAAATGTGATGGAGTAGCCATCAGAATCTCTGTCTTTGCAGATAAGAATAGATGAGAGGGGGCTTGCCTCTCTATTGTTCTTCTTATCTGATCCAAGAATTGTTTGAGCTGGCATCCTTGAAAAGATAGATTTTTCTGAACAGAAGCTAATTAATTTTTCCAATAGGCAAACAATTTTTGCTGTCATTCTGTAGGTATTTTGGGGGCTTAATTTTTAAAAAAAAATCTTTTTCGCTTGTTTGCAAAGTTCTTTTTTGCTTGTTTGTTTTTAAAGTTTTCAGCTTTAGGAGGGAAGTTTCCCAACTTTGTCTCGAGGAAAGATAGGCATTATAATTTTTTTATTACTGTGAGTTTGCACAAAACAGTTCTGCTCTAGGAATAAACAGGGTCTATGTTCAGCTCAGCTGACAACATAAGGACTACATCAGTTTTATAGGTGAGAGAGGCAGAGGGATGCTAGTCTAATTAATCCTGTAACAGCAAAGGTGTAAACTATGCAATTAGCCACTAGGTGATTATGCAGCAAAAGGTAAATGCCAGGGAAACTTTATTAGCACAAAGCTAGATGCCAAGGGACTGTATGCTCTGTTAGATTCAACAGCAGCTGAGCAGGATTTTGTGAATGAATGTGACGAGTGTCAGAATGAGACACCTAAAGAAGTGCCTGAGTCCCACTTATAACCCTGGCCCAAAGCCTCGCTTTACTTGCTGTTCGATTATTGCCTTGAGCCTTCTGGTGGAATTTTCTATTATTGGGTCCTCATTTCCTTCAGATCTGAAAGAGCCAAGAAACAAATGCAGACAGAGCTGACATCATGGAGGTGTAGAGGAGAAGAGGGGAGGAAGGAGGGGTATTTCCTTCCAGAACCGTGTGCAGTGATTTGCCCTTCTGCTGCTAACTGCACAAAGGAGAAAGTCTTTCCAGCTCTGCTTTAGTGCTAAGATCATCTGTGCTTGTCCATCCTGAAAAAGGAGAGTGATGCTACATAGAAATATGCTCTTTTAAGAAGAGGTTTTGGTGGGAGTAATTAATGGAGCACCTTTTGTTGCTTAGGAGCCTCTGCCACTCTGCAGCTTGCTCTTTCAAAGGAGACGGCAGTTTATCAACGAGCATAGCTACAGTGGCACTGGGCTGAGATCTTCCACCTCAGGAAGGCATAGCTGGTCACATACTGAGAGGATCATCCAAATGTTTTTTTAAGTTTCTGTAACTCAAACTGACTCAGTTAAAGAAAATCCATGTTTTAAAAGTATAAAATATTTATCTTTCAGTTTAGTGTAAGGCTTTTAGCTCTCAGAAAAGTTTGAATTAAATCAATCTCATTCATTGTGTGCCTGTGTGTGTGAGAGATATTGAGAAAGAACCCAAATAATTTTAATTTGGGGTTTCATTTTTAATGCACTCATCTGAGGAAGAAAAAAAGTGTATTTACACCACATGTTGCAGGTAGCATTGAAAAAACAGATTCTGAGAAAAAATTTTTTCTTAAATGTTCTTGATTTTTTCTCATTCCCAGTTCCTGAAAAAAATAAAAGAGCAAATTCAACCTGCAAGTTGAACAGTCTTTCTCATACTTCTCCTTGATGGGCAAGGATTTTTACCTAGATTTCTGAGGCTATGGCTATACAGCTAAGTCAAACAGTGCCCTTTTCAGGCACTGGAACTTGATTGCTTACACCGCTTAATTACTAGAAGGGTGCCCAGTGCCTGCGCCTCTGGCTTGGCCTCACGGCAGCAGTTACAAATGACTCCTCAGAATTAGAAGGAGCCAGGGACCACTCCCAGTGGGACAGCCCTGCATGCAGCCATCCTGTTTGGGAAACTGAGAGAGTTTAAAGTATGAAAGAGGCCAGACCACCTTTTTTGGCCTGGCTAGGCATCACTACGTTTATATGTGTAGGTATGGGCTGAGATTCCAAGTATCCATTGTTGCAATTCCTTCCTTCCAGTCTGCCTCTTGAGAGGCAGTTAGTCAAACACTAAAAAGATGCTGTTGCTCATCATCAAAAGAGACAGAAGACAAACCCCAACAAGTGCATCACTGGACCAAAAGGAAAATATATGATGAAATGATATATATGATATGCAACCCTGAGCCATGTAAGAAGTGTAAAGAGATTGATCTCTGAGCCAGGGCTGCAGTACTTATTATGGAAGGGGTTCTTTGGAGTCTTTATGTACATACTGCTTGTGGGATAAGTTAAAGAAAATAAGATTGGCATTAGCTCTTTTCCTGTATTTCAAAAGTCCACAGATTTCGGGACACTTTCCCCTCATGGATTCCCTGGTGGAAGCTATAGCTGCAGTTCCACCTTTACGACTAAATTAAGGTCTAAAACTTAAATCAAAAGAAAACATCTAAAGTTATCAAAAACTGTCTCAAGTGGCACTAGGCACCTATGTTTAGGCAAAAGAACTGAGTTTCCATTAAATGATTCAATTCACCTGAATGTGTTTGTGTATAAGTTGTGTGACTGAGACGTGGTTACATAGTCACTTTAATTTAAGACAGTGCTTTTCTGCAACTTTAAAGTGAGCAGTGCCAGCTAAGGCTCCCAGAAATGCTTGTACTGATTCTAAGTTTTTGCAACCACAGTGGGAGCCAAATCAGGGAATATAATTGGATGAAACCAAACTTGGTAAAAAAAAAAAAAAAAATCCATATCCATGTCTATATCCATATCTAGTTTTACAACCAACCATTTACCAACTCCCATTCCCATGACACCAGAAAGGATATGGAAATAAGCAGAGACAATGGAGCAAGGTGGGACCACACTTTTGACAACAACCTAAATTTATGTTCATTTTAAATGACTGCATAATCATGTCTTTTTATAAAGCAGTCATGAAGATTCCCTCTGCAATCAAGGGTAAAGAGAAGGCAGTTCCAGAGGGTGATTCATCCCCTTTATTTTAGGAGAGAATGAATCACCCTGTGGAGTTGCCTGTCTTTCTCCACTGATTATGGATGGACAAAGCCTGATTTAGACTACTTACTTTTTGATAACTAGAGAGAGTGCATCCTATCCTTGGTAGCCATGAAAAATGCACAGGAGGGGACATTTAAAGGATAGAGAGTTTAAAAAAAAAAAAACAGTTTTATGAGTGTCTTATTTACTGATGTTTGACATCAACATTTGGAGAAGTGAATATTTAAAGTGAAAAGGAATTTTTTTTTTTTGTAAGATACAGAAGTATTTATTTAGTGCTTATTTGGAAAATAAATGTTTTAAAGAACATACAAAGTTTGCTAAATTTTATACCTAAGGATAGGGAATGCATCAGAAAAGAAAGAGTAATATAGCAAATGAGAAAACAGTCTCTAAAATGGAAAAACTAGTTAAATTCTAAACCAAATAGGTTTGGGCTTGCATGATTTGCCGAGGATTTCATGTATTGTTATGTCAGAAAATGCTAATCACTATAATCAATAACAAGGTCAATCACAGACCTCATTAAAAATGACAAGTATGGGATTCACAATTCATTTAGGCAAGGTGGAGAAGAAATTAAAAATGTTTTGCTTGGGAGCAGCTGAGGTAGTGCAAGCTAACACCTCCTTAGTCTCTTAACCCATACTGGCTTGTACAGGCCAGGATGGTGGTGAGCACAAAGGCTAGAGAACTGACTGGTTAGCTGTAACAACACAATATCTCATGAAACAGCAGGCTATAATTTAATGCCTTAAAACAAGGCATATCTCATATGCTGGTTGTCAGCTGGAGACTCCTGAACTGGAAATAGATCTCCAGCCTTTTTCTGAAGGTCCTGGCTATTCTAGTTCTTTTTTTTTCCCCAGCTATGGGCTGATCTCAGGTCTCTACAGATTTTGTATCGTATGTACCTGCTTGTATGTCTTTTGCTTGGAAGGACAGGACAGCTACCAACTTATTGCATTGGACCTGGTCTCCACTGGGACTCATAAGCTACATCTATGCCTGTAAATAAAACTGGTCAGACACTATTTTTTGACACAGGTGACATCCATCCAGTAAGCTCTCTAACCACTATCCAAACTACCAGTTAGGAATGGTGTCTGTTCCCTACCATCCCATAACTAGGCACAAGGTGTCATCTGCCTAAAATGCAATTTGACCTAAGCCAGAACTATACCAGAGACTATGCTAACATTTCAACATTATGGACAATGGCTCATGCCCATCCCTGAGCCCTCAGAATACCAACAAGCTAGTAACTCATTTACTAATACAAACTCAGGGTTCACATACCTACCAGTATGAATATCTTCTACTGACTGTCCCGTTTATGTTTGCTGCACCTCTGACCATCTCTTCCTTGGATTACCATCTCCACAAGTTGCAGCGTGGAAACCAGTTACTCATTTCAGGACAGCCCCACTTGGCTTGTAGCTGGCCACCACATGACGGTGTTAGTTCTTAGTACATGAGACTTCCACATATGTGAGTGTTAGATCTGTCAGAGACAGAAAAATAATCAGAAAACCAAGAGCCAGTAAGAAGGGGAGAAAAGCAACTGTGTGATTTTCAGAGACAGCAAACACTTGGGGGCATGGGGTGAGACGGAAGGAAGACGTGACTGGTCTGTGGGTAAAGAAAATGCTGTACTTTGCCCCCAAAGTTTGAAAGGAAAGAACATTAATATCCATTCCCCACAAAAGAACAGAAATGACCTCCATAAAATATGTGACTTATGTCACCCTTTTTCCCTGCTAATGGGAACAAACCAAGAAGGGCCCAAGCATTTCCTGATTGCTAGAACCGAAGGACCAATGCTGTCATGCAAAACAGAAACCTTGGAGCTCCTTTAATAAAATAGTCAGTGTAACTCCATGAACATAAATGTTTGAGAACAGTTTTGACCAACAGCCAGTCACTGGACTATATTTATATATTTTTATCTTTTTTTGTGCAAGACGTAAATATAGTAGGGCCTCTCTTGTTAATACGGTTATAAAAAAACTGCAGTTGTTATATCTGCAGCATTGAAACTGGAGCCCTGGCTGAGAATGGTAAGACTGTAAATGTTCACTCAGAGAGGGTTCAAAATATGAAACTTATCAGCAAACAGGTGCAATGTTGTTAAAATTGCTTGATTTGTCCTTGAAGTACAAACAAGGACATAAAGTGGCTTGGAGCATAGATCTTCCTCTAATAGAAACACGTGTATTATAATACATATTTTTCTGTAGATATTTTTAAAGTATTTAAAGAGTATTTAAAGATAAAAGTGATTCAGGTATCAACATGAAAATTTTGTAGTTAATAGAAAATTGCAAACTATTAAAATTATAAAGTACTTCAGAGACAAAACAGCTCATTTAGTAAAATTGTCAGAGAAGTACTGCACTATATACTTTACCCTCAGTAAAAAATGTTTTTAATAATTATATCCTTTTGTACTTTCCCAGTAGAGTCACTTTTCTTCCCCTAGACTTAAAGCGTACATTAATCTTCTTAATACATAGCTTTTGTTCAAATCATTGAAATTTTTACTTGTTGAGCAGATAAAGGTAACTAATAGTCAACACTATCATTTGTCTTGCAGACAAGCTGAGAATGACAAACTACTGTCATCTTTCCTAATTACTCTTTTACCAGGCTAGAGTTTAATGCTAAATGACATTTATGGATTAATGCTGTGTAATCTGAATATCCTGATGGAAGTTACTTCAGAAAACAGACAGGCTGAAAGCAAAGTTCAAGGAAAGTGATATTACCCAAGGAGTATCTCAGGCTTTTGAAACACACTCCACAAGCACTGAAATGTAGTTTTTAAAGAGCCTGTAAGTTTCAGTTTACTTGCATCACTCTGTAAAATTTTATCTGGTATGTGATGGTAACTGGGACAAACCCAGCTAAGACACTTCAAAGAACACTCCACACATCTTTTCAAGTAGGCTCCACAATCTGACTGCATACTATGATCCATTATGGCAGTACAAGTCACACAATTATCCTCCAGACAACATGTCATACAGGTTACATCATGCAGCCCAGTACACAGCACAAGAGATAAGGGTTCAGAGAAAAGTCCCAAGCCTCTGTTCCAGCTGAAAGAAACTCTGCAGTCATAAAGCAGAGATTTTAAAAAGTTCCTTGAATACATACTTTTAAAGATGCATTGTGCAGAAGGAGAACTTCCTTTTTAGAATGCATCTCATGTGGCACCCCATTGTATTAATCTTTGCATTACCTTCCAAGACTGACTGTGGCAAGTCTCAAAACGTATCTGTGTCATGAAAGATGTCATTTTATTTCCATTAAGTTGAATTAATCCACTTGTTCTTTCCTGCTGAGATTTATACAAGGTAGTATAAAGAAAAACTTCAGCTACTTTAGACCTGCAGAGTGGAATAGAATGAACTTTGCTGTTACAGAGAGATTGCAATACTGAAAGTATCCTGAAATATTTTATAGTATAAAAGACATGGACTCATTCTTAGAATGTAAAATCTATTTTAGATTTCCTATATTCGGTATCTTGGATGTCTATCCTACTTAACTTTAGTTTGCAGAACTTAGCTTGGACAGGGATTTACATTTCAAGCAATATCAAGTCTTAAAAGCACAAAACAGCTTTAAGAGCTGTGTTTCAGCCTCACTTCTAGATAACAGTAACACTGTAGATGAGGAATAGAAATATGGTGGGAAAAACTGCTATGGTGGTTACACTGTAAATGGGAACCTTTTGACACTGGAATTAGGAATTTGTTTTGTGTTGTGGTTTAACCTGGCAGGCAGCCAAACACCACGCAGCTGCTCACTCACTCCCCCCTCCCCCAGTGGGACAGGGAGAGAATTGGAAGAGTAAGAGTGAGAAAAACTCGTAGGTTGAGATAAAGACAGTTTACTAGAACAGAAAAGGGAAAATACTAATGATAATGATAGAAAATACAAAGTGAGTGATGCGCAATGTAATTGCTCACCACCTGCGTTGACCGATAACCAAGTAGTGATTGGTGCTTCCTGGATCACGCCTACTGTTCATATACTGAGCATGACATCACATAGTATGGAATAACTTGTTGGCCAGCTGGACTAGCTGTCCCGATGATGCTCCCTCCCATCCTCTGTGTGGTAGTCTGAGATCTGTCCTTGGCAGGATACTTAGCAACAACTGAAAACATCAGTGTGTTATCAACATTCTTCTCATACTAAATCCAAAACACAGCACTAGGAAGAAATTTAACTCTATCCCAGCTGAAACCAGGACA
>VZTQ01003981.1:0-39203 GCA_013400755.1 Pelecanoides urinatrix | reverse complement strand
TGCCAAGGGAGGTTTAGATTGGACATCAGGAAAAACTTCTTTACTGAAAGAGTGGTCAGGCCTTGGAACAGGCTGCCCAGGGAAGTGGTGGAATCACCATCCCTGGAGGTATTTAAAAGAGGTGTAGATGAGGTGCTTAGGGACATGGTTTAGTGGGCATGGGGGTGTTGGGTTGATGGTTGGACTCGATGACCTTAGAGGTCTTTTCCAACCTTAATGGTTCTATGATTTGACAGTCTCAGTGGTAACAAGATGATGGGATTAAGTATCAAAATTGGCATTGAGAAATCTAGGTCCCCCTTACAAGATTAAGCCTTAAGGTTCTCTATGCTGTGATATAGGAATCCTATTGGTTGAAAGGATATATATATCTGTTGAATAAGAAAAATATTTTCTAGGAATATTGTAAGAAAATATATGTATAAGTCTGTGTACTACTATGGTGACAGGGATTGAGAAGTACACTGAATGGACATGTAAATAAAAAAAACAGTGAAGTGTGTAGTAACAAAAGTATGTGGTACCTGAATACCTGCATTCAGTTTGTTCGCTGCTTACCTCTATTTTCTGTCATGTTTTGTGGATTGGCTTTTTTTAAGATTTTTTTGACGGGAAGGAAAGGTCAAGTATCTCTGAATAAAAGGATAATAAAAGATAGCTTAACAAAAATAGTTATCTAGGATAAAATTCAATGTGCACATGTAGAAAATGTACAGTAGTGAGATAATTGTATAACACCTTCATTTATTGTGATGTGACACCACTGCTGTGAATAGACTTTCATGAAGAAGTAACAAAAATTTAATATGCTTTATAGTGGGTTGCCCATATTAGATATTCCTATTAAGGTAAAAAAAAGGAGGAAAATAAAAAATAACTTGCTAGTCTAAGGGACATGAACTTGTTGGACAAAGGGACATGAATATGTGTTCAACATTTGAGTTTCTAGGGTGTTGTTCAGAAAATGTCATTTTCATCTGTGCACCTTGTAAATAAAATAAACTTTTTATTTCATTTGTAAGTAGAGTGTCTGTGTTGTTACACTAAAAGCAAGGAGGTTATTCATGATTATGAGATCCAATGCTGAAACATGTTAACACTAAATGGAATATAAAAAAGGTGGGATAATAGAAATGGAAGAAGAGCTTTTAGGTTTTTAAATCTATTTCCCTTACCTTCATGGTGTGTAATTATTGAGAGACCCACAAGGGAAAAAAAGGATAAAAATATCTTATTTTTCTGAGAGATTAAAAAAAGTCATAATTTGGAATTTCCTCTTTAAATGACTTTGAGTTGGCAATTTGTTTATAATAGAGATTTTTGTGACAAATATGCACGAATTTTAACATATTCTTTTGAATCAAATGTAAAAAAATTTTTTAATCTCCTAAAATGAGTGATATTAATATCAAAATTGAATTAATATCAAATTAGTAAAACTTACTGGTGGCTTCCATGCTGTATATAGCTGTACACATAAAAGGAGAAATCCTGAATTGTGATAAACATATGTTATCCTGACAAGGTAGATCATTACCATTTTACAGACGAGAGATTTGATTCCAATTTAATGCTGCACTTTAACGAAGAGTAAGCATGAATGACAGCATTTTCTGGGATATTGGTAGTATGTCCACAGTAGGGACGAGACCAGGGCCAACCATGATTTTATCTGGATTGCCTAACAAAATTTCCTTTCAATGGACACCAGCAGCATGTGGGAGAGAGGTGTGGAATAGAGGAGGCTGCATGAGAGGGATGGAAACACATAAATCTCTTCCCAGTTTTTACCCAGAACATAATTAGCGCACACATGCAGGTACAGAGCCTGGGAAACACTGCTGCTCCCACTGCCATAATCAGAGTGACTTGTGCAAGGTCATGAAGCAAGCCAGTGTCAGAATTTGCATCATGACTGCAAGCTCTAGACCATGGTCCTTGCCTTGAATTGAAGACATTTAAAATTGTTTAAATACTAACGACTTGCTAAATTATGAAGAGCTAAATAGGCTGCAGTCATTAAGAAGGATCAGCTTTCTCTTTTGTGATTCTCACTCTGTGGAGATGAGCACATGGATGAAATTGTATTCTTGCAAGCAATACATCTTCAATCAAGGCAATTATTCCAAAAAGGTAGAACCAGCAAATTAATTAAAAACATTGAATAACAATTTGATTTAAGATTTCTCTTCAATCATGGAAATCAGAACTATTAAAAAGTGCTAAAATTAAAAATCTGTGTCAAAGGATCAGTCTGGCTAAATAAATCACCAGAAGAGAAATCTGAAAAATTATATGAAATCTGAGGAATCTGACCACTGTGCCAACCTCTGATCTGTGTCCACACTAGGAGTTGTTGCTGGCACGCTAAAGTTGGATAGTCATATTTTTTTCATTACATTCCTGTTCTGACACAGTCTACAATAAATACACTGTTATTCTGAGAGAAGAGTAATATTACCATCATCCCAGGAATCAGTGTAACACTGGCAAAATATTTTTTACCTTATATGAGCTTCATTCACACTGAGGCCTCAGAACTTTTTTGCAGTCATTGAAGATGTCAGCTGGGGGATAAAAGATGGGAGAAAATTATTAGTACGTGTATGTAGTTGTCAGTGTGCATGACATGGATAGAAAGTAGAGATTTTTTAACCATATAAAGAGAATAATTTATTATTAAAATTATGGCTAAACCATATGGTTTTAAATCATCTATAAAGTATTGCACATTTATTTTTATGAATTATTAATATTATCGGCTTAGCTCAGTTGCCCACACATAGTTATATAGAACCATTTACTTAGTTAGGATACCTGGGCTACTGGAAATCCAGTTGGAGGTGGCAGATACAGTTCAAGATATTGGGAAGACCTCCCTATCTGGACTTGCATTTGAGTAAACAAACATGATACCTTAGGGTATCCCAAATTACACTAGATGCCTACATGTGGACAAGTGCATCAAGCTTCTACTGTCTGATAACTGAATCACTCTCTATTCTCCACTGACTGTACTAACTGGAGACCTAGTGTAATTTCAGACAACGTGGGCCATCCCACTTGGCCTCAGTAGAAAGCCAATAAGTCTCCTATAACATCTGTGTCATATCTGGAAGCCCTATGTGTTTGTTTAGATACCCTACAATATCTTAATTGACGGTAGGAATCTGTACTTGGAAAACTGCATCCGCTCTCTTGGGTTTGGCTGGCTGAACAGCTCTCCTCTAGGACCCATTGGGTATATTGACTACATTTCCACAGCCTAAAATGACAATTTAGACACTCATCACACATGTAAGCACTCACATACATGTGCCTAAATTTAGCTATTTTAAATTTAACATGAATTCTAGCATAATAGTTACCTCAGGTTGCTTCCAAAAGTCCCAGACTGGGGCACATCTTCCACATCCATATTGCAACCCTAGGAACATTTTAGAGGAACACAAGATGGGCATGATATCCCATAAACTCCCATAAGGTCCCTGGTAATCATTCTTCTAGCATATGATTTTTTCTCTATCTGATTTTCATCAGATATTCCCTGTGTAGTCTCCCTCTGCCCCCCTCCAAATAAATGCATATTAAACTATTTTCATCGTTGCTTTCCAGCACAAGCTGGGAAGAAGGGAAAATTAAGCTCATTATTTTACATATGTGTCTTTCAGTGCCTGTCTGCGTCAGAGTCTTTCAGTCAAAAAGCACCAGGCCGGTTAGCCCTCATTCACCTGGTCCACCCAAGCGCCATGAGAACAGGATATTCATTGCTCCCCTAAAGAATCCATTGTCAAGGCTTACTAGTATGTTCTGTGGACATCTCTTCCTGCTATTTGCAAGAGGAGCTACATACCTGCTGCTTTGAAGGGAACCAACAAGAATGGCAGAAGAGGACAGTACTCCAAAATACTCAGAGACTGGTACATCCCAGGGAGGAGCTGAAAAGGCCAGTGTGAATTTCACAGCAACAAATCTTCTTTCCTAGGGAACCAAGTCAATCGATGGCATACTTGCCGCTATGTGACATACACTTTATCCTGGGAAGAGCAAAAAAACCATTATATTTTTCCATTAAAATTTTGTTTTCTTATAATACATTCAAGCTATGGGGAAAAATGGATCCTTAAAGCAAGCACCTCCCAAGCAGTACTCCCCTGACATTAATTCTATCTAACATTCCAGAAGTCACGCAAAATACTGCAAAAAATGTCCATCTCCTGTCTCATCCTGGAATACTCAGAAACTAGGCAACTACCAAAATAGAAACATAGAAGCCAGGACAAATTTCTTCTGTCCCTAAAATGAAGACCCCACCAAAAAAAAGGTGAAACCTAACGTTTTCTACATTTCATACAGGCCCCTAAAGTAGTTGTCCCTCTGAGACCAGAAATTGTTCTGAAAAATACAGAACCCAGTCAGAAAGAAACATCCTTCCATATTGATCTCTAAATCAAACTAGTGAACCGTCTGACCAGGAATTTAGGCAGTTCTCCTAGACAGAATTATCCACAGAGCTAGCCTCGAAGCTAACCTTCCCTTCCGAAGGCTGGACCTGTTGCAGACACAAATTTGGAGGTGGCCCAACTCAGTTTTTTTCACAGACAAATACGTGTATTGAACAGAACGAATGAATCATCTGCAGATTCTTTGAACTCCATCTATTTGAGGGAGAAAAGAAGATGCTCCAAGACTCTTTACAAGATCAAGAGCACTTCTGAAGATTATACTGTTTCTTTTGTCTTGGAAGCATTTGTTTGGAAGAATGGCTATTGACACGGACAAGAGCTTCTCTCTTCAGAATTACTGTAATTTATGCAATGGTGAATCTAAGAGTTCTTTGGAACTGGGATTGGCAATGTTGAAATGGACTCTGGAAAATAATCTGTGTGCCATTTTTAGAGAGAGCAGCAAGAATAGTCTCTCAGGAAAGAGAGGGAGGTCAAATCGTGACCAGCTGCCTGCAGAATTAATTCCTAGTCACGGAGCCCTTTTCTCTATCTTTTTAGCTCTCTTTTAGTTCACAGATCCATGTCCCCTCTGTGCTTGTCTAGAAGGTTTATGAAAGGAGCTTGAGCCTAGCAACGTGAGCAGGGCAAAAGAAGGGAGCAAGAGTATTTGTTATGAACTTTCTATGTGGTTCTGACAGCTGTGTTCTGACCAGGCTCACAAGTCAGTGGCTGATCAGTAAGACAATACCTGCATGACTGCACTATGGGAATGAGAAGAAAAGAGCAGGGAGTTGAAGAAAGACAATGGCATGGGAAGCAGAGGGAATATTTTGAATCCCAGTACATGCCCTTTCTGTTTGAGGTTTCTGTAGCTGTATGTTGCTGTACAGTAGCTGCCAGCAACCTTTATGGCTGTTCAGAAAAGTGGTGGTGGCCAGAACAAACTTTATGATTGCTGGGATAAAATATGAGAAACATAGAAGTGTGATGAAAACTGTGAGTAGCTTTGAGTAATAACTGTAAAGGACAATGGGCACACAAGTGTGTTGAGGATGCAAGGCTGTTCGAAGCCTTGAGACTCGCGTGCAGCTTGTTATTAGGCACATTTGGGTTAATAGTCTCAGACTTGATTTTTAGCAGCACTGATAGAGCATAGGCTCCATGAGGAAGGAAGGGGGATAAAATATCTGAAAGTCAATGAGACAGAGTGGAGGAGGATGTAGAAAGGAGATACAGCCATGAGAGCCTGGCCTGTGATTTTTCTGTGATGCAGGAAGATTTCCTCTCAGCAATCACTCTTCTGGGGGTCTACCCCAGAAAACTGGCAGAACATGGCACCTTGCATGTGCCAAATTGCTGAGACTGTGTGCTGTTAAGGACTAGTACAAAGACTGAGTACACAGACTTTCTTTTCTGCCATATGGCATAAGAGAAACTTAAAGCAATGAGGGCAGATAAAGAATTACCAAGACAGATTAAGGATGTGCACTGGACAGTGGTCCCATATGGCTGGGACTTCCATTGTAGCCTTTCAATAAACCATTCTCATTACACCTTTCCATACTCATTACAGCTTTGAGTGCAATGTCTGGAGATTTGGCCCCAAAAGTATTGCTGGCACTCAGCCATATGACAACATTGGTCTTAGAGAGTTTGATACTGATAGTACCTCACCATCATTCAGCGGAAGGAGCTCTCTAAAGCTTATCAAAGAATCATTTCAAGGTCAATCAGCAATACATAATAGAGGTAGGATTTTTTTTGTTTTCCAATTGCAAACATTGGGGATTTTTTGTTGCACCCCTTGACATAAATTAAACACACATTCATGCTTGAGTATAGAGAGATTTAATGAGCAATGCATTAGGCAGAGCCTCACCACCATACATGGTTTGACAGGCAGTCTGCAAAGATGCGGCACCAGCCAACTCCTTATGTACACTTGCACCAGCACCGATCATATTGTTACAAGTCAATACTGCAGCATTTCCCACCCTATTCACAAGGGAGTTTATGGTCCCTTGTATGGAGTTGTTTCCCCTGTGGCATTGCCAGTTCCAGCCAGTTTTACCTGGTTCTGCAGTCAGGACTTCTTTCCTGCTAAACCAGGTTGTTCTTCAGCCCCAAATTAGTATCACTGAGCAATTACCGTTTGAATTTCCCCTTCCTCCCTTTTGTAAGTAGTTATCACTCACACACATTCATTATTGCAAGTCTTTCAAATTCCTCCTCGTGCTTCTTTTCTATTTCCATTTACAAAAACATTTGTTTCGCCTGACTTTGGGTTATTCCTTTTGTTCCCTTCTTCATTTGTTTACAGCCCATTTTCAGGCAACATAGAATCAATTGCACTAGCACATAAGCTATTATAATAGTAATAGAATAATGATCCACTTCAAGATGAACCTAAAAACATTCCCAAACCATCTTCTAGTATCTGGCAACAATCCCCACCAGTCCCTTTTCCATTCCCATTCCTCTACTTTCAGAGGACCTGAAATTTTTTCCTTATAGTAGAAATTTCAGTGGCTATACAGCCAGAACAATCAACGTAAGCACAGCAGGTGACATTTATCAGTATACACACATCACTTGATGCCAACACCACATCTAATACCAATCGATTATGGAGCACTACTTTCAATATTCCTGGTACTTCTTCTTGTAAGGCCAGAATTGCATTTGTTGTGATGTTGCTCATAGACTTCATACTCTGCAATATATTTATGACGGCAACTTCAAGCTTGATTATGTCAAGAGTCGGGAACAGAGCTCAGAATACCTTCCACCTGGGTCTTGATCTTTTCACTAAAGGGTTAAGGGATCTAACGGTCTTGGTAAGTTGTGGGCCGACTCTGCAGATAGAATATGGTATGTTGGCACTTTTGAGTAGCCAACCCAGGGTGCAGGTGCCTGTGCTGTTTAGCAGCAGGCCTTTACAGGCATGATGGCTATATATCCAGTATAATCCTGTATGATTTATGAACCCAGGGGAATACACAATATCTTTCAGCAGATAACAGTGGGGATGCGGGTACCGGGGCATGCAATCAGAAATACCATAAGAAATGCCAATTCGGCAACTAATAGTATTAAAACTCCAGTGAATAATCGTATGTGTGCTTCCACCTGAATCTCCCTCGTTCGATGGTAACATCTATACTGCAGGATTCCACATGCAACTGAATGTCATCTCACACCCGTAAACCTTTCCTAGATCTTCTCCTTCTCCTTCAATATTCATGCAAAAAGTGATGCATTTAGTCCACTAGGAATGCAGACATACAGGGGGTCTCTGGCAGTCAATGGTTCAGGGCTTCATGGGAACCCTGCCCATCGATTTCTCAAGTTATACTTCCAAGAAGCATTAGCAGGCATCCTCAGCGGGAAGGCCAACAGAGACAATGCCAATGCTCCCTGGGAGGGTAGATAAGTACGTAGCCAACAGTTTATAAGGTTAGTGGAATTTTCCCAGCCTTGGGATAATTTAACAAGCAAATTTTTTTTCCCAGCCAGTCTTTGCTATAGTAATCAGTAGGAAAATGCACAAAAATTTTAAACCTATCACCTCTCTAATTCATCTAACAGGAGTTATAGATTCTAAAACCTAAACCAAAATGCTTCCTATCAGCAATATAACAAGCAGTACAGCACAGCACACCTCCTCTTGATCAAGAGGGTCCATACATGTCTCAATGTGTGTGTGTGTGTGTGTGTGTGTGTGTGTACACAGTCACACAAGTATTGCTTGGGTTGCCTCTGCAGACAACTGTTCCAAGCTATGTTGTCTCAGACTTCACTTTCAGCTTTCTCAGTCTCAGACTGTACCTTGGTGCTAACGTTTGCAGCACTTCTGGGGAGAGGGTACCAGCACTGTCACACAGAGCTTTCTCCTGTAACCTTGGTTCTTGTCATAGAGTTGTCCAGCTCTGTTGTTCTTCTTTGATGGAGGTGTCCTTGGGCAGGATGAGATACCCCTTTGGCAGTGGTCCAGCTTCTGACGTTACCTGACTTGGTTGTTCCAGAGATTCCTGGAGTTCCTCGGTTGACGCTGTCCTACAACGGTGGAACACACAGATTCAGGCACTCTTTTTTGCAACCTTCACCACTGTGTGGGTCATTAGAAGCACTTGGAGTGGACCAGCCCGCTGTGGTGACAGACCATGTTTCATCTGAAGTCCTTTAACAGGACCCAGTCTCCAGGTTTCAGGTCATGGCACGGCACATAAGTTGATACAGTAAGCGAATTTTGGACCTGTGAAGACACTTGAGAATGGAAACCCTCTTTTGCACGAGTGCCAGTTGAGGGGGCTGCACATGCAAGTGTAGGAATCAAAGAGAGGGGAGCTATGTGTCTGTCATCATGCGATCTCCATATATGATCCAAGTGTAACGCACAGCCAGAGTGAAACCAGGAGCTCTTTCCTTCTTCTGAAGGAATTTGGTCAGATATTCAATAGAAACGGAGAGGTCGAGGTTAAAAGCTGCAATATTTAAAAATGTTGCTGGAGAACCCTCAAGGGCAGCTCTCTTGGAGCAGCATCAGCATATGCATTGCCAAGGCTTACTTCATCTAATGCACCTGTGAGAAGAACAATGCATCACAGAGATAGTAGTAGCGAGCATAATAGCATATAGTAACTCCAAGATGAGGGGACCATGAGAAAAGCAAGCTCCAGAGGAGGTAATAAATCCTCAGTGTTTCCAGAGCTGACCTGTAGAATGACAAACATTAAATGCACACCATGAATCAGTATAGACATTTACACTTTTTCCTGATGCAAGGGTACATGCTTGAGTGAGTGCAACAAGCTCAGCAGGTTGTGCACTTGAAACTGTGAGAGAATTTTGAATTGGGAGCAAACAGCACATCCTGCAACTAGTTTGCCCACATCACTCCTCATGAAAGAGCCATCCGTAAAGAGGACGAGGTCTGAGATGAATTGATAAGACAGCAGAGATTCTGGAATCAGTTGGTTGGCATTTCCCTTCTGAAATTGTATGACCCAGATACTCAACCTCTTGCAGAATTGCAGCTTCTTTTGGGATGCTTTGTGTCCTTTATTGGCCAAGGCACACAGTAGAGGGAGTGTGTCCTCTTGGCAGGCCTCCAAAGAGGAGGAAGCTACCAGAATATCATCGACATACTGTACCAAGACTAAGGCACTTTGGAGTGTAACAGAATCTAGGTCTCATTTTAAGCACTGAGAGAAAACAGTAGGGGATTCACAGTACCTCTGGGGAAGTCTGGTCCAGGTGTACTGTTGTCCCTGGTAAATAAAGGCAAACTAAAACTGTAAATTGAGGTCTATGGGGATAGAGAAGAGAGCAGAACATTGGTCAATAACAGGAAAATGAGTAGCCTCTGCAGGGATGGAAGTTGGAATAGACACAGGGTTAGCAATAACTGGGTGACTTGGGATAACAAAAGTTTTGATTTTTTGCAAATCTTGGACAAACCTCCAAATTTTTCTTCCTTGTTCATCAGATTTCCCCTCTTTCTTTACTGGTGAAATGTGTGTGTTACAGGGTGACCTGGCTCATATTAAGACACCTTGCTTCTTTAAGGAGGGGACGACAGGACAGTTGCCATCCTCAGCTTCTCAAGCAAGTGGATATTGGGGAACTGCTGGGAACGCCTGATTGGGTTTGCATTTAATTTTTACTGGTTCAGCTGCTAAGAGTCTTCTCACATCATCACAATGGGAAGCCCACAGTTCGGAAGGAACCTGGGAGGGGAACTCTAAGTCAATGGAGCTGCCTTCAGACTGTAGCCCTTCAGCAGATAGCAGCGTGACCAGATGATAGTCGTGTGGTCTGATGATGTGGAATGTCAAAATACAGACCATCTGGGGAACGATAAATTGTGGCTCCTAATTTGCACAACAGATCCATTCCCAGCAGGTTCACAGGGGAAGTTGGACTGAGGAGGAAGGCATGTTCCTCGCACAGCGGGAGAGGAGCAAGTGAGTGAGTTGATTCAGATACAGAGTGAGGGATAATGTTTCCACCCACCCCCACAGCATTAACTATCTTATCAGTTGTTTTTAAAACTGGGCTTTCTGAGTTCTGGGTATTGGAGAAAGAAGACCCAGTATCAATTAAGACTTCAAGATGGGTATTGTTGACAGTAGAATCAACTTAAGAGACATTATAATCCTCCAAATCTGGATCTACTTGTAACCCTGCACCACATGGGTATAAGGTAGGGTGTCTGGCATCACCAGTGTAATTACAGGGATATCTGCCTCAGCTAGATTTTGAACTGGAACTGCTGGTTGGACTATAGGTGGAGGAAGTGCATTAGGGGGCTCCCAAGTGTCCAAGAGATCTTAGGGACAATCAGGACATGGTGGTAGGTTTGGTGTAGTAGCACTGGACACTAAGCTTGGGTGCAGAAATTTAGGTACTGCAGCTGAAGTTTTAGAAGGATCCTTACTTTCGTTTTCGCCTGATTTCATCTTTTCAATTTGTGTTTCCATTTTTGCATTATTATCCTGTAAGCTAGCTATAATGGATTTCTGCCAGCAAATGTTCACATTGTCCCATAAAAAACAGGCATCCACTTGCCTCAGTTTATTGTCTTCTAGGCAATGGCAAAGGTTAAGTTAATTTATTGAGGTCAAAGGTTCCCTCACCTGGAAATTGTAGTTCTGGTTTGGCACAGGTACAGCCATTCTACTGGTGGGCAAGTTGGACCATATGTGGTCATGCACCATAATTGTGGCACATGGACCCTAACAGGTCTTTCGGATCTGGACAGGAGGATCCTTGACCTGCTTTCCAAAACTGTTTTCAGTGAGGGAATACAAAGCTAAGGTCTATTCATGGCAAAGGGGTAGAAGGAGAAGACAGAGTTTCAACTTTATCCTCTCAAAGCAAAATATTTTCAGAGCCTAGGCTCATTTGGCTAAACAATAGCCATTTTCCTATTAGCCTGGGCCTAGAAAGGACTCGTAATATCCCACAGAAATTGCTCTGGAGAGTGATCAGAGCTTTCATCAGTCTAAAATACGCTCAGGGATCAGAACACAAAAATTAGCAGAATTCAGTTCACAAAAGATCAAACATTCATCTCCTTAACTTTTCCCCTGATCTTTACATTATAAGCAGAAACTAAACCAACATAGGGTTTGTTTACTGCTGATGTGATGGCCAGATAGAAGACATGGTAGGGGAGAGGGCCACATGCAAGTGAGATTTTTATATGAGGATCTCTTACCTCTTGTGGTGGCACGGTGTTGGGTGTTGCCTCTGGTTCCAGTCTGGTTGCCAGTGTGCAGCAATCCTACTTCTCACACCAAATTGTTGGGGAACTTCTGTTGTACCCCTTGAGGCGAATTAAGCACACGTTTGTGCTTGAGTATAAAGAGATTTAATGAGCAATGCATTGGGCAGAGGCCCACCACCATACATGGTTTGACAGGCAGGCTGCAAAGATGCGGCACCAGCCAACTCCTTATGTACACTTGCACCAGCACCAATCATGTCATTACAAGTCAGCACTGCAGCATTTCCCACCCTCCCCTGCATGGAGTTGTTCCCCCTCTGGCATTGCCACTTCCAGCCAGTTTTACCTGGTTCTGCAGTCAGGTCTTCTTGCCTGGTAAACCAGGTCATCCTTCGGTCCTGAATTATTATTGCTGAGCAGCTACCATTTGGATTTCCCCTTCACAGAAATGCCTAGAAGTTCCAGTCACAGATCAGAGTCCCTCTGTGCTAACGCCCTGATGAATACAGAAGAGACGGTCAGCCTGTACCAAAATGTCTGCAGCGTAGTTTCCTGTGTATTATTAACAGGAGCAAATATATTTCTCTGAGCCTGTTTAAACAATGAAAACATAGCAGAATTTAGCATCTCTAGCTAACAAAATGAAGATAACAAAACAGACAAAATGTAGCAATACTCTATTTAGCATGTACTTGTTGCTAGAATGAAGACTTACAGGTCCTAAGGTATATATTTCAATTACAATAGTAACTGTACCTGTCCATAACATTGTATTTTCCCTGCTGTTGTCAGGTGTGTAAGTACCTGAATCTATAAAAGTAGATGAAGGAACGCAAAATAAAAATTAACTTGGTTTTGATATTAATTTGTTTCTTCCAGTCTTATGATTCTTTCTCTGTTTATTTTTTGATAACTTTTAATTCACCAGGCTTTACTTCCACATATATCCAGAAACAAAAATTTCAAAAATTAAGCAAGATATTTGAAAAAGAAAGATTTGCATACCTAGTTAATCAAGGTACTATAGAGGTAGCCTATTATTTTGGTGATCTACCATTCACTATTAAGTGACATAGCTGAGTTATGACTACTCATTGTCAAGGACTGAAATGTATTTGCAAATAATTTCGCCAGCAATGGCAGTCAGGAACTTTTAATTTACCCATAAATTGATAAAGAAAGATACAGAGATTAAACTGATCAGATTGTTTTTCATTGGGAATTGCTAATTAGTTAATAGCAAAACTATTTTTTCACCACTCTAAGATTTTGTAAAAGAAGAAGATAGTTTAAGCTGGTTGCAACACTAGGATCAGACTGCAGCTGCAATCTAACTGAGTCTGTATCCCTCCAGTAGGAGGAATTTGTAATCTTTGGGGATTTTTTCTGTTTTTCATGGTTTATTGGCTCTTCGAGTCAGTTCAGACAGCCAGGTGGATCAAGGAAACACACACAGTTTAAGAACTAAAGATATGTTACAGCAAAAGGAGCTGTCAATTAAAGTTTAAAGATTTAGCAAGGTACCCCAAAGGAGTTGTCTTTCAGTTTAGGTATGGAGGCAGTTTGAGTAGCATGCCAGCTCACTGGTACTAGTGACTTTAGGAAAGGAAAAGCAGAAACCAATGCAAACACAGTTTTAGTAGCGGCAGAGAAGTGCTGACTAGCCTAACAGTCAAGGACTAGACGCTATATCCTCAATAAAGAAAAATTATTCTTTGATTTTCAGAAGTCATCTAACCATTGTACAACTGCTGGTTGCAACTTTCTTAAGCACAGAACAGAAGTTTCTCTGTCTGTTATTCACCACTCCGTATACTGTGGTGATTTCTTAGCTGAAACTGTGGCGGTCAGAAATCCATTCCCATTATAGTTGACTTTCCTATCACTTGGTATTTTACTCCTTGCTTAGCTTCCCTAGTGCTACAGGGTAGTCTATTAAGAATTGTAGAATAGAGCGTTACTATGCTTTAGCACAGGTCCCTCTGCCCTTCCTTTCATTAGCTTCACCAGCACTCTCTGGAGCCTCGGGCAGAAACGAGAGAATTCAAAAAGCGGAAGAGGAGGTACGGGAATCTCTCCCACAACAAGAGTGGGAGTGCTAAGAACTCAAGGGATATATTGCTCACTTAATGTTTCTCTGACCATGCCTGAGATCTTGCCACAGACGTCTGCTGAAGCTCTATCCTTGTGGAATTTGCAACAGAGACCTCCATTTTTCTCAGTTTTCCTCGGGAAGGAGGACACTGCGGGAGAAGCATATACTGAAGCATCTATCTTAGAGTGTGGAGTAGGCAAATCAAAGAGAGAATTGGGTTCAGAAGAAGATTTCAACTTCTATTTACAAATACAAGGTGAGAAACTGAGCGGCTCAGTACCTGACACCACGGAGGAAACAGCCATCAGAAGGCTGTTGTGTTGGATGGGATGGGAACAGACAGATGATAGCACAGGACTGGTCACAAAGACAAATCTTTAAATCTTCTCGTCAGGAATAAGAGACATGTATCTCTCCATTTACCTTTTCCAAATGGTCCAAAAGCAATACATATGCCTACTTCTTATTCAGAATTTTTAATTTATACCTAATTTAGCACTTCTGGATGACCCTGTTGTAGAGAAAACACTGATAACTTTAGCAGTCTTACTGATTATTACCTGTATTAGATAGCTAGAGGAAGGAAACTTGACCTTCTGACTAAATAGTTACATATTAAGTTTTCACTAGACAACACAAAAACTACAAGAGACATGTATCTACCATAAGTTTCAAGAAAAGTATGCTATAAAAAACGTCAAATAGATTATTTTGCACTTTTCATGTCAGGAAAAAAAATCTTACTGCTAGTGAACTGAAGCCAAAATATGCAGCTTTAGGATCTCTTGTGATTTTGCTGAGCTCTAAACAACACCTACATAACTGAGTTGTTTTGCTTCAGGACAAGTTACATCAATCAGCAGTTTCCTTGTTATATTAGAGACCCTTGGGATAACACACAAGTTAAATGCCATTATCCTCCCTTTGTAAAATTAATTCCTTCCAAGAGTACCTTACAAGCTTATGTAATTTATATGTATGAGAACACTTTGTATAGGACAATTTACTAGAAAAAGTACCATTGTAAGTACTGACATTTGCATCTTGAAGCTGTCCAACAAGTAGCAAGGCAGACATTCACTGACTGAGGGGAATAATGTTCAAAATACACCTTCTAATAGGATCTGAATTTCCATGAAGGTGAGAAATGCAGCTGAGACACAAAGGAAAGCAGTGTGGGGTGATGTAATCTTCAAGTCTGAGTAGTGTACATAATTCTCCTACCTAGATGTCTTTTCAAAACACTGGATGGACAAGTAGTTAACAATAGAGCCTCTCTGCAGTGTTTCTTAGCCCTTTCTTGCTCTCTTCCTTTCAGCTCATTGGCTTTGCACAACAGGGCACTTAACGTTGTACAAAGGAGGTCTGATTCCTTTCAGCTGCCCTCCGGCCTACCAGATAAAAGGACTAGACTTTCCCTAAGCTGGCACATGCCTGTAAATGCTAGAAGTTAACTCATCTGGTAGGAGCTCCTTTGCCCAAAGCTCTCCCAAAACCCTACTGTTTCAGGGTCATTTACATCTCAGTTACTGTAGCTGGCCATAAACACTGGAAACTCTTACTTAAAAAAGGGAGGACCCCTCTGCATAGTATACAGCAGTCAGCTTGCTAGACTATAGAAGAAACAGTCATGCTAATCCAAATAACTAACTTTATTATTAATCTGCTATCTGTATGTGGTCGTTCTAGGGGTTGTTTTCAAAATTTAAAAAAGCTACATGAAACTGCTTCTTTTTTTTTTTTCCTTTGCCTTTCCCTGTAATCAAAGTAAAACTGTAGAAATACAGTAGCACAGCAGATGCAGATTTTTATGACGGCAATTATTTGTTGAATATTTAAGTGTATCTGATCTATCTAGATGTAGTGCATTTGTGGTGAGATTCATTTCTTATACCTGTATATCCTCAGTTAAGGTATATAAACTCCAGTACTGAGAAAGGATCCTATAGCTTAGTTTGTGCTATATCCTTTGCACAGCTGTGTCAGGGGCAGCCAGAACTGCTGTATGCCCCAAAGCAGGTGCAGGAGGGTATGTTCAGAAAAATGACTCAGTGCTTCTTGCACCTGCTAGCAAAGAGATGACTGTAACTGTACTATTTAAAGGGTAGAGCTTTAGTCTTTGAACATATGGAGAAAACAAAAAAATGATTTAATCTCAATCAGGGATAATAGAGGCTAGATCTGTGTCTGGAAAGAAAGATCACAAGCTCTTGACCATGTGCAGATGCTAAGAAAGTGCTGTACTCACATTGCTACCTAGGACTGGATGCTGATATGATGTGGATTAGAGACAGGTTTTTCTACAGCTTCTGCCCAAGTGCAGACCCTTGGCAATACTAATGGCATGCTCTCCCAGTATACCTACTTTACTATTTAGGTTCCAGCAGCTGAAGATGTAAAATCATTGAAAAGACACAAGCCCTCATAAAAGACATCTTCCCTTAGACAGAGTACTGACAAACATCAGATCGTTTTACAGCAGTAATCTCTCACCTTTGAATACTCATACAGTTTTAAAGAAATATGAAATGTCCTCACAAAATAAGGTGCTCACTTTGAGCACTTGACAACATTTGCTTTCCAAGTATGCCACCATCTTTACTACGTTTAACAAAACAAACATACGACATGACATCTTAGTCTTCCAGGCACTTTTAGTTGCCATGTTTGTGCATATATGCATACACCAAAAGACTACTTCTGTGAGTTATTTCCGTTGTAATTAGAGGCAGTCATTAACAAGCACAAAGAAAATTAATTAGGCCACATTTCCCAACCAGTACATAAAACAGTGCACAAGCCTACTTGAAAAACTGGTCTATGAAGACTTGCAGTCCATTAAAGGAATTCTTTTTCTTCACAATCTTCCCATCCATCACTCCCAGCCTTGTCCTTTTCCTTGTGACTGTGTGAAAATCGTTTGCAACTTATACGAACCAGGGCTACACGCAGGTACAATGAGAGGCTTGCAGTGTTACAACTCCACATCTGCCAGAGGATGTGGAGCAGACACAGCACCAGGGTAATTGGGGAGAGGGAAGTGAAGGTAGCAGAAATGACCACCTTTTAGGTTTCCTTAGATTGAAAGCTGGTAGAAAGATGGCTATTGAAACAAAGCTTTGGTAAGAGTCATGCCTATAAGCTTTACACATTTAACTTCTCAAAAAAACGTGTATCTATCTTTTTAAACTCCACAAGTTCTACAGTGCACATTTTTGCTGAATCGCTGTCCTTTTGACCCTCTGAGAGATGATAGACTAGTGATGCTCATTACACCACCTGCCTCTCAGGGAAAATCTGTCACCCTGTGTGATTGCTGAGCAGGTTTATACACACTGCTCCAGACCTGAACCTCTGTAAAGCCAGAAGGACTGGAAGACAAAAATTGAGGCTTCTTCACAGTTGATTACACAAGGCATTACATGGACACCCACTAAGGTTATTTACAAGTACTCACAGAAATAGCTTAGAGTTCGTTCCCAATCCCAGGGTTTACCACTGGTTTCCGAAACTGCTGCTAAAAACCTATGCAGTCAGAGTGATTTCTTCCCAGTGTCTAAAATCAGTGGGCTTTTCATTCACCCTGCCAGTGTACCAGAATTGCACTAACACAAGCAGACAGATCGTACCCCAAACAAAGCCTCTTTTGCCTCATTACAGAGATGTAGCAGGGAGGTGTAGCTTACCTACCTGAGATTTGCTGCTGATCTCTGGTCTAACTGTCCCCACTACAAGAGTTAGTGAGGGTAGAGACATGGCTATTGTAACACAAGTATAGAGACTCTTGAGCCTGGAACACAGGAGAATTAGAAATATGCTATTTTCCCTGTTTTCCTAGAAGGTGCCTAAGAATCAGAATTTACATGTTCAGTGTGGTTCTATACTGTACAGTACAATGCAATTCAGAAATGAATGGGCTGGGTACAAACAAAGAAGGAGAAGACCTACCTTGGTTCAGTGCTATACTTGAGTTATTTTACTGAAAAAGCAAATTAATCCACAGATATTGGATTCTGGGATCACAACTGCTTTGGCTGTTTTATTCTTTACAAAATTCAAAGTGATTACACAAGAAGGTAAAAAAGAATAGATAGGAAACGTGACTAAATTACTTAGTGTAATTTAAAATTTATATTTTAAAAATTAAAAATACCAAGTTTCCAAAGAACACGTAACAAAGCTAAAAGTTCACTACTAAGATTGCAAATTTGAAAAAGTTAAGAAATTCCAGTGTAACCTTAAGTCACCCCCTTCTACTATTAATTAATATTTCACAAATTGTATTTTTAATACAATATTTTTCAGTCCTCTGAAACAAATGTTGTTTAATGATGGTTATTCAATCTCATATTTTATCTTCATTGTTTGTTTTACAACCCACACTCTATTTACTACTCATGATTCAAACCCTTTTCTTAAGACAAGCCTGTTTTCCTCTTGGTCTTTTCAAGGGCACTTACCTTTAGAGTTTGTGAGAGTGAATTATTCTGTGAATGATTTTCTGATGTCTGCCATGTGAGGTCTCAGGCTATCAACATTTTAGCAACTGAGAAGACAAACATAGAAGTATTAAGAGTAAAACCTTTAACTAATATTGAGTATTCAATCTCAGAAAATCATGGTTAGTAAAGTCTAGGACTAATTTTGGTTTGCATGCATTTTCCAGACTTAGTCAGGAATCCTGACCCTTGGAATCAGGGATAGAGTCCAGTTCTCCTGGAAGAATTCATTTGCTTTAATTGAGGTGTAACTTCTTGCTTTTCCTTTTATCATTTGTCTAATTCACAAACTACCACATTCTAATATTTCACCTTCTGAAGAAGGGATCCTGCAGAAAAAAATTGTCTTTCCTTGAATGACCTTAACCCATACCAGAGCAAATCTACTCAGCACACTATATTACACAGGAACCTTGCAGAAGAAATCACTAGTAATCAAGGTGAGATTGCCTTGTCAATTGAAAATGATGAGAGTTTCTCAGGCAATGTCAATCCTGACATTTCCTAAAATCTGAGCATTTGACTTTGCAACCAAAATAAAGTTCTTCTAAGATTTTCCTGTGTGCCATGTCCTATGTGTGATCATATATCAAGTCTTCACCAGCATGGTTAGAATTATTAAATCTACTGCAGAGACACTTCTTCAAACTCAGGGAATTATAGCTGACTTCTTAGGCCATAAATAGAAAATAAGGAGATATTTACAATTCTGATACCAGAGGAAAGGTGAGACTTGACTATTGCAAGCTTCATACTATGACAGAGGAATATGGTCTTGTCAGCAAGAGCTTCGTTTCAATCTTCTTTTGTTCCACCATGCCTCTGATACTCCTCATGTTACTTGTCTACCTTGGCATCCTGTTCCCATTCTCCTCATCTAACCATTTTAAGATTCCTTTCCTACATAAAGGATGTCTTACCTTGTCTTATTTCCACCTGCTCCTTTTTTCATTTCCACACATCATCACTCATTCTTTCTGATTCCTACTCCAACCTTTCCACTCCAGCTTCTCAGTCAATCTCTGCCTCAGTTTCACATCCACAAACCAGAATCCACATGTCTATTCTTTTGGACACTCCTCCCTCCACCCCAGTTGCCAGTCCCAGCTTCCTTTCTTACTTCTTCAATCTTTTTGCTTTTCACTTTTCCATTAACACCTGAATATGCAAGACACAATCTGGCCTTAAGTACATCTGTCTGTAAATATATTCTGGAAAAAAAGCACAATATTTGAGTTTGAAAAATAATTTTCAGGCCTGAAACCGTAAGATTTCCACTTGTAACCATCTCTCTTTGAATCACTGCTTTAGCAGTACTTTTGTCTGCTTAAGAAGTTTTGAAACAAACATGCAGGCAGAAGGGGTGGAGTATTATTTGTCCCTTGGTGAATCCTCAAAGGAAATAAGATAAAGGAATAACTTTTTGTAGCAGATGAAAAATTCCCCTACCTTTTATTTTCTCGCTGTTTTATGTGGTTCTGTTGGTACTTGAGACCTTTTATGCATTAACAACAACATTTCTCAATTTAGTGAGCATGCCATGGCAATTGATTTAGACAATGCAATAGCTGTGACAGCAATCGGGAGGCACTCCAAATTTAAAAAGTAACAGGACACGCAAAATTGAAGCCTACTGACTGTTTTTGTGATAATTGAATTTCATTGAGTTTTAGCGGTGAGAAATGAGCAATAAAAGGACTGTTTCCAGCCACAGTTCCAGGAAATGTCTAGGGCAGCATGCATCAGAAAAATATGCATTGAACATTTACATGCAGAAATCATCTGAGTTACTGATTCAGCCCAACAAGCTTCTTTCCTTCTTAGCTGCAAAAATAATTTCAAAAAACCTTTGAGATAAAAAATTAAAGATAAAAAAGGCTGAATAATCTTGTATAGCTCCAGGACTGCAAATTCGCTGTGTGGGCAATTTAAATATGTTCCATCCTGAACAGTTCTTGTAAACGAGGATCTCTTTGGCTGCAGTTTTTTCCAGAGCAGTTCCTGAGGAAAGCTGTTTTCCTGGTGCTTAAAAACTTAATTTTCACAACTGAAAATGTGCATTGGCTTTTTATGACGTTTGAACTAGTTGGTCTTGGAGTGATTGTATTTCTGGGGGTCACCTTTGAGGTCTTGTTTTCAATAAGAACAGTAGTTCTCTCTGTTCTTAATGCAACTCCAATTCACTCTGCTGACACTCGGCACTGGTTTGAGAAGCACAGCCTTCACACCTTCAGAAATGGCAAGTTAAGGATTTGCACAGACTCTTTTGTTCTTCATAGGAAACAACAAAGCTTCATAACACACTGTCCAACTGATCTGCATTTCTGCCGGTGGAGTCCAGGCAGGATTATTCTAGACTGGATACAAACAGATCTCTGTGACTGTTCCTTTGATTACAAGAAATGTTTTCTCCCTCTTTACAGAAGTTCCAGCCTTAAACAACTTCTCCTTCTACATAAAGCAGTTCTTCAGAAGTGAAGGTTTCTTGCCTCTTTTTTGTTGACTTCCATGCATATTTCCTGAGTTCAATAGCTTAAAAACGGGTGATTAATGAATATGTGATCCACACCCTGAACAAAATCCAAATAAAATAATGTTTGCCTCATCAGATGACTGACCTATTTTACAATAAGGATTTTTATGATTGGTGAAACTGCAGGTCAGTGTTGTCTCAGAGCTTAGTCTTACAGTGAGGGTGCACGTACAGCGCTTAAACAGCTATAGGCCATCTGTGTTTTGCACTGACGTTCAGTCCACTGAAGGCCATAAGTTTCGGTAAGACTGTCAAGAGTGGGGATAAGTATCATTGATTGTAAACTCAAATATGTAAGAGAATGGTATTAAAGGGAATCAGCAAATAACATTTTTTTTTCATGTACCTGCCTGCTACTTGAGACATGCTGTACAAGGAAAGATTTATATAGTTCTCAGAATGAAATAAATTTAGCTCAGCTATTTTTTATCACTTTTAACAAACAATGGTTGCATAGAAATGCTTAAAAAGAATAAGGCTAGCTGAGAGGGGTTTTTTTCTGAATAATTGCTGACTAACCTGTTTTAATATCTTTCTTTTACGTATTCATAGATTCTACTCTGTTACCTTGAAGCGGGGGGAAGAACTGATGAGATTTTAAGTATAATTCACGGCAATAGATTTGGGGCAAAATTTAATCAACTTGGTGCATTACCTCTGCATAAATAAATGACTTTTTGTCCATAGGATAAGCTAGTTATGCATTGCACAGATAGAATTGTAATCATAAAAAAAAAAAAAAAAAAAGAAGAAAAAGAAAAGACTTACACAGCCACTCTTCCATTTTTCCCATGGAACTTTTACACAGGAGTCAGTGCGTAGCAGAGCTGCCAGATTCAAAAATAGAAATGCCTTCATTACTCATTCATGCAAAGGGAATGAGGCAAAATGTGGGTGAATATACAGTTGGACATGAAAATCCAAAAAGAGCACAGAGGAAAAACAATGGCAGCATAGGGAACCATAAACCAGTGTTGATTGGCATTTACCATTAATTTGTATTCTGTGTGTGATGCAGCTGATGAGGCACTAGAAAATAATGTATGTTTGCAAGGCAGTGCTCAGAATTGCTCTGCCACCATGCCAAAGACCTGCTGAATTGAGGAAGTGTGACAATTGCCAGCTTTTTGCTCAAATGCAGAATCTGACTTTGAGGGATCAGCTTCCCTCTGTCATAATGAAAAATAGAGATCCACAATGGTACATCTCAAGAAACACAGGGAATGTAAATGTAAGCCAGCTGGGAGAAAGAAGAAAACATATCAGATGATAGATTCTATGGTGTAAAAGCTGAAATAGGGTATAAATGCAAATACCTTTCTGTCACGGTAACTTTGGAGGACACACTTAAAGGGTAACAGAAATGCAAGAAACTTGAAGGCATTGAATTACTTCTAAATTCTGCACAGAAAGCAGACTCTAGTCAGCCCCCACACTTTTCGCTCTCTCTTTTCAGGATAGGTTAATGTGGAAAAAATCAATAGGCTATTAAAATATTTTGAAGATATATTTCAAGCCAGTTCTGTAGATGTATTCTTATCTATCGGCAATGCACGCGTCTGTCAAGCAATGACAAGACTCTTTTGGAGGAGAAATTTTTTAATATTAGAATGAATACTAGAACATACTACTCTGTAAATGCCAAGAGTACAAGCAAAAATCTGCAGGGCAAGTTGGTGGTTTTTTTTTTTTCTTTTTTCTTTTTTTTTTTTTTTTTCTGGGTCTGCCCCTCTTTTGGCTTGCTCAGAGCACAGGTGCTCAAGGCAGGAAGGTTTCCTTGCATGCTGAAGAGAAGCAGCTACTGCACTACAGACTCGCTGTGGTGCCGCTGGTACTCACTGAGGTACCAAAGGTTTTAACGGACAAAGCCTACAGCCCAAAGCAGCTGCGTATGCTGTTCCTCTTCATTATGATAAACCATAGAGCAACACACATTTGCCAGCTGCACTTGTGCTTTTGTTTACTGCAGCTACTCAGTGGCTTGTTAAATCTGGGGGAAATGCCTTTTTCCTTGTAAGGCACATCTCATCACATAGAATCATAGAATCATAGAATCATAGAATCATTATCAATCACCAATTATTATATTTTCAGGGTCCAGTATTCATTATAAAGTGTGGGCTAAAAGGGAAGTATTGATGCTGTACTTAGACATTTTGCTAGTTAGACAGTGAGATGTGTGGAATGAAGCTGGTTTGTTATTGAATACCAGCAAGTACACGATGAATGCCAGAAGAAGAGTCAGGACTGGGAATCAGCTTTACCATTGACTCGCTGTGTAGCCCTACTCCTGCTCACATCACTCAGGGATTAGATCCTCATCCCAATTATAACTTTTAATATTGTAAACCAAGAGGACATGTCCTTCAATGTAAAAATAAATAATTTTTTAAAAAGGATGAAGTGAGAATCTGGTCCTTAAGTGACACAGAATCCTTCTTAAGTACTTCACCAGTGATACCAGGATGGTATTTACTCACCTTACAAGGAAGATGTGTCAAGAACAAATCTACTTGGCTTGAATCTATAATGCAGTAATGCAAAAGCATGTGGTACCTATAACTTTTTGTGTATCTAGCCTATTAATCATTCACAGCACAGTAATACTGCTAAGACCTTTTTCCACACCAGGGCAGTAAAAACAGAAGTTTGCACTTGTTATAGATCCAGAACAAACATGTCGATTGCTCTAGCATTCGATGTCTACCAAAAAAAATAATGATAGCTAAATAAGCAGACCAATATGATCTGACCACTGCATGGTTGGATGACTCATTGTGCCATCACTGACTGAAGATTCCTTTGCACTAAAATTAGATCATGCAGTTCATGATCTACCCCAGGAGTAAAGATTAGAATCCACTCAGTCAAACTTTTTAATCTATCGTGTTTGTGTGCATCATCAGAGTCTTTGTTAGAGAGCTGTTGTTTGCAGATGGTTGCACTTGCAGAGCAGAAAGAGCAAGACCTGAAGATAATGACATCTAATTTCCCAGCCACTCTGTAAACCTCAATTTAGCATTTCAGCAGAACAGATTTGTACCAACTAAAGCTAAATAAACAATATTCCCAGATTAACAGTATAAAAATAAGTGCTGTGGCTCTGTTTACTTTTTTTGGAGTAAAAGTGTTTTGTGATGATGCTAAATTTTTGTGTCTAAAGCACCAGTTTTGCTGTTGCTCTTCCTGATTTCAGTCTCTGTAAACACACCATAACACTGACCTGAACATCAGACTTCACTTCACACATGCATTTGTATTCTCTTAAGTGATGTGGGGACAGATATTTGCTGTTAACAACACAGAAAATACTGAGAAATTTCCATATGATGCATCTTCAATCACTCTGAGCAGAATATAAGAAAGACAGACTATTCAACAATACTTCAATTAAGTGTACTGGAAGAAGATCCGTACAGGGATGCGCATAGGTGGACTCGTCATAACTCTGGACTTAGCTACTCAAATTTAGGCTGTTTGTACAGCTTTATTTCTGTTGAATGAGTTCTTAAAATGCATAGTCATCCTCTGCTGAAATCCCGAAAACATAGACTAAAGTTATAGATGTGTGTTGTAATGAACTAACGCATAAAAAGAATTTAATGTTAAGCAAATAACTTGTTTAAAAAACACTTCAGCAGAAAGCTGGGTAATATTGATAGGCAACATTAGGAGTATCTAGCTGCCAATAGAACTGCATTCGCCAGCAATGACTAAATAGAATGAAGTAAAGGTCTCTGAAAATAATTATTAGTGCAGCAAACCAAAGCGCCAACTAAGTTTAAAGCAACAGTTGCAGTAATTTGCAGTTTCTAAACTGTTTCACTGACACCAGTTGAGCTACTTGATATTTGCCAGGCTGAGTAAATCACAAATGCAAACATTTTCTGAAGTGGCCTGGGATTGTGGCTCTGCTAACTGATGACTATCATACTTCCTTATGATTATTTTCGAGATGTTGCTGGGAGCCCATACCTGGCAGTGAAGCAAACACCCCTGGAAACCAGATTCATATAGGAATTATAGTCATGAACGAACGTGTAAATTATCAATCCTACAGTCTTTGATTACATTGATCACTATGCTTTTTAATGTTTTTACATGGGTGCTCATTAAATACCTGAACCTAACTTGAATTTATTGGGGGTTTAATAACATTAATTAATTAATGATTTCTTTCAATATACCTCTGAAAAGAATACAAATTATGGCAATACAACCAAAGAAAATAGCCTGGCTTTTTGAAGCAGCTTTGGTTTATATGTTGTCTTCATGTACTAATCACTTAGTTTTGTAAAAGAGAGGTAAACCTGAGAGGAATTGCATATTCATTTTTTCAAGAAATTGTTTAAAATGGCTCTTTTTTTGTCTCTTAATCTGCTACACACTAAAGAGGTCAATTTGTCAGCTATAATTCATTTTCTGCCAAAGTGTAATTCATATTTGTGCATGCCAGCATTTACTCTGTAAATATATATATTACACTAGTCTGTTAAGAAGTCAGCAGAGGCAAGCCAGCTGAGAATTAGGATCAACATGCTATTTCTGGTCAATTTGTTCTGACAGCAAAATATTTGATAAACATAAAGTTGCATTGTAATTTCATTTATGTTTTTCCTCCCTGTACATTCTCTATTTCAGGCCACAGCCTGAGACTTATTTCAGCTACTCAATTTTACTTGGATTGATCGTAATTTGGGGAATGAGAATAAGCAGCAAGGTAGATGCTTTTATGCAGGGTTAGATCATTCCAATATTTCTAACTAATTGTCTATTAAACCAGGATTTTTTTAAGAATTATTAAACAACAGTTTTCCTTGGAAAAGAGTTCAAAGAATACCAGTATTACACTCTGCTAATTTCACACAATATTGATTGTATAACACATTTGTGGTCAAGGTATCTCACAAAAAAGCGATTTTAAAGNCCATTGATCCAGCCTGTCCAGGTCCCTCTGCAGAGCCTTCCTACCCTCCAGCAGATCAACACTCCCGCCCAGCTTGGTGTCATCTGCAAACTTACTGAGGGAGCACTCGATCCCTTCATCCAGATCGTTGGTAAAGATATTGAACAACACTGGCCCCAGTGATGAAACAGGCTTTGGCCAGTGGAATTCTGCTTGAAATTTGCTGGAAGATTGTTCGGGCACATTGTTAGGGTTTCTCATTCTAATGGTTAATTTTTTTGCTCCACAAGTGAACATGATAATTAACCAAGAATGAAAACAGACCAACATTGTTTTTCCAAGATAGTATTAGACTACTTTTTAAGAGATCAGAATAGTACAAACTGTGGTTGAGCACTCACCGTAATATTAGCTTATTGATAAACATTCTCAGATTAGCTAATATTTCATGTATTTCAGAAAGCTTTTGACTGTTGCTGAACAGCTATTCTTTGTGTGAACAATACAGGTGGATCATCTCCAAAAGAATGCTTTTTCAATATAAACACTCGAGTTTTTTATTGGTAATCACAATGTACAGTGTGTAACTTTTATTCCAGATTTTTTTCCTTAAGCCACTTTATGTTCTGGTGTAGAAACCTACATCTTTATTAAGATTTTAAAATATTATGCACATATTTTGTGATATTCAGATCTGTTCTAGCTCTCTTTTCTTTTCTCTTTTCAGTTTCAAACCAAGAGGAATGACTATTAAGAAGTCAATAACTCTGGAGTCACAGCTGCCACGGAGAATCATAGATAAAGTTGGATCTTCTGATACCTAATTCAGTAATTTGCTCTCAACAAGTCAGCTGCCCAAAGCAAGTATAATAATTGCTGCAAATAAATGTGGAATACAAAGACCTTGTATTTTCTAAACTTTCTTTTTAGTTAAAACCAGTTTCTATTCTCCTTTTGCAGAAACCCTCTGCTATTCCTTCTAGTCTCAGAAGCATTAGTAATACTAAGTGTGCTGTTTGATATTTTTCAAATATGCTGATATTGGTTGGTTAGTTGTACTTTATTTTGAGTGAGAGCATTCGAAACTCTGACATACACACCTCTAATTACAACTGTGCTACAGACATTGGGATAGAGAATTCCACCTACGGACAACAGATATGGAATTATGCATGAAGACAGATGCTATTCTCGTCCAATTATGTCGCAGACTTCTCAATCTTAGTATTTAATTATAAGAGCACTAAGTTTACATCTACACCATACAGTATTTTGTAGATTAAGCCTATCCTATGCAGCACTTGGTAGTGGTTGTATTGGTTTTAAATGTTGTTACCATATGCAATGCTGTACCAAACCAAAACCAGCAAGTCAAAGGATACAAATCTCTTTGACAATTTGACCTCTAAATATATTTTGGATTTACTTCTGAGGACATCAGTGGGATTCAACACCAGAGAGACATTAAACTCATCCTAAAATAAGGTCCAACATAGGTAAGCTGAATTACCTTATGGAGAGTCTGAGCACTCTCCTTTCACTATGGAGGAAGACTAGATAACTACTTTGGACAAGACATCTACAGTGGGATTTGTCCACTGTAACACAGATATCAGAAAGCTGGGCATCTAAACCACTCACCTTAGGGTCACTTTTAAAGTTATAGTTCACGTTTATTTTTTTACAAGTAATAAAATTTCACATACACTTCACTAGCAAAATAGGGCTCTTCAAAAAACCCAAGAGTGAATTAGGCTGACAATATAAATGAAACTAAAAAGTACAAAAAGAAGGTACAGACCACACTTAAGTTACTGAAAAAATTATTATTCAACAAAAGAAAAACCAGTTTGATGGTTTTTCAGGTCTTGGCATGAGACCAAACCACAGTGGGAAAGAGAATGAAAAAAGAAAAAAAAATCTACAGAGATGGCGACTACCTAAAATTAATCTTTTTTCAAGGTTGTTCTAAGATAAAATAGGCATATAGCTAAACTTATTTGATCAAGGATCTGATGCTGTCGGTGCAAAAGTGTCCAATACAGAAGAATTAAAGACACTTGCTGCAGAGAATCATACAACAGAACTCGAATGACAGTCTGCTAAAACAGGACATGGCAATGCCTTCCAAAAAAAAAAAAAAAGTCGAAACTGCAAAGGATTATGCTTCACAGCAGGAGTTTGCAGGCATCAGTAGAAGACGAACTACATGTGCAAGGAGTGATAATGTCAATTTTAGTTAAGCAGAACTCTTTGGAGGAGTAATGGGCAACATTGCCTGGCATGACTATATCCTCATAAAAACAAATAGGACAGATATTAATTTCAAGTTAGATATGGGTGTACAAGCCAGTGTGCTTCCAGAAGCAATGGTAATAGCATTGCTTCATTTGGCAGAAAATAAATCATTGAAGCTCTAGATTTACTGTGGTCAGAAAAAGTTATCCCCACTAAAACAGAATATGATCTGAATTGGATATTACACATTTCACCTCATTTAACCTAAAAATTCTGAGTCAATAGTCTGACACAGGGAAGAAGGCTGTAGCTTTAACAGCATGAGCATGAAAAATTTTGTGCCTATATATGGAATTTGCACTGAAGGAAGAAGTAAGTATACCCTGTTTGGGTTTAAAATGAGCAAATGGTCTTGAAAAGAGGGTGCATGCAAAAGAACACAGGGTGATGATAAAAAAAGGCATCTCAGAGAGATAGGGAAACTCTCAACGGATGATGCCAAAGAGTAAATATACCAGATTATCCCGTGGGCCATGACCCTAGGAAAGTATCCTGCACCTTAAGTCAAGGGCTATAAGAAGATCTTAGTAGGTTCATTACAGAAGACACACTGATAAAACTGTAATAATCTGTATGCTGTTGGTCAGAACACAGCTCAGTATAGAAAAAAAAAGATTTCTGCACAGACTAAAAAGAAATCAGAATGAGGTTACTTTTAAAAGCGCACAACACACATTTGTGCACAGGCAATATTTGTTGTGGCAGATACCAAGAACGGTCATTTGGTTTGTATTTGCGACATAATTGGTAGGATTCAGTTCACCTAACTTTAGCAGTCAGATTTTGTCCAGAAAGCCTTCAGTGTGTAGTTTATGACCTGTTGAATATTTATCTCATCTCTATTTAATGCAATGTCTACAGGCTTAATTCAGCTGCTTCAACATGGGCATCTGGTACCTTTTGACATGTGCTAGGATATCGAACATAGTTTTACAGAGCAATGTCACAGGACTTATTAGAGAGTTATGCCTTTCTAGAGAGGCAGCTGGAGGTAAGGCAGCACCTAAAGACTCTTAAATGATACTAGATAGTCATCTGTGTGCAGGCAACTGGATCAAGGCCTAAATCTCCATTGTCTGTAAAAGGAGTTGTAAACTTAGCTCACATTCAAGCTTCTACTTGTAGACAGCTGCATTAACATGTTTTTGTCCGGAAGTAAATTCCACTCAATCTGTCTACAACATAGTTGTTTAGATTTCTGCTATTTGTCTAGGCTTCCATTGTAACTAATGGAGATGTAGTCAACACAGTCAGAGCTTGATTCCTTTAGCTGAACAGATACCTAGTACCCCTTCAGATGTCCTACTGCATCTAAGATGATTGCACCGACCTGGAAGATACGCCACAGAATAAACATGAGACCCACACCTTTCTGGGACAGGAGCTGAAGGCTGGATGTGATATTCCACAGTGTCAAAAATAGCACAAGGTGGCTGTCCTCATGCAACTGAAAATTGAAATTTGTAAATTTAATAGAAATTTGTCTTTCAGATTTCTTGCAAGAAGGGTATAAAAATTCAGACTTAGACTACAAATGGGTCAACCTGATTTGAAAGTCTTGCCTTATTTAACAGAATTGACTGTAATATCCAGGGCTGCTTCTGAGGATAAAACCCTGAAGAAAATATGTAGAACTACTTTCTGATATTGGAAAACCATTTCCATCGTCTATTATCAATTTGCAGAGGATCTCTTAGTAGTAGATGAGATGTAATTTGAAGGCACTACAGAAAAGCTGTTACAAGGAATGTGTGTGATTAGTCAGAAACTGAGAAATCTAAAGGAAATGTCAGAAACATTCTGAACTAATAACATGAGCAGAGATATTGACAACATATAATTCTAAACTAAGGCCAAATCAAAGAAACCTATCAATGTTGCTGGCGCACACACATACACAAAAGGTAAAACAAGCCCCTTCACTCACCCAAAATCAAAGCTAAACATACCTTTGTTTAATAGATACATACTTTTACTGAACATTTTCCTATCATACCAAAATGGCTTTTCACTTGGAATATACTTTAGTCAAAATCTTTTATTAATTGTTATTACTATATTTTATTGCAAAATTTTCATTTAAAGAGGTCCTTGAATTATGCAGATATCAGAATTCAGGTGTTCAATTATGTATATGTCAGTAAGATCTGATAGGTCTGAAGGACTGGGAGTCACAGTTGATATGCTGGGCTTCAGAGGGACCTCAGCAAGCTGGAGGAACAGCCTGACAAAAGTCTCACGAAATTCAGCAAAGGCAACACAGTCTTGCACTTGAAATTGAATAAAGCATGCAACAGTACTGGCTGTGGACTGACTGGATGGAAGGACAGCTCTGCAGAAAAGGGCCTGGTGATCCTGAGGGACAGGTGGAACTTGAGTCAGCATGCACCCTTGGGTGAAGAAGGTTAATCATATACGGGGCTGCATTATTAAGGATATAGCCAGAAAATCAAGGGGAGTTTTTATTCCCATCTTCCCAGAACTTTTGTGCTTGCTTCTGGAATATTATATCTGGTTTGGGGCACTACTGTGAATGATAGATATCCACAAGTTAGAGAAAGTCTAGAGGAAGAGTGCTAAAACGCTTAGGAGGATGGACATAGGACATATGAGGAGAGCCTGAAGGAACTGGATTTGTTTAGCCTGGAGACAAGAAGGAGAGGGAAGGACCCAACTACAGTCTTCCACTGCCTAAAGAGGGTGATAGAGAAGATGGAGCCAAACTCGCTGCGAAGGTGCAATGACAGGATGAGAAGCAATGGTTGCAAGTTACAGTGAAGGAAATTCAGACTAGATACATGGAAAAGACTCTTCACCCTGAGAGTGGTTAAGCCCTGGAAGGGGCTGCCCAGAGAGGCTGTGTAGTCTCTGTCCTTAGAAATAGTCAGAACTCAACTGGAGCAGGCCTGGACAACTTGGTCTAATTTTGAATTTACCCTTGCTTTGAGCAGTAGGAAGTTGTACTAGATGTCCCCCAGAGGTCCCTTTCAGCCTAAATTATTATATGACTCTGTGATTATTTAGTGTAATCTTTTTTCCTATGGTGAGCTCCTAATAGTCCAACTTCCACCCACATCTGAGGTGTCACTCTGTCCCAAAGCAATGCTGGATTTTTCCCTGCTCTATATTTATTTACTTGTCCTTGCTACCAGTTTAGAATTATCTTGTAGCATGTGGTTGAATGCCAATGTAAGGCAAGAAAAGTCAGAGCAACCCCTTAAATTCATTTACATAATACATTCATGTTAATGAAATGAAAGTGGGGGGGCAGCACAGAAGAACAGGAAAAAAATATGACTTGACTCTGTGGCATGCAGGCTAAGGTATTCTTCTGGGTGTTAGAAATATTTATCCAATACTTTAAAATTGGGAAAAGGGAGTGGAGCTGTTGGATAGTCATAGCTACCTTTCTGCACTCTCTGCCACACCAATCGTAAATTCATTGCTGCATAATACCTCAGCTCCAACAAGAAAAGCCTCTCGTTCACCTTTAATTCCATCTGCACTTTCCCACATATGTCATAGGCGAATGCTCACTGCTCAGGGCAGCCTTTTGGAACAAGTGGTTTGAATTTCTTCAGGTTGAAGAATCAATTAAATGCAGGCTCTTCCACTTCTGAGTGACTAATACAGCAGTTGACTAATATAGGAAGCAGAGTTACTGTGATTTTTTTAAAGACTTCTCACTAAGGGAGCTTAGCATGTTAAGAAAATGTATAGATCAGACCTTTCAGAGACCCTAGAAGAATACATAGTTTCTGACTCCAGTTAATCTTATGCATTCAAGACACTTGGCCTTGCAGAGATGTACTACTTCCAGCAACAGGAGACTATGAAGCCAAGCAGACACATGGAGATTAGGGTTAAACCAGGATCAGGCAGCAGCTGGATGTTTATTTTTGGATGTAAGCACCTCGGTTCCATTTCAGTCCTGTACTTTTTAAAGTATCTAGTTATAAAGTGACATCTTCCACACCAGAAGTGATGTATAAAAAGCACATCTTTTTTGCCAGAAATATATAGTGACTCCTAAGAAAATGTAATGTGCTTTATAATATTGTGTGTATCCCTGCCTTCTAATGGGCTATGAAAAGAATAACTTGTCTGTCTACTGTGTACTCTGAACAAGTTACAAAAGATCTATGGGAATGAAGAGACTTTTGACTATTCTTCTCTGCACGTTTCCAATTGGAGTCACTGCTAATGTGACATCATTGCTGTTTGTGTCCACTGTTTCTTGAACCATTTGCTGAGTTCAATTTTCTTCTTAGTATGCCACTTGTCTTGCATAAAACTTGTGTTTTATTTGTATATCCTCAGCCACACAGCCCTCTTGTTTTGCCATGCTGAGTTAAGCTGTAAAGATAGAATTCACCTAAACTAATACCAGGGACATAACTGAGTTAGGATTTTGGTTGTTCTGGGCTTCCTCAGTAGCTGATGGAAAGAAAGACCATTCCAGTGCACTGCTCGACACTCAAATCAGGTGAACAGGATCTTGGCCAAATCTTTTGAAATTATGTCAGGACCAACTCTATACCATTCAATGTTTTGTACATCTTTACAGTGCCACTTGCATTCTGTTCTGTTCAGGAATCAGATGCAAATAGTAGGAAGGAGATTTGCTTCATGTGGCATCAGTGACCATCATTACATGACACATGCCTCCTCTCAAAGCAAAGTCTGATTCCAAACAGATTGCAACTACTGTGCAACGTACTCTTCCCCACACATGGCTTATCATGATGAAATCCATTGATATACAACCCCCCCACATCCTACAATTATTTCTTAATACCAAATCCTAATTCATTGGACTCTACTAAATACACAAAGAGAAAGTAAAACAGACTGATAATAAATATGAAGCAGGAATAAATACAGGGTATTTTTAATAGCAGAATGAGAAGTATTATCTCTATACAGAAGCACTATTCAAATTGCTATTTACTTTTTCCTGTTTGTATTGGAAATGAACAACTGACATTCTACCTTTTTTTTTGTGCTTGTGTGCCAAAGCATGATGTCAGAGAGAAAAAAGGAGAGGCAGAGTCCAGGCTTAGAGTGTATTAATCTTTTGTGCTTACATACATGGCCTATTTTCAAGGTTTGATAAACTCCCAGAATTGTCCTCAGATCTTTTCAAATTTATTATAGTTACTTTGTAGTCTATAAGCAATTCCCTCATGTGAGGCTGCCTCTGTTAACCCTGCAATCCATTCTCATTCTGTGAGCCTTGTCTTGCCCTTCCAATGCTTTAGCGAGGTAACTTTTGCTCTCAGTGATTAATCTGAGAAATGCTTTCCTTGCTAACAGTATGAACTCCTGCCCGTGATTTTGTGATGTGTGTCTATTCAGACCAGCAATGGTCTGTTGTAGGGGGCACCCTTCCCCCCAACCCCACCTTTTTTTTTTTCCCCCCCAAAAAAATTATACCGCTTTTCAGACAGACATAATTTTAGTCTTTGAAGAATGTGATTCAGGTAGTAACAGCAGTTCCTTGTTTTTCCACAGGGCTAGCAGTCCCTTCATCTAGCCCCACTGGACACAAAACAGAAGCACAAACAACAAGCCTGCAGTTATTTGGACTCAGTAGGTAAAATCGGTGGAAAGCATAGGTCACAAACATGCACTATAGTTGATATAAGCTTTTGTAGTGTTTAGCAGGGGAAGGCAAGACTGGGAAGACTTTTTTGGCATCTCTGATTTCAGGCACGCTTAAGAAAATTCTGGACCGTCTCTGTTTTACAGATTAGCAGATTCATTTCTTTTTCTGCAGGTCTTTTCTCAGGACTTTGGACTGAGGAGATAGTTCAGAGGAGTTTTCTGAGCTCATATCAAACTTGTGTGCTTATTACCCCCAGCCATTTCATATCTCACCCCACTGTTCTTTAGAACAGACCACTGCTTGCATGAAGTGCAGTGAAAGATTTATTTCATTTTCCACTGTGGGATTTCATAAACAATTCCAATGACTAGTAAAACTTTAACTTTCACCATCAGGGGACAAGAACAACATACAGGCATCCAGGTAAGACTGCACTAGGTCTGTAACATGATATTTCATAGGATTCCTCATCTCTGGATCTGACTTTGTCCCTTCCCTCACAGAGACCTAAATCTCTTTTTCTGAGAAAAGAACTAAACATTTTCTGTATGTATACCTCTAAAATTCCTCTTTTTCCCTGTGGAAGAGGATACACTACACAAGTGTAACATTGCTTGTTCCTTGTTTTTTCAAATCAACAGTTCCTCAGTGATTGTTCTAGATACAGAAATGAAGAGATTAGCACTCACAGGAAACAATTTCTTTACTTCACATATTTACAAAACTCTATCCCATCCAATTTATTCTTAACTTGTAGGTCTGCAAGGACTGAAAATGGACTATCTATAAATAAATCTGATATTCTAAGACATCCTTTCCTGTCCATTTTGATCAGTTTATTCTATTATTGTCAATGATACATCTCAGATTATTCCATATCTATTTGAAATGTAAATAGATGAAGAAATGAAAACTTTAACAAGTTTTAATAGTTTTTTCCTCAGACAGAAAACAGTAATACACAGAACTGTAAAAATAAACAGACAGATGGCAGAACAGCTTTTTTGTATGTTATTGTTATACTTTCCCTTTGTTGCAATCCACCTCTCAGAGGAAACTGTGACAAAGGGCAATTAACTAATTTCACATAAAACCACCATCATATCATTTGTTAATGCAGTTCAAACCGTATTTAAGAGAGAGGGAACACTAGGGAAAGATTTTGCTCGTTTTTTGTATTTACAACATGTCAGTCCCAGGCTGTGATAACATTCCCATACTTCTGCTGTCGGGTCTTGCAGCTACATTTGCCGTACTAGCCATCGCATGCAGCGTCACGCAGCAACGAGCAAACTGCACAAATCATTCCACTGTGAATGATTCAAAACGTTTGTGACTGGTAACGGTACCTCTTATCTGGGCCCCTTGCTGGTGAACTTCTCCAGTCTTCTGTTTTATTCTGGTAGCCGTACATGTAAAACTACCAGGAGATATTTTTGAAACACCACAGTGAACAGTATGTTACTGACTCTCAGTTCAAACCATCTTTCTCATCATATCCTAACAGCACTGCTTTCCATCTGCCTCAGTGCCTACAGGAGATCAGCTTCTGAATTGAAATTCAGCTGGCTGAAACTAAATCTGAACAAGACAGAAGCGAGGTTAGAAGGAAAAGGGTAACATTTTGAAGAACTAGCCAAAACCATGACAACGTCCTCAAATGAGGGGTCTGTTTCCTGACCATCAGGACACTTCGCAGCCTCAGGGTTATCTGACACCCTCCCAAGTATGAAATCTGTCAGAAATAAATTCTCCCATCCATGATGAGCCAGCAGGCTGTTCCTATGAACATCCTCTCAGATGCTGACTTGGCAATAGCTTTGTACATATTCATGGCTTCCAGGCTCCACAGTTATAGTATTCTGTGCTGGCTGTGCCAACGATAGCCTTCAATGGGCAGCTGATCAAAACTCGTCACTCTGCTTGCTAAGCAAAATAAGTAAATTTTGGTACATCATCCCAGTGCTGTAAATGCTACACTGGCTCTTGAGTGAATGCTAAATCATATTCCTTGTTCTAATTCTAATCTTCAAATCCCTAGATCCAGGTTACTTCAGGGATAAGAATTTCTCATTGTGTGAAAAGATCCACTCCTCAGGGGTGGTGGAGCTATCAGCTAGGCAGTCCACTATGGTGACAGAAGGAGCTTTGGAGCACTCTTCCATATGAGGATGGAAACAACCACGAAGCTCACTCATCTTCAAGGCAAAGTACAAAATTCATCCCTTCAGAATAAAATTAAATATTGTGAGTGAACACCACCAACCCCCTCCCCCATATACACCCAGTTCCAGGAAAGACAGGAGTGTAACTACAAGTGTATCATATTGCAATTAATTTAAGATAGTATCTCTTCATAAAAGCTTATGAAGTATCTAGTTGTGGGTCAGTCTGACAGGCAACTTATACGGAATTCAAGTCAGTTTATCGATGATCTGATACCTTGGTGGAAAATATGGTATAAACAGATTAGATGATCTATGTAAACGTTTTCATCTCAGTGTGAAAAGCACCATGTCCCATTGCAATTGTTTTAATAATTCAGCTTCTCAAACAGCATGTTTTGCATTTCTTGATGTAAATAACCACTTAAATAGTCCTTGATTTGTTTTTCCCAAAGGTATGTCACATTTCAGTCCACAGCCACTCAATAAAAGAACAGAGATGCATTTTCTAGACTTAGTTCAATAAATAAACCTAAACCAGTTTGTTTTCTTTGCTTTTCATGCCAACTTAACAGGCTAATAAATTAATGAACCTGCCTAGAAATCATATAGCACTTTCAGGCATGCAACTATGGATGTAGACAGGGCAAACATCTATATTACAGTAATTAGCAATGAATTGGTCCATCCTTACAGTCATGTTAAGACTATGTGCCTAAAATTTTTCTCTTTTAGTGGCAATCTCAGTTCATGAAATAAAACAAACCTTTCTATTTTAAACAAGTAGTGAGAACACAGTCAGTGAACTGTGTGGTGCGGACCAATATGACAGCTGGAAAACAAGTTTGGAAATATAGGGACAAATCTTCAGTTGGTGCAAATTGGCATACTTAAAGTCACTACCTCAGCAGTAACTATCAAGCAAGCATGAATTCTTTGAGCTTTAACAGAAAGCAAATCATTTGGGGCTAAGAGAAACACATACATTAGCCTAAATCTGGCTGCCCTTTACCTCCCAAATCCCCTCTTTCTGTCTGAATTTCAATTTGCCATCCAGACTGCTGACTTCTCCTCACAGACTTACAGCTGTATTCAAATTTTTTAAAAACTGGAGATGCACAAGAAAGAAAGAAAAAAGAAAAAACAAACCAGTTTTCTGAGATATCACAGGCTTCAGAAAATCCTTGGTGCTGTGGACTTTGTATGTATCGACAACCAGGTAGACTTCTGCAGTGTGAGAGGTTTGATTGCTTCCTTACACATGTAATAGTATCAAGTCCTGGTCAAGTTTAAAAGTTTTAAAGTGTATGAGAAAACTAAGGACCTGGGAAAAGAAAGGATTTTGTTTTGGTTTTTGATGAATCCTAGTGACTATTAATAAAAAAATCCCTGAGACGATATTGCAGATTAATAAATGAGGACTGAATTTTAAATTAATAGCAGTTCCAGTTACCACAGGAAATAATTCTCAGATTCTAAAGAGACATATTTCTCTATCCTTTCTGCGGCTCCCTGTGAAGCAAATTTTTTCACCCACAGCCATGCTGCTTTCATTTTAAAGCACACGAATGTGATACTCCATGAACTCTATACATTCTTTAGATTATAGGGACAGATGAAAATTTCTTCCTAGTTTATAAAAGAATTTTAGCAAGCAGTAGTTGTTGTCATTGTCCACAGAGCCTGCCAATCGCCCTGGCATGAAATTACAATTAATGATGTATCACTGGGTTACATAAAGGATGTCAAACATATGGACCATTGCTGCAGCCAAAAGATACGAGCAGCTTGCTGGAAGTATCACATAATATGCTATATTTTTCTGATATATCATAATGTCTTTGCTAATAAGAAAAAATATTACATTGCAAACACATATATAGTTTTGCTTTAGGGCACTCAATCCTGAACTGTAGAACAGTTGTGAATGTTCATGGTTTTAGAGATGAAGATGAGTAATATTTTTCATCTGTCTTTCTATCTGTCCATCTGTTGTGGGGTTGCTGAGGGTCAAAGAACAACAGGTGCCAATCACTACCACAACGGTGCACCGGTGACAATATCACACCAACCGAGACTCCCTGATTCCCATCCATAAGCTGATTCATCAACTGGACAGCCAAGGAGCGATCAGCAAGACTCGTTCACCTTTTAACTGTCCCATATGGCCAGTGCAAAAGTCTAATGGTGAGTGGAGACTAACAGTAGACTATCGTGGCCTGAATGAAGTCACGCCGCTGTTGAGTGCTCCTGTGCTGGACATGCTAGAATTTCAATACTAACTGGAGTCAAAGGCAGCCAAATGGTATGCTACAACTGATATTGCTAATGCGTTCTTCTCAATCCCTTTGGCAGCAGAGTGCAGGCCACAGTTTGCTTTCACTTGGAGGGGTGTCCAGTACACCTGGAATCAACTGCCCCAGGGATGGAAACACAGTCCTACCATTTGCCATGGACTGATCCTGATGGTACTGTGTCCTGGTTTTGGCTAGGACAGAGTTAATTTTGTTCGTAGTAGCTAGTATGGGACTATGTTTTGTATTTGTGCTGAAGACAGTTTTGATAATACAGAGATGTTTTCGTTATTGCTGAGAAGTGCTTACACTAAGTCAAGGCCTTTTCAGCTTCTCATGCTCTACCGACTGAGAAGGCTGGAGATAGATACACAAGAAGCTGGGAGGGGGCACAGCCAGGACAGCTGACCCAAACTGGCCAACTGGATATTCCATACCATATGCTGTCATGCTCAGTATCTAAACTAAGGGAAAGCTGGCCAGGGAGCCGCTGCCTGGGGACTGGCTGGGCATCGGTCGGTTGGTGGTGAGCAATAGTTTTTCATTTGCATCACTTGTCTTTCTTGGGTTTTATTTCTCTCTCTTTTTGTTATCTTCCTTTTCATTACTTCTTCTTATTATTATTGTATTTTATTTCAATTATTAAACCGTTCTTATCTCAACCCATAAGTGTTATCATTTTCACTCTGCCGATTCTCTCCTCCATCCCACTGCAGGGAGTGAGCGAGCGGCTGTTGGGTGTTTATCTGCCTGCCAGGTTAAAACACAACACACCTGAACAGGGTGAAGCTCCAGAACATCTGCAATATATTAGTGACATCATCGAATGGGGCAAAATAGCAGAAGAAGTTTTTGAGAAAGGGAAGAAAATAGTCCAAATCCTTCTGAAAGCCAGTTTTGCCATAAAATAAAGTAAGGTCGAGAGACATGCACGGGAGATCCACTTTTCAGGAATAAAATGGCAAGATGGATGTCGTCAGATCCCAATGGATGTGATCAACAAAATAACAGCCATGTCTCCACCCACTAGCAAAAAGGAAACACAAGCGTTCTTAGGTGTTGTGGGTTTTTGGAGAATGCATATTCCAAGTTACAGTCTGGTGGTAAGCCCTCTCTATCACATGAC
>VZTQ01003980.1:0-25830 GCA_013400755.1 Pelecanoides urinatrix | reverse complement strand
TGAAACTAATTTGGTCCAGTCCACAGAACATATAGGAGTAAATTCTGGGACATGAAGCACAGTAATTTTAACAGGATATGGAAAACAGACTTCAGTAATACTCTACCAGTTTGCTTCAGCTGCAATCTGCAATCTGAATATTTTGAGAATATATTTCATGAAGTGGAAATCAGTGGAAATTTTTTTTTTTTTTTTTTAACCAATATCAGTGCAAACAAACTTTCTACATAGAATTTTCCTAAGTAAGCAGTAGCTAGAAATAAAATGGCTGTATATGCTTGTGCAGTATGTGGAGTAAAGTTAGGAGCAATTTCTGAAACAGATAACACACTACTAACTACACCAGAAAAAACACTACTAAATAGTGGGGTTTTGTGAGAAAGTTCCTAGGGCATCCAGAACTTTATACTGCAAAAGTATCAGCTGTCCTAATCAGCTGTCCCTGACATAGTATGCATTGTGTGGCAGTAAAGAATATTTCAAAACAGGTAGACTGAAGATTCAAAACTTCTGAATTGACCACTCATATATTAGTGCTTATCGCAAAGTGCATATGAATTCTGCAGAATGTGCCTCAAAACATTTTGTCTGATCTCTAGAGTATTTTCCAACTCTTCTCACAGAGATCACTTAGGTGATCTCTAGCAAGGCACAGTGTTGGTTGTGAAAATGGTAATGAAAATGGACATCAGCATTGTATTAAATATGATAGATATTACCTAAAATTTCCCTATTAAAGTGGTATCAGCATATGGATTATTATTATTGGAATTTGGTATCTAACTGAATGCTTAAAGCACAATTGTATAAATGTCTGATTTTTCCTTTTCAATTACATACTCTAGTCTAGGATTCATTATAAAGCTGAGAGACTGGGTTTGATAGTATTCATGGCCACACTGAAGGACTGCTTATGTTAATATCCATTTGAATTCCATACTATATTTTTCTTAGGAGGATGTATCTCAAAGGTTTGTTATTCATCTTTCTGAACATGAAAAGTATCAATCATTTGAAAATTCTGCCTTTTTCCTCATCAGGTTCAGTTTGGTTAGTCTTTGTCTTCATAGGTACAAGGATAAATTTACATGCCTGTGCTTGAACAGGAAAAAAAAATCTCAAACCTACACTGCAAAGTATTGCTGGAAGCCTGGACTATAAAATGATGCTGAGCTGATTGTGGCAATTAGAAATGTTGAAAGAAATCACCTCCCCTAAATAACTTCCTTATGCTTGCAAAAATATTTTATAGGTACAGAGAGTACAGAGAGTAGTCACATTCTGCTCTGATGGGCCTCTCTGTGATACCTTACATATACTTAAATATTTAGGACATTTGCCAGGCTGTTTTGTTTGCTGTTTTGATAAGTCAAACAACAGTCGTGTTTTCCCTGATATACATGACAATATGATGGGCGTATTTAACTTACTGCTTGCATTTTTAGTTTACATCTATAGCTTGACTTGTCTTTTAAAATAATTATGTAGGCTAGCTAGTGAGCTGTTATCAGAAGTCCAAACTGTGTCATAGATGCTATGACTCAGAAGTCATGGTAATAGTAATTCCAGGAATTTCACAGCTCCTCCTTTAGGTATGTCTTACGGATGTAGACTGAGCACTTCTGTGGTGTTTTCATATGACAGATCATTCCTCAATGTCCAACTTCCTTTTGTGCCCGTTGATACTTAATGTGGCCTAGAGACTGTAAACTACATGTTGCTGATACGAGACAGACCTTAATTTGCTCTAGCCATTTACAGGCAAATTACTACAATATAAAAGTTTTTTTGATGACAAAGAGTACAGCTTTGATGACCAAAGCAAAGTGGATAACACTGCAATAATTGTCAGCTTCCATACTGGTCTATTGGAGCCATTGCAGGGATGTGGCAACTTACCATGGCACATGGCTGGCTCATATTCATGTCTAATTTGTAGCCCCCCCCAATCACATGTTCATGTCTGTTTCTGAAGACATATCCTTTAGGAAGACTTGTCTGCCCTGGTTATTTTCCCAGTATTGTTTGGAGAATAATATAATTAAACACACAGTTTTGCCAGTAAAACTCCCTAATGTGGATACTTTATTCTGGAACAGGAGTGGGAATAGGATGCTATTCTGTACATAGCAAGCAGATGCAACAAAAAATGTTGTACATTTTTGCTGTTGCTTGTGTACATAAGAGTTAAGTTTAAATTTGATGTGTGTTTTTAGAATGTGAAGGAGTTAATGTAATATTTCTACAGCACAGTTTTTACTGTCTTCTTGGGATACTTTGTGTAAAATGTTTTTCATGCATACTTTTCTTACCGCTGCTTTACTTATTACCTCCTAAAATTCTTCCAGGAAAATGGACAAGACTCTTAAGTCATATTGTTATGTCACCATTAAACCACGACACACCGTTTAGTCCAAATTATGGAAATATATTTATTATCTATTGTGTTACTGGAACACAAATTGATTAACATTGATTTGGTTTTTAAATCAGACATCAGCTGTATATTGTGTGAGGTGTGCAGTCTTCCAACATTCTAGTTATGTCCTTCTGTCATTATTTTTGAAGTAAATGCGGGAAATGAAAGAAATAAGGACTGAAACTTATTTCCAGCTTAACTCTCTTTTGTTCTTTAAACTTTCTGAATATATAACTAAATCTATGCCTTCTTTTTTGAAAGACATCATTGATAAGTGATGTGCTGAGAAGATGCTAGATACAGAACTAAACACACATGGACTAGGAACTCATGACAGGTTGTCTGGATTGTATGTGGCAGTATATTAGTCTATTCAGTACTATGTAAGGGTTTACATAGGAGTTACATGTCTAAATGCCTTTGAGGACCTCAGCCATGCACAATCTGTATTGTATAAAGCAATGTATACAGGTGCCTTCTTTCTGTAGTTAGTCACAGGATTCCTTTTTGTTATTTAGAAGTAGCTTTGTGATCTGCTTTGTAGCTTGAAAACACCTGTTTTTCCGTGTGCCTGTAGGGGATCCATAGAAAGTAATTAATAATTTTTGAGATGGGGTCCTTGGTTTGTACGCTGATGTTTTGTGCCATGGCTTTTTATGTTCATACTTCACTATGATGTGGAGAACAAAATGTTGTATCCTGTGTTCTTATTTTTATTGTGAAAGCAATGAGAGAAGAATCGTTGAACTTTTTTTTATCTTTATGCATTCTCATTATGAAGCCATTTAAGTTCTTTCTCAAGCAGATGCTCTGGAGATTCTCTGGCACTAATAGTCCTGTGGGAGGGGCACTTAGTGATGGAATTAAATTTCTATTTACAATGGAAATACCTTCTCAAAATCACAACTCTAGTGTGAATTATGTACTTCCATAATAAGCCATTTCTCCTTGAGGAGAGACAAGAAATCAGCTATGATTTTTAGCAGCAATTGTGTTCTTAAAGACATTCACACCCCAAGCAGACATGGCTTTCCTATAATTAACCACAAAAGAAAGAGGAGCACTTCAGTATTGTCTCCCTTCTTCCCCCACATCTTTAGCTGTAGCACTATAGCTTTGGAGCTCTTTTTGTTCCTGGCAGATGATATGCATGTATTGAAAATATATTTAAAAAAAAAAAGTAGAGAAATGTTACAGATAATCTGCACTGTCTGTCAAGATTACATTGTACAGAGCAGAAGAATAGTACATATAATTAAACCTTCCTGTCTTTATGGTTGCTAATTCCACCTACAAATATCTCTAGGCGAATTTTTCTTATAATCACAAATATAATCAGCTTCCAACAGGGCTTTATTTCTGCAAATGTCCTCCCAACCCCTACAGAATCTCAGCAGCACATCTATACCAAAATCGGTAGCTTGAAAAATACCTTTGTAGAGAATAAGAAATTACAACTTCTAAATAGACTGTATCATGAAGAAGCTAAGAACTTCAAATGGAAGAGCATAGGGGTTGGGCTTTGTAAACTACATAATCTATATCTTCATCTCTCTAAATATAGAGAATCTTTACTATTCCTTCTTTCCCACTGTTCTGAGATTTGCTTTCTCTTTTACCTATGTGGGGGGAGACAAAAGAAATGAAAATATATGTTGTGTCTGCATCTGTGCAAAAACAGTTGTTTCATTAAATGTTTTCTGTGAATTTTGCAGGGAATGCTTGAAGGAAAGCTAAAAATACTCATTAGAAAGAGCAGGTATTTTCACTTTAAAGATACCAGTCATGATTTTTAGTTGTAAACCTGTTCCTAAAACCAGCCACATAATGAGCAGATAACAGTTACTATGAAAAGATGGGGGTACTCATGAGATGAAGGTAGCCCTGCTTTTAAGGGCAAAACACTGGCTACCTTCTCTTCAGCTGGGTTAGTGGTGCTGCTCTGCCCTCTCATTCATAAACCTGTAGTGATTCTGGTTGCATTTCTATGTATAGGTACATACTAACTGGTGTATTATAGGACCAAAGGTAATGTTACAGAATAATCTTATTTTTATGAAAAAAAATCATGGAATTACTTGTAAGTACTTCCATGTTAAGTTGCTAAGTTGGAGGAAAACAATATTCCTGAGCACAAATATATTCACCATGTGCCAGATATTATGATAATACTTAAAGGGAGAAGAGTGTATAAGTAGCCATCCATCTACAGGTGACTTATGAGCAGACCTTAAAATTAAGATAGAGTGTGTAAGATGAGAACATGTGCAAATGAAATCTTTCGCTTCAACTTCAGGTATAGACTGTAGGTGTGGATGAAATATATGCATAGGTATCTAATGATTTTCCTAACTCACAGAAATTTCTCATGTGTTTAGAGACAGAGTAAGGAGCTCCTACTTGCTAGTTGAGTATGATTTTCTATCATCATAGTCAGCTGGCTGAATTTAGAGCAGCTTCCAGGGTCGGAACTAGTCAAAATGTCAGGAAGTTGCAACCATTGACTGACCCCCATCCTAATGCACACACCTGACCTTAATTTATGGTTGGCAGGGATCTGCTATTCATTCCAGATCAATGTTGCATTGGCATTGCTGGTTTAGCTTTGAGGCTGCAAAATGTCAATGATGTGGTGCCAAAGGTAACGTGATTCCCAGGTGAGCCCCAACACTGAGGAGGCTAGGAATCAAAAATGCAGAATTGCTGGTGCTGCACCTTAAAGGAATGATCAAACTTCTTGACATTTCTGTTGTATAAGGAAGAGCAAGCATAGTTTAGACCTGCAGCAGACCAGATGGAGGCTATGTCTGTGCAGTAAATGGCTAAATGGTTTAGACATTATATCTATCTAAATACTGTGTGATTGAACCTGTATTGTGATGACTGGATAGGTCTTTGTGCCCAGCAGGATGCATATGGACATATAGTTGTATTGTGCAACTTCTCTATTTATTTCATTATTTGTCTCTGAATTAATGATCCATTGAATGACACTTTACATTTTTTCTCTTTTTATTTACATATGTGTAATTAGGCAAAGTCAGTCAGGCATTATTATTCTGATTCTAAGATTTCTATCAACTTAGGCTCCATAGGTTACAGACAGATCTGGGACAGAAGAGAAGCAGCCTAAGAGAAGATTAGAACTGGGACTAACCTGAGGAAGGTTCTCCAAATGAGAAATACTTTGGCAGAGATTATTGCTTTTGAGAAGACTATCACCTATAGAACAAGAGGTGACAGAAGTTGGCAAGTTATAGCTATGGGCTCAGAAAAATGAACAAGTTGCCATGAGATAAAAAGTCTCAAGGCAATATATCAGGCAATACATCAGAATATATCAGGCAATTCACAGACGTTGTCTGAGATGCTTCTAGCCTGTAAGAAACACAGAGTAATTTGAATGAGCTTTCATGTCTTCCACTTGCAACTACGCTAACTTGAATGACCTCTCCTGGTAATTTTCTGCTCTCAGGTGGCTAGAAGTGCATAGATAAACAGTTTGCAAATGTAAACTGAGAGGTGTTAACTAGTTAAATCACAGTAGCTTGCTTGTAACTTTAGTTACTATTATCTAAAATTATTGTTAGTCACAAGAACAGTACTGTTGTACAGTAGTTTTGTACAGTTTTGTTTTAGCAATACAAGGATGCATTATCTGTTATTAGAATTAAAATAGCCTCTAATCATGCACAGCTTGATATCAATGACATAAAAGCAATTACTGTGCAATCATGCAAAATAACATTGTTAGCAGTCTCCACTTACAGTTTCCTAAATCACCATATTCCAAAAGTCAAGTATTTATTAACATTGTCATTAGACCAATTGCATACTGTATTGCTTTCTTCCCTTTAATGCATCTATAAATCTTAAAAAACATGCCTTTTAAATCAAATAATGTCATCAAAAGCTAATTTCTGTGGATCCAGACTTATATTACTTTTGTCTTATTTAATCATATTTTATACATAGCAATCCCCTGAACTAACTTCTGACTCAACAACAGTCGTTATACTGGAGCTTCCAGTTTTGTAAACTATGTTTCTGATGGAATAGCTGGATTATGGATCTACTCAAAATGAAAGGAAAATGGAAAGATTTTTGACTGAACTGTGATTCAACAGAAACTGGCATCACAGTTTGTAAGATTTGTGTCACATATTTTGAATTTAAAAAGTTAACATTTAAAATATGTGTTTTATCTTGTGTGTTTAGCCTATATAGGTGTAAAGATGATGATTACAGGAGAGAGTTGGCTGGATTCTCTAATCTGCCTTGCACGGCCTGTCACTACAGCTGCCTTGCAGTTTTGCCTGGTGTTGCCTGTCACTAGCAGTGCATCTAACATCTNAGAAGACTATCACCTATAGAACAAGAGGTGACAGAAGTTGGCAAGTATTAAAGAACAGGAAAAGGTATAAGCTCATAAACTGTACCTGTTTGTGGCGTCCAACTTAAAAAACAATTGGAGAAAAGGAGAGATTATTGATATTTGTAGTTTATGTACAAATAGAATTCCCTTTGNTCAACAGATTCAGAAAGAGAGGTGGCATAGTGTTTGTTATTGGGTTCAGCGATATTTTAGGAAATATTGTCTAGGAAAACATATGATTGTGTCAAACATAGAAGACCTGGATTTACTGGAGATACTACTGAGCTAATCAGCTAGAATAAAGCAGTTAGCTAGTTGTGCTCAAGTTTATCACAGCTTTGCAAGGAAACTCAGACTCGTCAGTTGAATTCAGGACCATTCCACATAACGGAAAGGCATATACCCTTGACCTGGAATACAGGTAAATAGGTGTCCTGGTTTCGGCTGGGATAGGGTTAAATTTCTTCCTAGTGCTGTGTTTTGGATTTAGTGTGAGAAGAACGTTGATAACATATCGATGTTTTCAGTTGTTGCTAAGTACCCTCCTAATCCAAGGACAGCTCCCATGCTCTACCGACNTGCATCTATAAATCTTAAAAAACATGCCTTTTAAATCAAATAATGTCATCAAAAGCTAATTTCTGTGGATCCAGACTTATATTACTTTTGTCTTATTTAATCATATTTTATACATAGCAATCCCCTGAACTAACTTCTGACTCAACAACAGTCGTTATACTGGAGCTTCCAGTTTTGTAAACTATGTTTCTGATGGAATAGCTGGATTATGGATCTACTCAAAATGAAAGGNAGACTTATAACAAGAAAAATTTTCTTTTCCTCATAGTGCATAATTTAGTTTAGGGAGATATTTTCTGTCAACCTTTCAGATATTAAATGTGATCATAGATAAAGGTGCACGTGCATGTATGTACTTACATATATGTACGTTGTTAGTTGAATAACCTATGGATAGCTGGTTGATGTGTGGTCCTTGTACATTCACAGTTAATCAGCCAGACTGGGATCAGCCAGAAATTCCTTCCACTCTCATCTCATCGGCAACAGCCATTAGCCTATCTTTGTTCCCCATTGTAAGATGGAACATGGTCCACTTTTTAGGAGTATTTAGGCATGCTTTTCTTCCAAACATTCTCAATTATGAGATATAGGACATTGGAAATAGCTTCTTCACTCTTCATCTGGAACATTATAGTTTTTCTACAGGTCTTAAGTTTGTTGTATGGTGTTAGAATAACTTTGTTAGGCTGGGTTTGTGGAGTAGATGGTCTTTGGATCTTATAAAAATAAACACCCATTTCCTGTTTGTCTGCATTTTCAGGACTTGCTGATACAAGATGTGATGTAAGTCTGCATGACCTTTTTCTTCATTAAACAATGCTTATTTATTTGGCTGTAATGCTTACTTACTACATGCTATGCTGGAAAGAGAACACTTCAGCTCTTATTTTCCTACTAGACTCCTAAGAGTTTGATTAAGACCTCTACACATTAGGGCTATACCCTTGCCAAAATGATACAAAATAACTTTTAATTTCTAATTCTTTTCAACTTAAATTGACAACACTCAGGACTTCATTCAGCCACAGCTGATAGACCTAGGGCTGAAGAATAAAAATCTGTTATATCAGGGATCTGCATATCTCTATAACAAATACAGATCACTTTAGAAGCAAAAGGGATTTTTCTAGTAAGTTTAATTGATAAACGGGTTGTCTGTACAGTTTTATTTTCAACTTTTAAATATGTTGTGTTTTCTGGAAGAGTGGAGATATGGGGNGAGCGGCTGTGTGGTATTTTGGCTGCCTGCCAGGTTAAACCACGACAATAGGTAGACTAATTTTGAGAAGAATTTACGTAGAATAGGCATGGCCCTTAGCGCAACCCATGGTCCTCTCATTTTCTTGTGACATATCTCTTACCTCAACCAGTATTTTCCTTTGTCAGAAGTGACAATAACCAATGCACACTCCAGCTGGGAGATGGGAGAAATCACCTCTGATTTGGCACATAACCACTGTTTTCTCATTGACAGATGCAATTCTGTTCTGTCCATGAAGGAGACATATTCTCCACCTTACTTTTTGAATGATTTTTTGGACCACATTTTACCCTATTTTATTTTATACTTGGTAAACTACTGAAGGATCGCATGACAGAGTTCTTGGAGGGANGGACTTGCTGATACAAGATGTGATGTAAGTCTGCATGACCTTTTTCTTCATTAAACAATGCTTATTTATTTGGCTGTAATGCTTACTTACTACATGCTATGCTGGAAAGAGAACACTTCAGCTCTTATTTTCCTACTAGACTCCTAAGAGTTTGATTAAGACCTCTACACATTAGGGCTATACCCTTGCCAAAATGATACAAAATAACTTTTAATTTCTAATTCTTTTCAACTTAAATTGACAACACTCAGGACTTCATTCAGCCACAGCTGATAGACCTAGGGCTGAAGAATAAAAATCTGTTATATCAGGGATCTGCATATCTCTATAACAAATACAGATCACTTTAGAAGCAAAAGGGATTTTTCTAGTAAGTTTAATTGATAAACGGGTTGTCTGTACAGTTTTATTTTCAACTTTTAAATATGTTGTGTTTTCTGGAAGAGTGGAGATATGGGGCTTAGTTTTTAATTTTTTTTTTTTTGGTCACAGTTTCACCTGTGAGTCATCAGCATGGAATGGAATCATCATATTTTCCTCCTATTAATAGCTGTTCAGATTTCCAGACCATACATCAGGTTTTTCTTTTGCAGCTGATGATTCCTTCTTGCTTTTAGTTGAAGGTATAACTACTTTGGGGGTAGAAAGTTTGTTGCTATTTTACAACAGTTAAAGCAGTTTGCAACTGCTTATCATACAGTCTAAATGAATGTATCGAAAGAAAAGGGTCTAATTTCTGTGAAAGGACATGTTTTGGTAAATTCATGTTAACAACTGAAATGAAATAGACAGTATTTTGAGTGCTGGTATTTCTTCAAATCATCACTTTCCAGTGAAGAATTTTTACGTTGGAAACGCATTCATTAGCCCTGCTCTGAGTCACTTAGCCTTCCATATGGGAAAACTTGGCAAGATGTCTGGGACACTGTTGGCATTGGCTCCACTTGTCTGAAATGTCTTATTTCCTACAATTTGATTGCATGCTAGATGATACAACATTTCAGGATAAATGGAGTGTTTGAAGTTAAAGGAAGAAAACACACCTTGGTGTTAAATTGACTTGCCTCTATTGAACTATAAGGCAACACTGAATAAGGCATATCCAATCCTTAGTTCTAAGTGAGCCCAAGGAAGAACTAGTTAAAATATGAATGAGGCAGTATAAGTCTGAAACTGTGGATATGTTTCTGGTACACATCATAATATAGTGTACTGAAGCTATGAAAGAGCGTTGAGGAGTAAAATAGTACAGTACCAGTAGCATGGAGTTCTACACTACCATGACTAGCTTGTTGGGTGTTAGCTGTGCTATCACTACACTGCTTCTCAGTGAGGAATGTGGACATACACTTTGTTCAGGAAATAAATATCCCCTGAGAGCTTTCATTCTTAATACAGAGGTACATTTTTCTTGTTAGTTCATAAGGGCAAGAGTTATTATTATTACTATTAAATATTATAATTCTGTAGCTATGTGAACTTGTCTGTTGTTAATTCAGCACCACATTGTTATTATAATAAAAATGGCTCTTGGAAATGTGGAAATACCATTGTAAAATAAATGCTCTTTCCCAGACTTACTGTTACTCATTCCCTCATGTAAGGAACATACAGTCTCTGATAAGCCTCAAAAAAGGCCAAATTCTGACCACAGTTTCTGTAAGTTTGGGCTTGACCTAAAATCACAGGCATATTTCCCTCTCTTTAAGGTGTTTGGCAACTAAAATAAACACAACATGTAATTCCAGTAATGGCCATTGAAAGTTATGTGACACAGGAGGAAAAAAGCAATTTAGTGAAAATCACGAACAACACACATATATTAAAACACTTACAAACAATTTTGATTAAACTATTGACAGACTTTGCGTATTACTAATACCCTGTCTTGTTTACTGACCTGGTTATCAGGTAGACACTGTAGAGTTCTGGAAATCTCTTCTTTGGTTGACTCTTTCAGATATAAACAAAAAATGTCTCAAAGATTCACTTACATGGCAGAAGTGGTCATGAACAGCTGTTCCTTTGAAAGATCTGACTGTTCAGATCTGGCTGAAAGATAGGTGGCCTATTTTATTCTCACAGTGACAGGTCTGTAATACTTTTAATACATCTTTGTCAGTTTAAAGGAGCTTCAACTGTTGACACACCACCTCCACCTTTAGCGCAGGACTCAGTGCTTTGATCCCTTAGACTGCCTATATAGAACATGGGACTGTATCAAGTACAACTCATGTTGGAAAGCAGACTTTTGACTCTTAGGTTACAACAATTCCTTTGGTTTCATGGAGAACAATAGAAGAGTGCATAAAAGATAAAATGTATTTCCTAATCTGTAATACCCTTTTTGTCTTGTATTTCTTGGCACTTTATAATGCAGAAGACAGCATAGAATCATAGAATAGTTTGGTTTGGAAGGGACCTTAGAGATTCAACCCCCCTGCCATGGGCAGGGACACCTTCCACTAGACTAGGTTACTCAAAGCCCCATCCAACCTGGCCTTGAATGCTTCCAGGGGTGGGACTTCCACAATTTCTCTGGGCAACCTGTTCCAGTGCCTCACCACCCGCATAGTGAAGAATTTCTTCCTTATAGTTAATCTAAATCTACCCGCTTTCAGTTTAAAGCCATTACCCCTTGTCCTATCACTACATGCCCTTGTAAAAAGCCCCTCTCCAGTTTTCTTGTAGGCTCCTTTCAGGTACTGGAAGGCTGTTATAAGGGCTCCTTGTTGCCTTCTGTTCTCCAGGCTGAACAACCCCAACTCTCTCAGCCTGTCTTCATAGGATGGAGATGAGGAGGAGCAAATAAAATATCATTACAACTTTATTTTCCGTCTTGTTCTCCCTTTCCAGCACATCTCTTAGCATGATACTCCTTCACTAGTATCTATTGTATCTACTAAAACAGAGTACTTTGGAGGAGAAATGCCAGCAGATGATCTTGAGCCGCGAAGTGGGAGGAAGATAGAAGGAAATTATTCTACAACTTTTGCTGAGGAGCAGGATCATTTTTGTTGGCAAAGTCACAGAGAAAGTAAGTAATGGGAATAGAAAACAGGAAAAGATAAGTCTGTGGTGCAACTTGAAGCAGAAAAATTCTGGAATATTCCAGAGTACTCATTCATGGGTAACACATCAAGCTTTGTATGCTTTAAGCTATGTATAAGAAAACCCACAAATATGTACAAAATTCCCTATTGTAGCCTTATTAATGAAATGTAACCCAAACCCCATATTCTCAACCACTTGATACTTTTTGACTCCTTATGAAGGTTTTTCCTCTGCTTGTTAAAATCCCTTACTCATATTTTAGGGTAGAACATAAGTTTACAGTCTTCTTTAAGTAAGGGCAGGACATTGTTTTAGGACTACTGTAGAATGAATGTTTGTGTGGAACATCAAAAAAATTTTCCTTGTTGACATTTTGCTATGGGAAATGCCAGCTTTTTGTCTCTCTGTGGAGCAGCTTAGGGTCCCTGGGCACTTGAACCACAATGGCCATAGAGGGAATAATGCAAAGACTGTATCTTCTTTAGTATGCTTAAATGCTCTTCTCAAAGCAGTCAAGGTTACAAAGAAGGTTCCAGGAGTAGAGTAGAGAATCTTTACTGGGACAATGTAATCCAGTTTAAAAATGAACACAGATTGTTTTCTGATGGAAAACTGTCCAAAATATGGCTCTGGTTTTCTAAATATAAAGAAATCATAAAAGGCAGAGGTATAGGCCAGAGACCACAGAAGAAAAATACTTAAGCTACCTTTTCCTTCATTCATAGAATCACAAAATCATAGAATCATTGAATCATAGAATGGTTTGGGTTGGAAGGGACTTTAAAGATCATCTAGTCCAACCTTCCTGCCATGGGCAGGGACATCTTCAACTAGATCAGGTTGCTCAAAGCCCCATCCAATGTGACCTTGAACATTTCCAGGGATGGGGCATCTACCACCTCTCTGGGCAACCTGTTCCAGTGTTTCACCACCTTCCTTCAGACTGTAAGATTTAAAATCTTTTAAACAGTAATTTTAAGGCAGATTTTTTTTTTTTTAATATAATGCCCTGGTTTTCCAAGCCTTTTCCAAGGTAGTGGACCATAGTCATTCAAACAATGTCAACTGAAGCAACCTTTATAGCAGCAGTGTTTTGTGACTAGTCAGACAGCTCCTTCGGAAAACCCATTCTTCTGTGTGAAAGACTGTGGAAGTTCAAAGAAAAATGAAAAGGTACTGAAATCCTGTAGAAGATAAAAGAGTTGTTTGCAATGGCTACAAAAATGTAAATTGTACATACACTCTGGTTTAGTAATCTGTTAAAAAATAAGCTCCAGTCATAGCTTGTAGCCTCCACTTCAGTGAGTTGTTTCCACTGAAGATATTAGAGTTGTATGTAGGTGAAACATGAATCCCATTGAGGTTAAATGAGTTTTGCTGTTTTCAGCAAGCACAGAATTCCTTTCTCTGTTTTAACACTTGGTGCTCTTCAGATTTGGATAGACCATGAGATCCTAGATCTAATGACTGTGTCCCCCAGAATACTTAATAATATGATTTTCCTGCTTTTCTGATTGTTTTTTAACCTTAATTTTTTAAAACCATGCAATCAGAAATCGCTAGAATTACAGTATTATCGTTGTTATTACATATTACTAATAGCTTGTAAATAACAAAAACAATATTGCAATCAGTTGTTTTTGTTTTATTGAGTCATTCTTCTGAAATAAATTTTTGGCTTTACAGCATCGGTACATTAAATAAAAATAGCTTGCTTTTTTTTTGGATGTTGACTTCCCAATCCATGCAGAAGCTGCAGTTTATGCTATCTGATATTTTCCTAGACAGTAGCAGTACTAATATGTCTTAAAATGTATAGGGGGGTGAATATGTTCTTTCACTGTTCTCTTTTTTTTTTCCTGACATTTTGTTCATCTGCACTGTAATGAGATGTAGCCCGTATTCCAATAAGAAATAAGAGTGTGGGAAAATTTTAGCCTTTATTTTTTGTCTATTCAGAAACTGAAAATTCACTGGATAAACAGCTGCTGAGGATTACTATGAGGATCTAAAAAGTAAGATGGATTTGTAGAAACCAAAAATATTTCTAGAAAAATGGATATGTTCTAAAAGAGACTGTAGCAATTGTACAAAAGGATCAAAGCCCATGTTCAGTAAAAGTATATTCAGTAGGAGTAGCTGACATTTATCCAGTAAAATGGAATTCAACTTTCTGTCTAAACTTAAAATGTTGAAATAAACCTGATTTACTGTGTTTCAACTTTTTTCATCTCTGGGAGATGTATATTCACTGAGACAATTATTTTCTTGCTTTTATTATATACAGCTTATTGGGCTATTGAAAGTTATTCTCTCTTCTTCATTGGAACGTTAAACTATGTTGGTGACAGACAACTTTTTAAAAAAATTTTTTTAAACAAATCATATTTGCAATACAATAACAACAATCATTTAAGTGTTGTAGTAAGGGCCACTCAGGCTATGTTTTCAACCACGCATATTGTACAAGTCCTTCTATTTACTGCTACTCTTAGGATTTTATAGTTAGTGACATTTCCATTGAGTAGTTTCTCTGATATTTTGCTTGACCTTTAGAAGAATACTTTGAATATTTTTCTTCTCATCTTCAATTTTTCACAGCATTTCCTTCTCTTTGCTGATGCTGAGAATCTCTAACTTTCAGTTAATTGCTTCTCTTGTAACGGCTTTCTCTTTTATTGTTCCTTCACAGATAATGCTGTCCTAACATAGACACATTAAACTAACTGAAACCAGTTTTGGTTTTGCCATGGGTTCAGTATGTACCATTTTGAATCAAACCATTTTTGTGGCCTTTTTTTCAGAAGTGTTTGGACCTAATTCTCCCCTGTAGCTTGTGCAAACCTTTTTTCTCTCTAGCAAGGATGAACCAAGGATTTAAAAGCTATCCCCCAAAGCCCTTTTAATTTGGAGGGCATTCAGATGGGTATGCAGACTTTGTTTTCCTGTAAGCTTATGTTTAATTATATATAGAACTACCACTTTGCTGGAAGGGCAGCTGTTACTGTGTTTTCTCTTTGGGTGCCAAGCTGTTAGTCAATGTCCCCTCATTATGGAAACTTTATAACTTGTTTATAATTTCTCAGTTGTTTCCCTTAACTCAAAACAATTAATTAGACTAGATGAGCACACATCTGTCCGTCTCTCTCTTTCTGAATAGACAATCATGATGGGTCTCATTTCTGCTCTTCCTTGCACAGGATGGTTTCCATCATCAGATATATGTTATAAAATCTGGACTACAGATGTATATAACTGAGCAAAATTTAGCTCACTTGTACTTTTTTACACATAGGACATATGCAGCAATTGCAGTTTTGGTTTTTTTTCTTTTTGAATACATGACAAAGGTTTTATTGATGTTCATTTTTATGCTTGCTGACAAACTGTTTCTCCAAATAAAAAACTTTCACAAAGATATTCCTCATAATTTTCTTGTAGTTTTTTCTTTAGATGTTACTATTGTCTTTCCATTTTCTCTCAACCATGTCTTTCACAGCTTTGCATATGGGGGTTAGTAAAACTGTTTTCTTCATTATTTCAGTTATGATTTCATCAAATAATATTACTGTGAAGTTCGCTGTGAAGTCTGCTGATAATAAATGTACTTGTCCCAATTGCTTCTCATGGATTCATGTGTAATGCTTTATATTTGGTGGTTGTTATCTTTTGGCAGTAGTAAACGTAAAATAAAGTTCAGACATGACTGTGCCATTAAATTATTTGCAGTGTTTCAGTAACCTATGGGGTTTCTACAGTTGAGCATCAGAGAGTCATGCTCAGGGATTTATCCAGTCTGGTCATAACTACACAACCTCCCAGAGAATTGCACAAATCAACTTCAAACAAGTTGAGGTTTGAAGGGACCTCTAGAGATTGCCTAGTCCAATCCCCACCCCAGCTCAAAGCAGGGTCAGGTAGAGCAGGTTGCTCAGGACATGTCCAGTTGGGTTTTGAGTATCTCTAGGGAATGAGAGTCCACTACCTCTCTTTGCAACTTGATCCAGTACTTGATTGTCCTCACAGTAAAGAAGTTTTTCCCTGTCTTCAGATGGAAGTTCTTGTGTTTCTATTTGTGCCCATTGCCTCTTCTTCTATCACTGGGCACCACTAAGAAGTGTCTTGCTCCATCTTTAAACCCTGCTATCAGATATTTATAAACATTGATGAGATTACCGCAAGCCTTCTATTTTTTAGGCTAAACAATCCCTGCTCTCTCAGCCTGTTCTCTATGAGTGATGGTCCAGTTCTTAATCATCTTTGTGGCTTTTTGGTAGACTTGCTCCTGTAAGTCCATGTCTTTCTTGTACTGGGGAAAGCTGCCCAGTACAAGAAAGGGCAACCAAAAATGGCTGCACAGACTCTCTGGGGAACCTGTTTCATTTCACTGTCCTTATAGTGATTTTTTCCCCTTCTATCTGGCATGAACCTTTCCTGTTTTAGTATCTGCTGTCTCTCATCCTCCCAGCATGCACCACTGTGACTGGCCTTGCCTCTTGTAGGAGTTGCAAGAATGCTGTTAGCTCTGCCTGAAGTCTTCTCTTTTCCATGCTGAAGAAGACCAGTTTCCTCAGCCTCTCCTCATAGGGCAGGTGTTCCAGCCCCCAGACCATCTTGGTGGCTCTTCACTGAACTCACTCCAGCTGACTCAAGTCTTTCATGTATTAGGAAGGCCAACAGTGGGCACAGTTTTCTACATGCAGACCAACAAGTGCTGAGTAGAGGGATAATCACTTCACTTGATACTGCCCAGGATGCTGTTGACCATCTTAACTGCCTTTTCTGCAGAGCTACTCCCTAGCCAGTCAGACCTCTGTCTCTACTCTATGATTGCAAGGGGTTCCTCCTCCCCAAGTGGAGGAATTTACATTCGTCCTTGCTGAAATTCATGATTCATGCAGTTCCTCTTGGCACATTCCTCCAATCTGTGTAGGTCTTCTGGGACTTTGTTCCTCAAGAACTTCCCCTTAAGTGTATTCACTGGTTTGCCCCAAGACCCATTACTTCCCTTCTGACCAGGGAAGGGACTAGGCAGAACTGAGACCCCCAATACTCAGCCCTGTCTAGTCTTTTGCCTCCTATTTTATCAGTTTGTTTATTTGGGGCTGGATTAATATTTAATTCAGCTTTTTTTAGTGGCTAGTGGAACAACGGATGTGCAGTTTCTACTCTGCTTCTCACTTTCTGAACCTTTTCCACTCTTTCCCATCACAACTGTACTATACTTAGTCACACTGTAGACCTTAGGTTTTAAACGCTGCATCAAGAAACTTCTGTTTTTATTTGCCTGTGAGATGTTTAGCAGATATTGGGTAAGACTGTGAACTCCCTAGTGACATTATTGAACCCATATTCATAGAATTAGTGTTACTGGCTTCAAAAACTTGAAGAACTTACAAGAACTTACAGGATCAGGGATTTGATCCTGTCAGTCTCTATTCATGCAGACAGTCCCATCTTTCAAATGTGAAGTCAAAGGACATGTCTCAAATAAGACAGGTTGGATACAGTCCTTCACAAAACTAACCAGAAAAACTCAAAATACATTCCAGGGGGCAGAGGCGTTTTTAGGCAAGAAAGGAACTGCTCGAGGCCAATTTTGGTACTCAAATCCAGTTAGGAAAAAGTAAGGGAAGCTGGGAGCTTCTGGCAGCTGGGAAATTTAGACTTCTAAGCAGTGAGAAGCACTTCGTCCAGCATTAACTGAGTAGTGAGGAATTGAACCATACATCATCATGATCATCATTAAGGTCCATCAACACGGATCTTAAACATGGAAATGTCATGGGAATTTCTTTCCAGTTTTGCTAAATAATAACTTCCTGCTTTAAAAAACCCCACGGTTTTGATGCCTTGAAAATATTCAGCAGAAAAAAAAAAATTTGTAGCCCTGCAATAGTTCTATTAACAAACATTGCAATATTCCCTGCACACCACTAGTTTCTTTTCTTCTCTTTATTTGGGATAGGAACAACAGATGAAGCATAATGCCTGTCTTATTTGTATGCTGAATTTGCTGATTTTGTTGAACTTATTTCTGGAGATTCTCCTAAATAGTTGTGTTATCAAGCATATCCTGGAGAAACTTGCCCTTAGACCTACTAGCGTAGTTAATACTTTCTCTAAGCCAATAACATAAGCCTGAAATTATTACACAAAACAGGTTTTCTGCTCTCTGTTCCCACTATATTTTCCCATAGTGGGAAAACTTCAGTGGCCAGTAAAAGATCTAACTCTGCTGAGAGTATTTTAACTGTAGGTATGTTCATATTGGAGGCAGTGAAAAGAACAGCAGTGTAAATTAAACTATCTTTAAAATAATAAGTCCTGCTAACAGTGTAGTCACCACAGGAAGCCATACAGCCATGAAGCAAGGTATATAGATGTGTTCTGTAACTTTCCTATGGATCTATAGAATTAGACTCCCTACAATGGCATGTATCACAGCTCTATCATCTATATTCACTGTGACATCTAATTTTAAGAGAACTTATGGTGTTCACAGAGTAAGGTACAGCCCTTTAGTGGGTAGACAACAGGATCCAGAACCTAGCAGCACTGAATAGCTGTCACTGGATGATATGAATTCTTCACTGCTCTGTCAGATTGTGAGAACCTAAGTCCACATAGTAGTCTGCTGAAATGCACTCTTTTGATTATTTCACTCTGCACAGGAAAGACTTGTGTTGTAGTAGAATAAGGAAAAAGAAAAATGGAAAATATTTTCTTCTCATCTCAGTAATTGGAAGGAAAATTCCTCATTCTTTTGGGGAGACTGAAAGAACAAGATCTTGCACTGGCTTCTCCACAGCTATTTGTGATAGACTGGTCATTAGTGTTGAGTTTTCCTCATGGGTTCATAATTTCTTTAAAGAAATTTCCTATAATCTTGGGCATTAAAACATAACTTCTAGAGGCTTGTGCCTATAGTGACACCAAAAACTGTCCTTTTTTCAGAATTAGCTGGAAAATACTTGAAATACTTGGCTGCATTAATGGCATTAAGTCCTTCCATAAATGGTGAAAAAATAAAGACAGTGAATTCTCACGGTGAATTCCCATTTTGAGATAATTTCCACTTTGAATCACCATCCTTGCAGGTAGTCTGTTTAATGCCAAATACTATTCCCTGCTCTTTAAAGGGCAAGAAATCTGCAATGTCTGCTTTTGACTTTTGATTCTGTCTTGTGTTAGAGGACTCATGAAGATTCACTGCAAATACAGAGAAATTTATTCCCTTATTAGGTGTATTTATAATGCCATTTTGCTTAGCTGGCAGAGCTGAACAGCTTCTCCTAATCTATCTGACTGGCTAATTGTACAAGTGCAGTACGTGTGCTTTCTCTTCTGAGTAGCCGTGGGTGGGCACTGAAAGCAAAATGTTATGTCTGCTGGCATTGCACAAAGAATGATTTCAGCAGTAGTGCAACAACAAATTTGTCTTACGATTTGGCAGTGGGGTTTATTTTAGTACAGCATTGTTCTCAGAGTGCTATAATTATGGGTCAGACAACAGTTTTGTTCAAAGCTTTTCCAGTGATTTATGACCTCCCAAAAAATGACTTTTTCACCTGGCATTTTCCTGCTTGTTCTTCATCAAAAATTGATTATTTTTAATGCAAAAATTGGAAGAGAATTCTTTCAAATTATTCAAGTTATGTGAGCATAAAAAAGGAGTTTCTTTTGCCATTTAAAAAATTAAACTTTTTTTATGCTGGAGTTCTTTGAAAAGCTGGATGTTTTTTTTTTCACTGAGAATGTTTTCTTCAAGATTCAACATTCAGAATTCAAGCAAGTGTGGCCTTAAATGAATGGTTTGACATAGATGTAACTGTCAAATATTAATGCATTCCTATACTTCTCTTCTTTAGGACTGCCATTGAGTTTGCATGAGAGAAAAAAAAAAAAGGCCTGAAGAAGAAAAGGCAAATTGCATGTCATTAGCATAATTCAGCTCTTCTGCATGGCAGTTCAGCCACCATGAAAAATAAAGGCCACATATTCTTCTCATTCTACTAAAGATAGGACAAATGATCAGTTATGAAAAAAAATATTTCTTCAGTAAAACCCCTCTACAGATCCTATCACAAAGTTGATAAAAGGATACAAAGAGAATCAAGTCATACAGTTGGTAGTAACATGTTAGTAAGTAGGGATGCCCAGAAGAAAAGAAGGTGATAAGTTGACATGAAAACAGTTTGGTTTTTTTTTAACTATAAACCAGGAGTTAATAATTGAAAAATCTATAACCCATACAGGTCTTTAATTAAATTATTTTTCTACCTCAATTTATGGAAATGAAATTTGGAAATCCACTATAGTGATAGATAGGCCTCTGGACGCCTTAGAAAGGAGGTGTCTAAGAGAAATAATTAGTATTGAATAGAATAAATTTATAACATGACAGGACCAAAGAGAAATATCAATGTTCCTTTTTCTCTTAAGTTATCTGTAAAAGAAGGTGGAAGTATCTGGGATATGCTTTAAAAATAGTAGATACACCATAAGGCAATTGAAGGAATATGTATGCCCATCTGAGACATAGTTTTGTTAATACTCCTGAAAACATTTTGGAAGCTTGCAAGTAGTTCAAATTCTCATTTAACTTTGCTTATTTCTTTTAATTTATGTATACTTTCATGTTACTTCTGTGGGTTTTCTTGAATATGGTTTCCAATTTCTGATCCAAGTATTAAAAATGAATACAATTTATGAGGTACAGAAAATTTTAATAAGCATAACTGGAGTCTCTGTGCTGTCAACAGAAACAGTGTTAGACTGGTGTCTTGCAGGCAATGTATAATTGCAGGCTTTGGAAAACAACTACCTTGCAATTTTAGTGAGATATCTTAATGAAGTGTGTACTATATTAATAATAATTAGAACATTAACTCTTTTTGGAGACTAGGGGGCTGTATCTTAGGGGAAACAGTCAAAGGCAATTGCATTTTTTTCAGTACTGAGAAATGTTAGTAGCCCAGAGAAATTCTGATTTTCTTAAGTTCTGTGGCAGATTTGCCACTTACTCTGTTGAGCCCGTGCTTTCACCTTGCTGGTCCAAGGTTATGTATCAAGAAACCGTGAACACATACTTTCCTGACAAAACAATTAAGGCTGAACTTCTGGCAAGATGATAAATACTCTAAACTTCCAATAAAAGGCATAAGAGTTTACACATTCATTGATTATGAAGCCAGACAGTACCTTTGTTGTTACCTTGACTGACTGTCTCCATTTTGTAGGCTATGAATCTTCCTTTAATTAATTGCTATGCAAACTTGAGTATATCTTCAAAACAATGTCTGGGCTTAACCTAAATATGTCAAGGATGGAAAACCCATCCTAGTTTCTTGAAGTTGGTCCAACCATTAATTATTCTTCCTGTTAAAATGTTATGCTTATTTGTCTAATATTATCTAGTTTGAAGCTTTAGCCTTTGATTGTATCTGTGTATCTCAACATTAATCAGATCATACCCCTTCTTTCTTTCTGATGAGAGATTGAGCTGTTGTAGTCTTTCAAGAGAAGATGTGCTTTTTGACATTTTAAGGACTTCTATGGCTTTTCTCTCAATTTTTCAGCACTACTGTATATGAGAGGCACAACATTCATGTCTTTGCAGAAACTTTTCCTAGGCAGTTTGTAGCCTTTCCCATAGGTAGTAAAAAGGCTTCACTTTCTATTAGAACAGCAGCAATTGCTTCAATTCTTTCTCATCCAGAACTCTAAAACTGCAGTATTGCATACCACTGATAAAAATAAGATATCCAATCCTATTCTCATATAGACTATTTTAAAATACAGTACGTTTCAGAATATGGAAAAATGCACTGATTAAAAAGCTGATGATCAGCACAGTTTTTTAGTGTGTTTTTTGAAATAGGACTACCACTCAATAGGACTATCACTTAAAAAAATGAAAAAAAAAAAAAAGAAAAGGGATTTTTATCTGGTTTTATGAAGTGTAGAAGTGTAGGGCTTAGCTTGAATTTAAACGTTTTCCTGTTTATAAGCTTCCGTGTTAGTATGAACTATTGGAATGCTTGCGTGGATTTCAGAGTTTCCAAATATCACAGTGTTAATATTCAATATGTCTTTAAAAAGTTAAAAGGATTGTGTATTGCTAAAATCTTTATTTTTCTGTACACAACTTAGCAAAATGACATATTTATGCTTATTTACTAGTATTTAAAGACAAGTACTTAATTTAATCTGCATTTTTAATTGAGCAGTTATTCCATGGTAATAACAGCCTGTGTTCAGATTTCAGTAGCTGTTTATTTAAAAGAATCATGAAGAAAAAATGCACTGATTACAAGAATCTCTATGATACAAGATGCAAACGTGTGTGTTTTTTGGGAAGAGTCTTCTGCAGCACAGTTCTTGTTATATCTGATAGCAGCTCAGATGAATATTTGCCTACTTTTAATAGACACTCTGTTCTCAAATTCATGGTTGAATACCTAGATGCTTGGGTTGCTTCCCTTCTGACCAAGGTGAGAACTGATCTGTAAGACTGCAATTACTGATACTTCAGGCCTTTGTCCAGCCCTTCCCTTGATGTTGTTTCCCTAAGAAACAGGACAGCCTGAATTATAACAAAAGCTAGAATAAATAAATTAGAAGACTACTAACTGCAAACAAGCTGGATCAAAGCGTTGGTCACAGCCTGAGTGACATATGGTTTAAGTATATTTCAAACATTTGATCGCATGTCATACACATAATGGATGAAGTTGGAAGGGATCTATGGAGATTGTTGAGTCCAACCCCCTGCTCCAAGTAGGATCTTCTAGAGCAGATTGCTCAGAGCCATATCCAGTTGAGTTTAAAATGTCTCCAAGGACAGAGACTGCACAACCTCTCTGGCCACTGTTGCAGGGTTTGACTGCCCTCACAGTAAAAAGGTAGGGTTTTGTTTTGTTTTTTTTTCCATTTAAATGGAATATTTTGTACCTGTCTCTCTATTGATTTGGTTTGCTCTTTATTTTCTTAATGGTAGTGATGGAAATAACTCAACTTGCTAAGTAGAATTGGAAAGGACCTCAGGAGATAAATTTTAGCATCTACTTGCTCCAAAGCAAGATAAATTCTACTTAAATAATTCCTGATAGATATTTGTATAAACAAAATGTTTTTCAAAAATCTTCCAGTCATGAAGCTTTCGCAGTCTTAGGCAATGTGTCCCAGTGCTTCACTATCTTACCTTTGAAAAGCTTTTCCTGATGCTTAAGATAATCTCACTTACTGCAGTTAGTCCACTACTTCTTGTCTGTTTCACAGAGCCATGGAGAAACTGTTATTTCATTGTGGGAAAATTTGTTGTATATTTTAAGACTGTTCTCCTGATCCTCTCAGTATTCTCTTGACTATATCAATCCAGTTCTCAGTCTTCCCTCCTACATTATTTTTCTTAAGCCTCTGATCATCCAAGATACGCTTCTTTGAGCTTTATTTTCTGAAGGAGTCATGTCTGTCTTCAGGTACTATGTGCAGCATACAACATGGTACTCCAGCAGAAGCCATGCTGGTAATAAATAATAGAAAGATTTTTTCAACTGTCCTGCACGTAATGCTTTGGCTTACTCTTCTTTATGTGCATGAATTTCATACGTTATTCATGCATGTGACTTTAGATTTAATTTGAGATTAACAGTGTACAATGTAAAATAAAAATGCAAGCAGTTGTGCATGCAGAATGCCTGTTACGCTGTGTAAATGTAGGGGTTTTTCCTTCGTTTCCATCATTAACACATGGCTTATGATTCATATATATTTGAACTTAGCAAAAGTAAGGTACCCTGTAAAATTCACAGGGTATTTGGACTTTAAAAAGTCTGGGGACCAGTGATCTCTTGTGGATAGATTGTGATGGAATGCTGGTTGCTAAGTGAGTCATGCTTAGTCTTCTTTGAATATTAAGGGTAAAACTTTCTTGTGCATTTAAATACAGCAGTAAAGATTTGCTTAGCAAGTAAGACCTACAAGCGAAGTTTGCAAGCACTGGTGTTCCTTAGTTTGGAGAAAACTGAGGGGAAATAGTTATATTTACAACATGGAAAAGAGTATTAAATGGGGGGCAAGCTAAACAGTCCAATTAATTTAAGCAGTCCTTAAGGACAGATCAAAAAGTAAAGGACTAGTCTGCAAACATTAAGAAATGTAACTGAAGTATGCAGATGAACTAATAGAAACAGTATTGCTGGATGAATTGTTTAGAGTGAATTTTTTATCTGATTAGGTCTTTTTAGCATGTTATCCGTAAAAATGTTTAGAGAAGTCTTTTGGCTTTTTCTAACATCTTCAGAGACAAGAATGATCCTAAACAAGCGAGGTTTATAGCAGGTAGAGTGTGATTTCTCCTTGCTGTGTGATCTGAATAATTACTGACAGAAATTGAGAAAGATTCTGAAAATTTTATTTCTGATTGTATTATTAAATAATGTTCATGTTGATAATGTAGGATGAAAACATTTCTTCTGTTCTATCAATAGAGAGCTGAGCTAAGACTAATGTCTTGATCGATACAGAAAAGTAAAAGGTGCAGTGCTTCATGATGCATAAGTCATAGTGGAGCAATGAGAATGAGAAAGAGGCAAAAGAAAAGGGAAATACTCACAAGCTGGTAGACATAATTTAAGGGTGGTGTTCCCAGACTGGGTGCACACTGAGACTCACCTGCATTTTTGGAAGTCTAGTCTTATAGTAGGTCATCTTGAAGCTGTCTCATTTTCCTCTATTTGGTCCTCTCTTCTTCAGACCTTCAATATTGTGCTTCCAAGCTTTCCCCCTGCTGCTGCCTAAAGGCTGCTGTCCCCTATACGTGGGTACTTGTTTAAGTTAATTGGAGGCATTTCTTATCTGGCCTGAATTGCCACATCACCAATGCTGCAAGCAGGCAGGGATTTGTTGTTGGATACTGGTTTTCTTTGTCGTCTTTGCAAGTCTGGGCATGTTGGTTTCACTCTGCTTTTTGAATGTGAAATTTTTATTCTGTTTTGCATCAATGAAATAATGCAGAATAAAGTAGTGACAGATGCAGCTCAGGTAAAACTAGTATTCACTCCGGAAGTAATTATTCATTGATGTCTTACATGTGGACTGAAAGAAAACATTGATTATGTATTGTTACAGGAAAATGTAAAAATCACTCTGTAACACTGAGTACATCATCTGGGAAATAGCAGCTTATTGTCACACGGTATAACCTCAGTTTGTTAAACACTTTTACCAAGTGTTTAGTAGGGTATATCCCTAGTCAGACCACCATGTACTTAATTTCTAAACTATACCAATATCTTTTCTCTCAATCCCCAAAAACATATTTTGGTAAAAATGAAGTAATCATTTTAATTCCAGGTCAAGAACTCACATACCAACACAGGAGAAAGCAAATATGCTTGGAAGAGACAGCTCAGCCAAAAAAAAAAAAAAAAACTTTACAAGACCCAGTTCTTCCTTGATATTACGCTTAAGATTATTACAGAAGCAATAATAAAGAACAATTTTGTACAAAGATTTCTGCTTTAAAGTGTGCTGTTTAGACATATTCAAAGCAGACCTAAGAAAACTGTTTGGATTCAGCCTTGTTTTCTGAAAGACAGGCAACCTTTGATTCACTAACATTGTTATTTCATTAACAATCATGGTTTGATTTTCTTTTTCTCCCAAAATCCTGTGGATTTTTTTTTCAACACAGATCACAGCTCTGATGTTTCTGACTTTCTTACTTTCATTTTCTGTTTTTGTACTTTGAGAAAAAAGATCTTCCCACTAGAGTGTTTGCC
>VZTQ01003979.1:0-50775 GCA_013400755.1 Pelecanoides urinatrix | reverse complement strand
GCTCCTCATAAGACTTGTTCTTCTCAGATGAATTGTCTTCTAGAAGTTCTCTCCATTGACTAATTGAATCTGCAACACATATACACAGCTGTTTGATCCCATTTAGATGCCATTCTTCCTGTGCTCTAGTTACTAGTCCAGAATAGCGCAAGTGTTTGTAGGTCACATACCATGTCTGCTAAAGCTGTGAGTAAATAACACTGTGACACCTATTTTTGGCCTGGTATGATTAATTCTGTTGCAGACATCAAACTTATAGAAACCAAAGATGGAGCTGATGCTTTGGGAAGACATAACACATTTTATTTAAAGATATATTCACTGAACTGTTAGAGAAAAAAAAAAAAACAACAAAACCAAACCAAACCAAAAAGAAAAACACAAATCAAACTCAAAATATACTCCGATACCTATTTAAATAAAAAATGCTGAAAGACAATATTAATACAGAAGTAATGCATCTTTAGGTGAAATATGAGCTTTGATGAGATATATTCTGATACGCAGTGTGAAGTTAATTAATGGACTACACCAGTCTGGTATAGCTTTACCTTTTTACATCAGCTCTAAAAATCATAAATCCCCAGTCCCTGGAGATTAAAAACTCAGTTACAAATGTTTGTCCCACATTGAAGAACATATACTTCTTTACAATCACTACAAGATTCTAGGCTGAGAATAGCACACAGTAGTAATTTAGGTTTGTATAGAATAAACACCACAGCTTTTTTAAAGTTTATTATCTAGTTCATGGAACTCTGGAAATAATTTGAGAAATACATTTCACTGCTTAGAAAAGTAAGAACAAATAATGACAACCAAGAATTTAATTTGAAAAAAAAGTAGATCTTAAGGGATAGTATTTGGGAAAATGCTGTATTTTTTGTGTTCCACATTTCTCTGTGAAAGCAGAGTGTTCTCGTCTGTCCTTTATTCTTCTATGTGTTTAATGTATTCCTGGCAATGGATTGTCACAATAAATTCTGTCTCCCTCAGGTGTTACTGTTCCATAAAAAAGAGAAAAAAAAACATTAGCTGCTTTCATTCTTCTAGACCAGAGAATAAAAAACTTTGACCACTGAAAGTGGACCACGAAAACTTACTTTCTCTTTTTATGAAGAGTATCTCACTGGGCACTAAAGGTTTTAATGCTGCATGAAATATACAGGAGGAATTAGCATCTAAAGCAGCCTGATTTCTGTTTCTATTTCTAATTTTGCTAATTGCTTATTAACAATTTTAATTATACAGGAGTATTTGAGGGGAAAACAACCCATGTGTTCTTTAAGCACTGTCCCCATACTGATAAGCAATGGAAGATTCTAGGTTATTATTTCCTTGACAACACTGGACTGAAGTCATGATGGGGACTAGCTGACAGTGCAGCAGGGACATTTATAATCAGATGCATAAAGCCTGGAGGGATGGCTTGGGCACTCAAGCCCCTCCAATATTTACGTTTAGTATTAAACACTTCAAATGAAGATAATGATTTTGGCTCATTGCCCTTTCCCAATATTTTGAAACAGTCATGCACCCATGGTCATAATAAAGGCAAAATTAACTCCACTGCAAATAGAGAGGAACAGCTGCAATTTGAAAAAAGAAACGTCACACTTACAACAGCTATGTTGACACTATTTTTTAAGGAACATTTTTCAGACTTTCAGGTCCATCTTCTGCTCAGGGGATAAACAGATAAATTAATGTGGTCTTTCTGATCTTGCAATAGCTCTGCTAAAAGTTGGCAGAAAGCCCTCACTAAACACAAACGTCAAGTTCCTCAGTAAGGGCAATAGTATCACAGCTCCACATCTTGGTGGTTTCTAACTTAGCTACTAATGAATAAAAGTACTATTCCTTATCTCAGAGTACTGCAGATTTCATTGCTAAGGTTGTAATTAGATATTTTAAAAACAATGAGAAACCACTTGGTCATTATTTTTTTCCCCCAATCTCAACTGCTGATAACCACAGTACAGATAATCTACCACCTTATGAAAGCTATTAAACCAATTACTTATCTTAACTAGTACAAAGTCATATTCGCTAAATAAAGAAATAAGAAATATTCCTCTAAAAGCAGAAATGTGTTTAAAAACTACACTGAATGTTTTACAGACTGAACTTGAAATGAAGCTGCCAAGGGACATAGCATTGTCAAAGTAATGATGTCCTTTGTAACAGAATCGTAATTAATCAGGATATATGAGAAGAGGAGTTGTTAAGCTTATAAGCGAGAAGCTGACTTCCTCTAACACTTTTTCCCCTCCTAGACAGTGCTATCAACTCCTTTTGTGGAGCTGTAGTCTGCTTCACTTTAGAGACTGGAAAAAGAGGAAGAGTCAGGGGAAATGTTGAAACATTGACCTTTGAAGTAAGAGAAACAATGAGTACTTTGTATTTCTTTCTAGAAATTTAATATTGTTATTTCTTGAATAACAGCCTGCAAAACCAAATTTTCCAGTTTTGGTTTCCTGAATTATGAACTCTGTGACAAAATATACTTTCTTGTGGCTAAAAATAAATAAATAAATAAATAAAATTTCATAAATAAAATCTATGACTAAAACAGTTAAAGACATGACACGAAAAATACTTTGACATCTCTGTGACCCTTACAATTGATTATTACCAAGTAGGAAAAATCATAATAATGATGTCCAAAGAGTAAGTCTTATTCTCCTTTCTCAGAAAGCAGGGTAGCTGAAGGATTTCTGAACCAAAATTGATGCCAAGACAAGCTTTCCCATAGTTTACAATTAGTCATTGTTATAAAACTGTGACTGTTATCAAAAGTTTAGTATGGTTTTTTATTATTATTATTTTTAAAGGATATATAATGTGGATGGTATGTGAAACCTTAGGATGCAGACTGTTAGGTTCTAATTATTAAGTGTTAAAGCTCAGTGGTAAAGACTCTGTACACCAGGGGAATTTGCATCTTCTTTTAAACCAGTGAGGACAGGTCAGTGCCAGTGATAAAATATTGCAGCAGGTAGGTTTCAGATGTAATCTTACTTAACAGTTCTTAGATTCCTTAAAAGCTACATATAGAACCATCTTCTTTCTTGTCTTCATTTCTCTGCCTTAATAAAATCTGGAAATACTACAGGATCTTGTAAAAAAATTCTAAATTACAAAACTCTGTCAGAGTTGTAAAGGGTTGAATTCTACCTGTACTGTTCATGGAACTGAACAAATAACCCCTCTGCAATTACATTGTAGTCTCAACACTAACTCCTAAGTCTACTAATGCAAGCTTTAAGCAGTAATATTAACTCTTATATTCCCCAGACATTGATATGCTGAAGTAAAAGAGGCATGAGGAGGTGGAACAATTCATTTATAATGAATACAAACAAATCCCAACATCGAGACAATTTCATCATCTGAGAGATAGAAGAGTGTCTTTTCCAAGATATTAGTGTCACTGTATCATTGTTCTGTGATGTTTTTACCAATTTGTGGTAAAAATAAGGAAAAAAAAAACCACCTTAACTATAGGAAATAAATGTTTTGAAAGATCAATTACATATTATTTTAATTGAAAATATCAAGTTCCAAATCAATTGCCAGCTGCTTTAAAGCCAAAGTCTCATTTCCTAAATTGTGTCAATAGAAACACACATTTAGTTTGGAATAAAGTCAAACCAATTGGTTTCACTAGGGTTTTTAGAAGAGTATTTCTGAACTGTACAGGAGTAATTTTATCACTTCAGATTGGAAAGGAAACAAGACCATGTTCAAAATAGAAACAAAGCTGTCTTCACTGCACCCTCTGGAGAGTGTTTGGATTGGTNGTCTGAGTTAAGAATAAGATAGATTGCTTAGTAACCGCAAGTAGGAGGAGTATGATAATGTAACCTTTAGAGCTGAGCCAATGATTATAGAACAAGTATGCATAATGAAAAGTCTGGTGTATAAAAGTGTGCAAAAGTTGTAATAAAGTTTGAAGCTTGCCCTATCTTTCATATTGAATCGACCGCTTGCTTCCCTCGCTCGTCGCAATGAGTGCCATGTTTGAGGCGCGCACGATTTTGGTGGGACTACCCCCTGTGCCGCCCAGCGCTGAATAAACATACCTACTTTACAATCTTACAGATTGTGGAGTCTGTTTTCCGCAAGTCATATGTTAAATATTTATCTTGGGATGAGAAAACTTTAACTCTTGATATTTCTTTTTTCATCTCCGTTAACTACAAAGAGAAGAAAGTTAGAGTGATGATGTCAGTCACAGAAGTCTTAAGTTTCAGAAATTTAGTGTTAAATGAGACGAATCCTGTCCAAGATGCATATTTTAGGTAGGACTCATTTAGGGAATCATAGATACCTAGAGTGTAGACATCTGTGTGTAAGCTAGCTGACTAGCTGTCTGCATAAAACATTACTCCACGCCTACAAACTTTGACAGAAGGAAAATCCTCTCATGCAGGCTACAACATTTAATTTTGTGTGGTTACTTGCTAAATACCTAGAACAAGGAACAAGCATATGTTTATTATATCTCAAGTTGAAATTAAGACTATTTCTGCAAGAACCTTCTGGTACTGTTCACAGTGGTTGCAACAAAAGTTCATATTGCAGTAGTTTGCAACAGGGAAAATCCCGTCTGTCTCTTTGGCTTATCCTTTGAAATTTTTTTGAGTGTTTAAAACTGGTAAGATGCTAAAAACTCCAACTGCTGCAAAACGAAGGTGGAAGAACTTTGTGCCTGAAATTATTGTTACTTTTCTGATATTAGACTTCCATGTCATGCATTAGTAGAAACTTCTAAGCATGAAGTCATTAGTCATTTTGAAGCATGAAGAAGACCAATCAATTCAATTACATGAGCTGACTTGCTAAACTTCTGTTTTGCTTATATTAAAAAAAAAAAAAAAAAAAGAGCCACACCAGTAACCAAGCTACTCAGAAAAAAAATATATGCAATATTATACTTCATTCCTGTGGATTTCAATTCACTTTCACAAGATAAGCAATGTTAAATGTATTGGATGGGTCTACTAGAACTGACTGTGCAACCTAATGTTCCATTAGTTTCACAGAATATCAATTAAGACAAGTTACCACAGAAATTACGGGAGAAAAAACTCAAGTGAATTAGTTAATCATATTTACAAATGGCCCTGTCATATAATAGCTCAGTTTGGCTTTGGTTTCTTTGCATTTAAAAAGAGCCATTACATTAAACCATTGATTCACTAGACTTTTCAAAAGTATTTTATGACTTTATATTACACACATTTCCTTATAAGCACTTTCCTTACAAGTCTGTATAACCTTCTCCCATTTACAAATCCCCTTTGGCGATATTGTATACCTTATCTCAAGTTTATGGGAAAGTATAAACGTATCTGCATGAATACTTTTCTGTATGTTTTGTATTCACTGATTTACTTCAGCCTGTCAGCCATAAAATAATCAACTTGACCCTTGGTTCTCCAACGGGAATATCATACTCTTCAAGGCCCAAAACACTTCAACTCTTTGGATCAGTGTTTCCAGAACAAATCTCTCCTCCTTCTCCTACCCCCACTCCCTACCTTCTCCTTTCCTTTATTCACAGTAAAAATTTTCTCAAAGCTGTGTTTTCCTCACAAACTAATTAAAGGGCTAGAGGTGTTCAGGGTACCACATAAACACACCATTTTAAATTGCCTCATTGCTGAGGTGGAGAAAAGTGATAAAGTTGGAATTTCACCTGTCATGAAACATCTTCTCCTCTGCCAACTGGGATCATTTAAACTCATCATGTATTTCTGCCTTTCATTTTTATTTATGTTGTGAAAGGAACAGCTGGTGAGTACTTTCTTCCACTGTGTTGTTTTTTTTTTTCATTATTATTAAAAAACCCAAAGTATTATGGAGAACAAATGATACTAGATACACCCTAGCAGCAGTTGACCAGTTGTCATTGCATTGTGAATTTCTATCTAGACTTCTGAATTTCATTTAATAGTTAATTAAAATGGGAATTAGGCCTTGCCTCCTTCCCAGATTGTGGTGAATGACAAAGTTTTGTTTTGGGCCAGTGTCGTTACTTGGCTTTCACTTGTCCAGGATATCACCTTGGACAGACAATTTGTGTACCACTGTATTACTGAGCCTTTAAAATGAACAAACAAACAGAATAAATAAGTAAATAAATAAAAGCATTTGAAAGCAAACAAAGGAAATATTATTTAGCTATGTTAACAAGATGGGGTTTTTTTTAAGGTAAATTTGATACATCAACAGGAGTCTTGAGTTAAAACATAGACACATACTGTAGCTGTTAAAGTGCAAGCCAGGATGGTGGTCTGAAAATGTATGAGAATATTTGAAATGTCTCACATTTTGTAGCTTTTCTGGGCATATTGCAGTAACAGCTGAATGGTTCAACATGCTGATTTTGGCCTGCTGAGGACGGGTGGCTGGAACCAGAAGCCAGTGTCTCTTTTCTGTATATGGCTCTCTGTAGTACCTGGCAAAAGGGAAAGCAAGATCCTTCCAGAAAAGTTTGAAGGGAGCAGCTTTCAGCTTCCATGTAACCTTTGTCTGCTGAGAGTAATGAAGTGTTTAGTATCTACATAATGCAGGCAAAAAATAAATGGGTTTGATTCATACACATTTTATAGATGTGACACATTACTTAACTCAAAAACTTTTATTCTATGTAAATTAGGCCTAATAATAGCTTCGAAGATCATTAGTCATACCTAGGCTAAGAGAAAGAGATCTGACCAAAACTGTTATCCAAAGCAATATGCAAATTACCTCCTGGAGATGGAAGATAGAAAGAAACTTTCCTTGCTTTTCCTATCTTGCAATAGTTGTGCCATCACTCTGTCTCCTTCTGGGATTTTTACCACATATGCTCCAAGCCAAAGAAGTATGTTATATCTTGAGAATATTTCTTTACTAATTTATTTACATGTATTATTATTTGAAGAGAAACCAGGCTGGGAGACAAATAGGGCTACTCAGAACAACCAGGCAGACACTTTCGGGTTATTTAAACAATGATATAAATAATGATGTTGTTTTAACTCAGATAAATACATCTTAAAAAAACCCCAAACAATTTAAATTCCAAATTCAGCATGCAAGAAATAAAAAATCCTTTAGTAGTTTTGGGTTTTTTATGTCATTTCTACAGCTCTTTGAATCAGGACATAGAAAGGTAGAAGTTTATTCCTCCCTAACTCATTCTATTTCTTGTTTTACATTTGTCCTTAAGTAAATTGCTTTATTTTATTCTTACATTGACAAACATCATAATCACCACAAAGAATACTGTTACAGGACTTTTTAGGTGCTTGCATGCAAAACTGTTCACTTCAGGTTTGTAGAAAGCCTTATTCATCACTAGCATGATCAAGATGAAAATAAATAACAAACATCTAATAATGTGCTGTGAAAAATATTATTATTACCACTGTTTTATGAAACTTTTAATCCTTTTCATCTACCTACTCTATGTTGTAACTTAAAACTTTTAATACATAACTCATAATAAAGTCTTTTTTCTTTAAACTTGTTTTCAAAGTTTATTAGTAAAAAAACCTGAGGAAGTCCCTTCTTTATACGTGAACTTCTCAGAACTAAAAACCACAAAGATGTCAGCAGTCATAACCAATAACAAAAATATGGTACCTGTTCATTACAGTTTTCTATAAAGTTAACTAGAGCAATACTGGTTGGCTGGGTTTTTTTCTTTTCTTTTCTTTTCTTTTTTTCTTTCTTTTTTTTCTTTTTTTTTTTTTTTTACCTAGGGTAAAAGGTTTTCCTTAGCAGAGGAAAAATTGAGTAGTTGAGCTGTGAGATCTGAGGACTATGGTAAACGTCTGCCTAAGTACATGAGAGAACACACACAGTTCTGTTTCAGTTGGCTCAACCACCTACTGTGTCAGTGGCTTAAAGTTAAGGAAAAAAGGAAATGTACCGAAACAAGATGATGTTAGCCTACAAAGGGAAAGAGTTTCTTTCTCACTGAAATACTGAAAGGAGCAACCTGTAAAAAGTCATAAATATAGACTGACACAGCTGTAGTCACTCCTGATCTCAGTGAGGCAACAGTGATATTATTATAGCAGGATCATCACACAAAAACCTGGGTTTGCTCTTCTGTGATATTTCTGAAGAGCAGAAAATCCTTTTCTTAATGTTCCCTATTACTCTAAAGACCACCACCTTTGATTAAGCGGTACCTTTTATTTCTGAATACCATCAAGCAGATCAGTTCTCTCAATTCAGATGGTGGTCTTTCAGAAAGCAGGTGTAGGAGGATAGTAATAATGTTATTCCAGATATTAAACCAGTTTCTGGCTATAATATGAGAGGAACCAATCTATAAGTCCAGCCACTGCACAGTATGGGAGAAGTGTTAGCATTCTGTCAGTTTGTTCCATTACTTTCTTTTGAGCTATTAGCCATTCTGTAAACATCAGTTCATTATCATATAAGACATTAAATAACCTAAAAAATCCAGTTATTCTCAGCCATACTGCACAAATTCTACGTAATCTATTTACTCATATGGCTTCTACTTTTCATGCTGTTGCAAATACTTTACATTTTTATCCAGTAAGTCATCATGCCACTGACTCTTTAGCGTCATGTTTTACTTTTGTGTTTGCAACTGTACCTGTAGCTGAAGCAGCAAAAGCAGTAGTTCCATTTCCAAACTCACACTTGAAGTTCTAGCTTTGCAAATACAAAATTATCCCAGGCATCTTTTGGGGATTTATGACTTGTGAAAGTTCTTGGCTATTTTTTCAACATAGATGTGTGCATAAAATCTGCATACTGTAACTTCATTGGTTTAGAAATATGATTCAATGGTAATAACACAATAAGATTACAAGTAGAATTTAACTAGAGTATGAACAAAGCAACAGTGCCAAGTCTACCTTCTTCTCCTGAAATGAATGACAGACACTCCTGTATTTTCCTTAAACTGCAGAGTGGACCAGTGAGCTGGTAAGCTGACATCTCTGAACAGCCTGTTGAGCAACAAATAAATGACTAAGAAAGCAGCAGTGCTTAAGAGAAATGTTTGGCTATCCACCACTAATCAAGTGTGAATTCACAGATCACTTTTCCATGTAATCTATGAAAGATCAAATCAAAGCTTCATTTCAGTCATGTTAGTAGCGTAAGAGGTAAAAGTTTTGCTGCATAGCAAGACCTTGTATATCCTCTTCTACTAACTACTCATACCGCGTTGCTCTTCTTCTATTACAAAACTCTGTTTTTAGTTGTAAATCAGTCTTTCATTATAGCTAGTAAGGAGGACAGGTACACTAGAATAATCAATATTCTGTGAATTTCCCTATTTGGTTTCCTGAAACTAATTAAAGGATGAAATTATGTCTTCAAGCTATACCCCTCACCTTGTCTGCTCAAAAATTAAGAAGTGTCTCTATGAGGGACAGATGGTGGGAAATGGGAAAGAATGCATATGTACATGCAATGTGTGTACAGAATGAAAGAAAGGGACCATCCAGTGCTTTGAACTACCGCTCGATTGGGTTGGGTGTGCTAAATTATCTGTATTTTTTTCAAATCTGAAATATGACCTTTTTCTTCAGAGTCATGACTGAGTTTACCTGAAATCTAATCAAAATAAATTCCTTAGTCCCAAGAAAACAGCAAGCCTGCATTATGGATGCAGAGTATCAGCACATTTAATCTTTTTTAGAAGGAACCAGTAATTTGCTAGCACTGAAAAAAGGCGGTCCTTTCCCAATTTTTTGGGGGCCAAAGTGAAAACAAGCAACACATTTGGCATGGCCAGTATGGTCTTAGGTAAAAGAAGTTCATGAACTGCAAAGGAAAAGGTGCAAGACAGTTCCAATGAAACAGCATAAGAACTTGGACTGTATTTTCATATGCTGTACTTGAATGCCTTGGTTGTTTGTTGATCTCATTATTGCTTTGCTACAATAGGAGTCTTCTTTCCCAGAAAAACAATTCCAAATCTAACTAATCTAATATCAACTTAACCCTTATTTAAATTTCCTTAGAAAAGTTTTCTTTCAATGATTGGAATTTTCTGATAAAAGATGTATTTTGCAAAAAAAGCCAGCTCTACGTTTCCTCCACTACTTTCTGTAGATATATAATACCAATTCTTTTTTATCCTCATCTAGAGCTTTTTTTGTCCCAAAATAATTGTTTTATATCCACAGTTCCATTCTGTCAACACACTTGATTATAAAGTAAAAAGAAAAAAAGAATGCTTAGCTCAATTTCCTCCATTATTCTAGCAGTGTCCTTTATAAAGGAAATGGCAAATGTGTTTTGCATATTCACACACAGATATGTACATACAAACATAGGAAAAAAATTATTATTATCCAAATATTTTTGAATCGGGGATATGTAATTAATTTCCTCTTCCCTTGTGCCTGATTCTCTTTTGTGTCTTTATTTCTTCCACATGAATCCTAGAATTGCAAATGCTCCTTTAAAAAGGCAGTAACTACAATCAAAATCTGAACTGTGAGTTTCTTAGGTCCATGATTGCACCTTTACTTAATTTCCTGGTCACTGCTGGAGCTGTGGCTCAGTGTCTAGGGAGCCATTTGGGGGAGGATGAAGGGCACTGTGTATATTCTTCAGCAGAATTTGTGAGTTTTCGCCTCTGGCATTCAGGTCGGAATGTCCCTTCTGATTACGGTCTGCTGCAAAACTCCTGAGGATGTGACTGTACATTTCAAAAAGCAGAGAAAGTGGATGTTGCTTCATATTACTTCTCTATTTTCTGAATTAAATGTATGCTAGAATAATGAAGGAAGCTGAGTTAAACATTTTTTCTTTTTATTTTAACAGTAATTCGATATGCTTAAGTAGCACAGGGAATATAAAATACCATTTAAAAAAACCCAACAATAACCCTTAGCTTCCATAATTATAAAAATGTTTTTTAAAAACTTCTAAGAATGCAATTTCTTCATTTTGTTAGGCATTTTGAGCAAGTTTTCTTTCACTGGGGGCTGAAGGCCTGAATGAGCTGGGATGATTTTTGTTTCCTATTTTACCTTTCTTCCTAGTGCTAGAATGTAGTAATAGTGCCATGTTTCCTCTATTTATGAGAGGTAATTTCAAGTTCCTGCATGTTTCCTGATTATTCTCATATCTTGATATCAGACCAATTAAGCAAAGACACTTTGCCATTTTCCATTTCAGCTACAATTTTATTAAAAGAATAGGCATTGTTTCCTTCTTATGTTTTTCCGTTTAGAACAACTATATCAGTTTCACTGCCTACACTCCCATATGTATTATTTTACAAGTGTCTGTGACAATTCAAAACTGCTTTGTAATGCACTCTTTGGGAAACCAGGTGTCAATTGAAAAGTGTTGCCATTAATTTTAAAAAATCCCATCGATTACCCAGCATCCAGAAAACAACCTTGAAAACCTAATAAATGTTAGCTTTTGGAGATTGTGGGTTTAATTATTAATTTATTTTAACATCTTTTTCCAGTGCCCAAATAATTTTAAGGAAACTTAAAACATACAAAAAAACCCACCTCAACAAAGTATCCTTAATCTAAATTCTTTTGACTACTACATTTAGAGACATCTTAATGTAAAAGGAATTTGGAAATCTTGCTGCCATTCCAAAAGATACTCAGAGTTAAGCTACTTCTGAGTTTTAAGACATCTAACAGAGCTTGTATCCCTTGGTCTCTTATGATCAAAGTGGTCTTGTTTTACAGGTAAATGATACTTCTTTCTTCCTATAGATAACAGTGCACACAAGGGAAGACATATTATATGTTGCTGTAACCGTTCTTGTCATGAAGAATTTTGTGGTTGTGTTTGTCAAGAATCCTTGTACCAAGAGGGAGACTAAGGGAACTGTGTGGGCACTGAGATCTAAATGACCTGCAGGTAACAAATGCTGTTACATATATATTACTTTTCCGTGTGCAGTGAAAATGAACCACCTAAAAACATAGCTTTTTGTTGTTTTGGTAGTGGCTGTTATTTTTTTCAGTGGAAACCAGCCATTGTAACATAAACAAATTACTGACTACTATTCAATGTGCTGCATGTCGACAAAATGTCTGTAGAATTTGCTTTAGACGAAGATATAATAATCCTTCTGTCTTGCAAAAGAAAGCCCATGCAATCACATAATAGTAGTTTAATATTTCCCATTAAAACAGTTTGTGAACACTTCTTATCTCATAAAGACAGAATGCAAATATGAAGCTGATCCCACTGTTCTTACGCAAAATCCTTTTAAATTCAATGGGAGTTTTGTATGAGAGAAGAGTGCACGTTTGGACCAACACTAGTAACGTTCAGTGATCTAAACAGACAGTGAAGCTGTTCAAGATTTTTGTTTTAAGTGGAATAAGCATACAGCACGCTCAGCAGACAGAAACCTGTATGTTTTCACTATAAATACCTGCAAGGCAGGCCAGGAGTTAACCTTGCAGATTAAAAAGGAAGAAGGAGCTATAAGAGGGTAGTTGATCCATTCTGTCAAAATGCCAGATGGCTGAAACTCTTTGCTTTTGTATATTAAAACTTGCCCCAAGGCTTTTTTTCTCTTTTATTTCCTTCTCTCCTTGTCTAAAACAACATGCTGTCTCCACTGCTGGACAAATACAACATCCTACTCTTCTGCAAACAAACAAACAAACAAAAAGGCTTTTATGGTTATACTAACATCTGGTGTCAATAAGATTTTGAAAAGAATATCTCTCTCAGAGAGCATCTCTTCACCTTTTCTCTCCAGTTTAATTTAACAGATAGCTTGAACTCTTAAATCTGCCAGTGTGTGTTTAGTCTCAACTTTACATTTGTCTTAAAAAAAACAATATGAAGGGAAAAATCAAGTTCATTAGTATAAAGCGCATGTGTATTTTTGTGGCTACAATATCGATAGACTTTGGATGAGATTCCTGAGATGAAAATTTTTAGACAACAAACCTGCTTCTGCAGGATAATAAATTCATTTTAAGATGAAAAAAAAAAAAAAAAGATAAAAATAATCTTTCTCTTAGCAATTCCCCTTAGTAAAACCAGTTTCTCATATACTTTGCTACTGTTTCTCCAAGTATGTGGTCCAATATGTGGACATGCTGGAATCTACAAAATGAAGGACACCTATCTGTCAGCTCTGAAAAATTTACATACTTAGTGTGCATATAATTTTTAAGGTGTAATAAGATGTTAATGATCCTTCTCTGAATGTGTACTGATTGTTAGCATTGCTTATATTTAGAAATGAGGCAAAATCTTTCTCAAGAAGTGCAGCCCGCTCACACCCCTCAGACTTTTCCCATGTTTCAGAGGTGAAAATTCTAGGATCAGATGAGCTGTTTAGCTCAACTTTAAAATAAACCTGACCTAACATAAGAGGAAATATGAAGGCATTTCTTCCGATTGATTATGTCAGTGGGAGCTAAAGGCACCACACTGTACTACTTAAAGTTATTTATTAGCCAACTCTGAAGAGCTGGTTATCATATTTTCTATGCTGTCTGTAGACATAGTGAAAACAGTCTGACTTTGAAAAGCTTTTTCAGGTGATAGAGCATCTTCCTTCATGCAAAAAAATTAAATATAATCCAGTTCTCAAGAAATACATGTTTGATCTGTGTAGCTTGTGTGAAAATTTCTTTTTCCCTCATAGAATCATAGAATCACAGAATAGTTTGAATTGGAAGGGACCTATAAAGGTCACCTAGTCCAACCCCCCCTGCAACGAGCAGGGACATGTTCAACTAGATCAGGTTGCTCAGAGCCCCATACAACCTGACCTTGAATGTTTCCAAGGATGAGGCATCTCCCACCTCTCTGGGCAACCTGTGCCAGTGTTTCAACACCCTCATTGTAAAAAATTTCTTCCTTATAGCTAGTCTAAATCTACCCTCTTTTAGTTTAAAACCATTCCCCCTTGTTCTATCGCAACAGGCCCTGCTAAAAAGTTTGTCCCCATCTTTCTTATAAGCCCCCTTTAAGGACTGAAAGGCTGCAATAAAGTCTCCCCAAAGCCTTCTCTTCTCCATGCTGAATAACTCCAACTCTCTCAGCCTTTTCTCATAGGAGAGGCATTCCATCCCCCTGATAATTTTCATGGCCCTCCTCTGGACCCGCTCCAACAGGTCTATGTCTTTCTTGTGCTGAGGACCCCAGAGCTGGATGCAGTACTCCAGGTGGGGTCTCACCAGAGCAGAGTAGAGGGACAGAATCCCCTCCCTCAACCTGCTGGCCACACTGCTTTTGAGGCAGCCCAGGATACGATTGGCCTTCTGGGCTGTGAGTGCACATTGCTGGCTCATGTCCAGTTTTTCATCCACCAGTACCCCCAAGTCCTTCTCAGCGGGGCTGCTCTGAATCCCTTCATCCCCCAGCCTGTATTGATACCAGGGGTTGCCCTGACCCAGGTGCAGGACCTTGCACTTGGCCTTGTTGAAGCTCATGAGGTTCACACGGGCCCACTTCTCAAGCTTGTCCAGTTCCCTCTGAATGACATCCTGTCCCTCAGGTGTGTTGACCGCACCACTCAGCTTGGTGTCATCTGCAAACTTGCTGAGGGTGCACTCGATCCTGCTATGTCCTTGATGAAGATATTAAACAGTGCTGGTCCCAGTATGGACCCCTGAGGGACATCACTCATCACCGATCTCCATCTGGACATTGAGCTGTTGACCACTACCCTCTGGATGTGTCCATCCAACCAATTCCTCATCCACTGGACAGTCCACCCATCAAATGTATACCTCTCCAGTTTAGAGAGAAGGAAGTTGTGGGGGACCATGTCAAAGGCCTCATAGAAGTCCAGATAGACAACATCTGTAGCTCTTCCCATGTCCACTGATGTAGTCCCTCTGTCCTAGAAGGCCACTGGGTTGGTCAGACAGGACTTGCCCTTGCTGAAGCCATGCTGGCTGTCTCGAATCACCTCCTTGTCTTCCATGTGCCTTAACATAGCTTCCAGGAGGATCTGTTCCATGATCTTCCCAGGCACAGAGGTGAGACTGACTGGCCTGGAGTTCCCTGGGTCTTCCTTTTTTCCTTTTTTAAAAATGGGCGTTATGTTTCCCCTTTTCCAGTCAGTGGGAACTTCACCGGATTGCCATGACTTCTCAAGTATGATGGATAGTGGCTTAGCAACTTAATCCGCCAGTTCCTTCACAACCCGCAGGTGGATCTCATCGGGTCCCATGGAATTCTGCACCTTCAGGTTCCTTAGATGGTCTTGAACCTGATCTTCTCCTACAGTGCGTTTCTTCTTTCTCCCAGTCCCTGCCTTTGCCTTCTGTGGCTTGGGTGGTGAGGCTTGAGCACTTGCCGGGAAAGACCAAGGCAAAAAAGTCATTGAGTACCTCCATCTTCTCCATGTCCTGGGTAACCAGGTCTCCTCTTTTGTTCTGGAGAGGGCCCACATTTTCCCCAGTCTTCCTTTTATCCCCGACGTACCTATAAAAGCTTTTCTTGTTGCCCTTGATGTCCTTGGTCAGATTTAATTCTATCAGGGCTTTAGCTTTCCTAACCTAATCTCTGGCTGCTCAGACAATTTCTCTGTATTCCTCCCACACTATCTGCCTTTGCTTCTGTTCTCTGTAGGCTTCCTCTTTGTGTTTGAATGCGTCCAGAAGCTCCTTGTTCATCCGTGCAGGCCTCCTGGCATTTTTGCCCGATTTCCTCTTTGTTGGGATACATTGCTCCTGAGCTTGGAGGAAGTAATCCTTAAATATTAAGCAGCTTTCTTGGGACCCTCTTCCCTCCAGGCTTTTGTCCCATGGCACTCTACCAAGCAGATCTCTGAAGAGGCCAAAGTCTTCTCTCCTGAAGTCGAGGGTAATGAGTTTGCTGTGCACCCTCCTTGGTGCCCTCAGGATCTTGAACTCCACCATTTCATGGTCACTGCAGACACGGCTACCCTTGAGCTTCACATTCCCCACCAGCCCCTCCTTGTTGGTGAGAACAAGGTCCAGCATAGCACCTCTCCTCATTGGCGCCACTATCCCTTGGGGCTGGGAGTTATCCTCGACGCATTCCGCGAACCTCTCGGATTGTTTATGCCCTGCCATGTTGTCTCTCCAACAGATATTGAGGTAGTTGAAGTCCCTCATGAGGACCAGGGCTTGTGAACATGAGGCTGCTCCTATCTGTCTATAGAGGGCCTCATCTGCTTGGTTTTCCTGGTTGGGTGGCCTGTAGCAGACTCCCACTGAAATGTCACCTGTCCCTGCCCTCCCTTTCATCCTGACCCATAAGTTCTCGGTCAGCTCCTCCTCCATCCCCAGGCAGAGCTCCCTGCACTCCAGCTGGTCATTGACATCGCGGGCGACCCCCCCTCCTCGTCTCCCCTGCCTGGCCTTCCTAAAGAGCCTGTATCTTTCTGTTCAAACACTCCAGTCATAGAAGCCATCCCACCATGTCTCTGTGATGCTGGTAAGATCGTAGCCCTTGACTACACACACGTTGGCCTCCAACAATTGGCAATATAAAACCAAATAGTTTCCCACAAGTTGTTTGACATTAGCCAGATGCCTGTGAGAAATGGGCAGAACATTGGCTTCTTTCTGTTTTCACATATAAAGGTTTCCTATCTGGTGTCATTTTCTGTAAACCAGAATAATGAAGAAAATATAAGGCTGGTATGAAGAATCTCACTCCTCGGTGGTACCTGGGAGTTAGGTTTTCAGCTACTGAATGGTTCAGCAGATCATTGTACTATATCAGAAGGCATGTGAGAAAGTTTAGACTTTTAGTGAATGATATGAACTTTTGTAACTTACTTTTGTGAGGTTATATTCCAGAATTTTTTTTTATTTCTATGTCTGTTTTTATTTAGAAAGGATGATCTCTGTTTCAAATTAAATAGTATTCAAATTTATTTTAGCAAGGTGATAGCATTTTTTTTCTTATATATTGTTCATATGCATTAGAAATTTAACTTTTTTTTTTTAAAATAGAAACTATCAGAGAAACAGTGGTGTTTCTTATGGGATTGCACTTCCATCTAAAATCTAAATAAGAACTCTGTTGAGAGAGGGTTGTCCTCATGAGAATGCTATCTTAATATGTGAACTAAGTAGAATTAGCTAACATGGTACAAAGTACTGAAGTTCTGAGATTATTATTCTTGCTGGTCTTGTGACCTAGAGTTAATACTAGGACTTTTTTTTTTTTTCCTCCAGTTGGTATGAAAGTAGACAGCTATGTTTTCTTTAGCAACTAATTTAATATGTAACTGTTTTAAAAGAGTAGTTAGAATATTGCACAAAAAGAAATGGTACCCTGACTGATGCAAAGTTTTTATTTCACTTGTGTTTTTTCATAGAATGTAAGCTAAGATACATTGAAAGTGTATTTCTTTATAACTGTGTACCAATTCTTTTTCCCATTCTCCCACTCTCCCTTCAAAAGATAGGAATAAGCACAGAAAGAAAGAATATGGAAGAGGAGGAAGAACTTTCAATTGTAAGTTCTTACTTGCCTGTCTTCATCTTCCTTTTGTGTACTTGCTGTTATTTCAGTGTTGTCATCTACAGTGCCACCAACATAGCCTGTAAGGTTGAAATGTTTACATTATTATGGCTAAATTTGTCAATTTGACACTGAAACTGAGAGACTTTCTGGAATGTATTTTGTGGAACTGCTAACTGCTGTTGTCAAAAACATTTTCTAATCATGCAGTCTCAAATAGTCTTTTGCCTATTAGTTTTTAAGTAAGGGATATTGATATCAGTGATTTCCATTGAAATATATCATAACACACATTTCATTGGAATAAGAGATAGCTTCATAGCAAAACATTTTATTTCAGAAAATAAATTACATGTGAATAACAGTTAATAAAATAAAATAAAAAGAACAAATTCATTCAGTTCTGACTTAATTACATTTAATTTTTTTAAAATGCAGTTTGGAATTAATTTTAACTTCATAGATGGGTACTATTTCATGGTTCTTTTTGAGAAAGAAAAGGTACAGCAAATTTACTCACAAATTAAAAACATGGTAGCTCTGTTTTTATTGATGAATAACAAAGGTTTCTCTATGATAAGTGTTTGTACTCTCCTACTTTATCTATTTGAATCTTGAAAACATGAAAGAAATACACAGACAGTGGTTTTATGAAAACGTTAGCTACACTGACAAAAAAGCACATTTCTCTGGCTGGAGCTTGTATTGGATTTGGCTGGGATAGAGTTCGCTTTCCCCATAGCAGCCCATATAGTGCTGTGTTTTGTATTTGTAGCTAGAATGGTGTTGATAACATGCCAAGGTTTTGGTTCCTGCTGAGCAGCACTCACATGGCATCAAGGCTGTATCTCCAACCTAGGGCCGGTAGGCTGGGGGCAGGCAAGAGATTGGGAGGCGACACAGTGGACCCAAACTGACCAAAGGGATACTCCATACCGTATGACATCATGCTCAGCAATAAAAGCTAGGAGAAAGGAGGACGGGCATGGGGAAGGGGCAGATATTAATTATTAAGGCATTTGTCCTGCTGAGGAGGGGAAGTGAAAGAGTGGCTTGGTGGGCACCAGGCAGCCAGCCAAGGTCTACCCACCAAAGAGCTACAGCTGTAAAAGATGTGGAGGTAGCCACTTATGCTAATGAAAACATGTATGTTAATTATACCTCATTTTAACTGTCCTACAAGAAAGAGGAATAGATATTTTCCATTGAGTTTGACCACTATGTTATTCATCTGAACTAAGCATGCTGTGCCGTATTTTATGCATAATATTGTCAGTTCACTTTGTTAAACCAACACTTACAGATGGAAAGGCAGTATTAATATGAAAAACTCCGGAGCACTCTATTTATGTATGATATCTTGATTTGTTGCCAGATTACATGCAATTGAATAAACCAACAATATAGGCTATTTTGCATGCTACCTGAGGACTGCTATCTTCACTAATTGACTGAGGAAATGCTACTTGTGCTATTTCTCACTGCTACTGTTTGATTTTATGCTTTGTTTGGTGACATAATGCTGCTTGTTAACTTTAGGTCTTTTTCTTTATTTTCTTCTCTTTGTCATTTACTGCATATAAACTCCCCGTTACTAAGCAGAAATTTCTTTTAACTAATTGGGGCCTTAAGGCCTTCATAGGGTCTGCAGTAGGGATTTAACTCTCAATTTTATATCCCTTCCAACTCATAGTCTTCAAAACTCTGAGTGTAGTTTATATAACACCTAAATTAAATTCAGTCAATATTACACATTTGTTAGAGATCTACTTTTTCCCCACTTCCAAACTTACCATCTTGTAACTAAATAATTCTTAAAGCCTACAATACCATCCGAATAAAGAGTAAATTAGGCAAAACATGTCCTGAAATACTTGTAGAAATCTCCAATTTATGTAGTCACTTGTATTTTATACGTGTTATGTGACGGATACTATATTCGTATCAGAAGATGATGAAATATTTTCGCTTCCAACTGTAACTGTGGAAGATATTAAAGAATATCTGTTATTTAAACAAGTTTACATATGTGAGTAAAAGTTGCATCTTATAATTACAAAAGAGGAGTCTGATTAGACCCTTGGACCATCAGTCTTAATAGATACTCCATACCACTTGATTTTTAAAAAATATTTATCTGAAGAAAAAATACAACAGTTTCCTAACTGAGTTGCTACAGAGGCTAGAGTAAATTAAATAGAGGATGATCACTGGTACTGAACAATTTTGAGCATTTGGTGGATTTCATGCAAATAAATTTTGCACTTTAGTATAGCCATATACAAATCAGATGTCTAAGAGCAAAGAATGAGGGCAACACTTGCAATTACTAAGACATAAATTGTGCATAGCAGATAACCAGGTGAATAGAATCATAGAATCATAGAATCATAGAATCATAGAATCATAGAATCGTAGAATCATTTAGGTTAGAAAAGACTTTTAAGGTCATCAAGTACAACCGTTAACCTAGCACTGCCAAGTCCACCTCTAAATCATGTCCCCAAGCACCATGTCTACATGTCTTTTAAATACCTCCAGGGATGGTGACTCAACCACTTCCCTGGGCAGCCTGTTCCAGTGTTTGACAACCCTTTCGGCGAAGAAATTTTTCCTAATGTCCAATCTAAACCTCCCTTGACACAACTTGAGGCCATTTCCTCTTGTCCAATCACTTGTTACTTGGGAGAAGAGACCGACACCCACCTTGCTACAACCTCCTTTCAGGTAGTTGTAGAGGGTGATAAGGTCTCCCCTCAGCCTCCTTTTCTCCAGGCTATACAACCCCAGTTCCCTCAGCTGCTCCTCATGGGACTTGTTCTCTAGAACCTTCCCCAGGTTTGTTGCCCTTCTCTGGACATGCTCCAGCACCTCAATGTCTTCCTTGTAGTGAGGGGCCCAAAAGTGAACAAAATTTTTACATGTATTAATAGGAGAAATTACAATAGAGGTAAATTATATTATCTCTGAATTTGCAAGACAGAGGATATTTGCAAGAGACCTGTATGTGACTCTACGACTGTGATATGCTTGACTGATAAAAAGCAGACTATAGGGAAGCCAAATTGTGGGAAAGAGATGGATTTGTAAATTCTCCCACACTGTCTTCAATCTATAATCAATAAATTCTTTTGGAGATTTTAAGAATAATTTTGTATGATCTACAAAGGTAACTAAGAACATTAAGTCAATAAACTGAAAAAGACATATAGGAATAACCAATAGTGTTAAGATTTTTGAGAGTGCCAAGAGTTATGAGACCACATTCTCACCATATCAAGGAGGAAATCCACATATTGCAGAGAATTCAGAATAGAAACATCCAAATGAGTAGTGACTGAAAAATGAAAGAGCTATGAAACACTTGAGAACGGTCTGTTTAGTTTAATATCAAAAAGCTTAAATAACAATTCTAGTATCATGTTGAAGTATATATCAGGGAAATAAAAAGAAGAGCAACCAGTCTAATGGGTGTGAATAAATTAATTTCTATGACAGAAACTGTTTTCTTTGTACTACTGGAAATCTTAAAATAATTTTTTTTTTTTTTTTTTATAACTGTAACTTTTTTTCTGTGTCTGTATTCACTTGAGCAAATGTAAAAAATCCACAATCAGTCACAGCCAGGAAAAAAACAGTTGTTGGGTAAGATGAATCTGAGTTACTTGGTTATTGTATTTGCAAATCAGAATCACCAATTCTTGGCATTTCTTGCTTTTATATGCATATATGTATCTATAGATACACAGAGAAGTATTTTAATGCACAGTGTTTAACTTTATTGTGGGTAAAGTGAAAAATAAATGTCTGAACCTGCAGTCCTGTAAACATAGTACCTATTGCCTCCTTCCAAATTTATTTTTTCCAAAGTTGTTGAGAAAATAGTGATTTATTTCTATGTGTTTGGGGATTTCTTTGGGTTTGTTTGTTTGTTTGGTTGGTTGGTTGGTTTGTTGTGCTTTGGTTTTTTAGGTTTGTTTTTTTTTTAATTACATATCTTCAAGCATGCATAACAGAGATAATATCAAGATAAAGAAAGAGGACTTGCTAATCCACAGTCATAGATCAGCTCCCACCTATTCAGTTAGTCATCTAGCACTATTACTGGGATTTTTACAGATTTTTTATTTTCAGATTTTTTCAGATGTTTTGTAACCCTTTATCTGCAGTATTTTCAGTGGCAAACAATTTTCCATACTGTGTTTATGATGCGAAGCATAAAAACTACAGTGTCTCCTTGTTTCATAATACAGCATTGGCACACAGCATTTTCAGTGAAGAGGAAGCAGAACATTGCAGGTGGATCATTCCTCAAAAGACTCCTTTAAGCTACCTTCACTGACCAGCATGTTTGTCTAATTACTGAAGGACAGGAAAAAAAAATATTATTCTCACAATCAACAGGCAAAGGGACAAACTAAAAGACTGAAGTAGGACTCTCTTTGCCTGATATTATTGCATGCTTCTTCGTTCTCAAATTGTCAGGACTGTGTTTCAAATCCAAATTAACTTGTTCCATAATCCAAATTTCTGCCACAGATGCAAATTACACTGAGTGAAAATACTGGTTATTTTGTATGTACTGTTCTTTATAACGGAGCATTAATTTCTTGTTTTATATGTCAAGTATTTGTTGAACATACATTGAGGTATGGAATTAATGAGACTAAAGGACATTAAAACCTGATTTTTAATAGAATCATATAATTAGGAAGGAAACTGTTTTTCACATTCTGAATGTCTGGTACTGGCTTATAATAATGGCATAGATTATTGCATGCAATGTTAAATACTAGAGGATGACTGTAGCACGTAAAAATCTAAAGGTAAATATGTGAAAAAGTATGTCAAAAGAAACAGCATAATTTATCCAAGAACGTGAGTTTTCCTTTTTTCCTCCCTTTTTTTTCCTTTCCGTTTGCTACTATAAAGATGTGATTATGTGTTATGAACTATTGCTTGCCCATATGGCCTCTCTCTGCTACGTAGTATGTTCCGTATTATGTCTATAACAGCTGATTAAAGATAGTTCTTGATTCCTGAGAACTATTAAAGATAGTTCTCCTACCTAAGAACTTGAGAACTTGTTTGTTTTGATTAGTCACCCCAGAACGAGATCTTTTCAATGAATTTTTCATTCCCATATTATTGTTGTGGACATCAATCATTAATTAATTTATTAATTAATATTTTCAGTCATTGACTATGTGTGCATAATACTTATTCCAAAAACCCCACTAACATACTGTCATGGTTTAACCCCAGCCAGCAACTAAGCATCACACAGCTGCTCACTCACTCCCCCGCACTGGGATGGGGAGAGAATCGGAAGGGCAAAAGTGAAAAAACTCGTGGGTTGAGATAAAGACAGTTTAATAGGTAAAGCAAAAGCTGCATGTGCAAACAAAGCAAACCAAGGAATTCATTCACTGCTTCCCATCGGCAGGCAGGTGTTCATCCATCTCCGAGAAAGCAGGGCTCCATCACATGTAATGGCTACTGGGGAAGACAAATGCCATCACTCCTAATGACCCCCCATTCCTTCTTCTTCCCCCAGCTTTATATGCTGAGCATGACGTCATATGTCTGGGATATTCCTCTGGCCAGTTGGGGTCAGCTGTCCCAGCTGTGTCCCCTCCCAAATTCTTGTGCACCCCCAGCCTCCTCGTTGGTGGGGTGGAGTGAGAAGCAGAAAAGGCCTTGACTCAGTGCAAGCACTGCTCAGCAATAACAAAAACATCCCTACTTTATCAACACTGTTCTCAGCACAAATCCAAAACTAGCTACTATGAAGAAAATTAACTCTATTCCAGCCAAAACCAGATATATGTGTAAGTGTTAAAGTAGACTTTATGGAGACTAGGTGTGGAGCCCAGCCAAGGGAGATTGCTTTGTGAATTTTCATGCACTGTTTTCTTCAATCTATGATCTACAAATGCTTTTGGGGACTCCTAGAATACATTTATATGGTCCCCAAAGGTAACTAAGAAAAACAACAAGCTTATAGTTGCATATAGGAATGACCAATACATGATAATCATAATGATAATCATAATCATAATCATAATGATCATAATAATGGCCCACAAAACCTAAATGATTGAAAATACCCGTTCTAGTTGACTTATTTGCATTCATACCTTATTTTCCTGCTTTTGTGAAGATATTTGGAATTACTAGTTTGGCATTCCTTCAGTCCATTTTTTGTATGAGAGGAATTGGTGTCTTGCTCCTAATATTTCTCTGATAAACACTTCTACTTATGTTTAAAGTTTTTTTCTGTTTCATGATACCTTTTTTATGCTTTGTGCTATTTGCCTCTTGATTGTTTTTAATTTTTACATTAATATCACTATATTTTACCACACAGATAAGGGTTTTTATGCAACTGAAGGAATATCCTTAATTATTATCTATATCAAAATAATATAATATCTGTAAGGGCACAGGTTTGGAAAAGCTAAATAGTAGATCAATGGTTGGTCTTTTCAATGCCTTAACCTACCTGGACACTTGTAGTCCTTAAAAAGCAGAAAAATGTTTGTTTGGTGCTGAGTGTAATGGGAACTCAGCTATGTAATGAAAAGTGGTCTCCACTATGAGGAGTCTCGTGTCTAAACAAAGAAGAGGGAAAAGATGCACAGCCAGAGAACAAATGAAGTATGCTTTTATGATCACAAGATCTGTGACAGTGCTACGTGTACATGATGCCCCCTTTGCAGTCTTTTGCCTTACTGACTACAAAAGTCACTTCACAGCCTAGTTAGCACAGTATTTTATGGTGAGGGGGTGCCCTAAAGGGGTGGAGAAGTAACAGAAAAGAAAGCTTCATTTTAAAAGGCCAAGTTGTACTAAAGGAAAATATTTTTTGATGAAGTATAGACTTCATCATGTTGTACAAACAGAACAAACAAAATGAAATGTTAGAAGATTTCCTGTGGATGGTAATAATTACAACAGATTCAGCCACATATTTTTTCTTAGGGCACAATAGTGTTTTAAATTAATAACATCGATATGCTAAAGAACTAATGGAAAAGAAGGAAAAATAAAAATAATAATTTAAAATAGATAAGTTTCTTCATAAGGAATGTTTTTCTTCCTTAGACTAATGAAGAGTATTGAGATGTATCATTTTAACATAGTGTACTTCATTATTTCTTGCATTTGTTCATGCTCTACTTAATCATATCTATTAATTATAGATCTGTTCATACTCCTTCCTTTGTGATGAGTCATGGAAGAGTGGCACTGAATGTCCTGTATTCTTTGTTCTGTGGAGCCGTCACAACATAAACTGGATCCTTGCATCATTATTTTATTACTTCACAGCATGAAATAAATGCCACAAAGAAATGGGCTTACCCAGCGGGTAGTATTTCTAGAGAAATAATAAGTACTCAAGATATATAAATAATAAATAAAAGATTTATTTTCCAACAGAGTCATTGTAATCAAAATATTGGAACTACCACAGGTGGAGCTGTGCTTGTTGCCAACAGATCTTCACTACCTGAAGCAAGTATGTTGATCCTGTAATCTTCTTTCCAGGGTTTCAGCTGTCTGTGATCCAAAATGTGGTTTGGACAGAGTACAGCTGTGTAACTTTGGCTTAGACTTCTGAGAAGATGGAGATGAGAAAAAGCAGAGAGAAAGTATACAAGCTAGAACTGTGCAAAATAACTGAAGTAAAAATGCAGATAAAGATAGGATAGTTTAGATAGTGATGACAAATATTTAAATGCTAATAATAGTAGCTCAAGGATTCAAAATGAAAAATACTGGAATGAAAAGTGTTAAAATCCTAAGGGAGTCAGAAGAAGAGCATCTCACCCACCATAGAGATCAACGTGTTTGAACCCCTTCATTGGCTGCCTGACCAAAAAGGCCTGCAGTGTCTCATCAAAGGGTGATGAGATTAATGTTTAACCTAATAGCTTGTTAGTCCTGCCTGTCTCATCTGTGTATCAGCTGGCAAATAAGTGTTTTATACTCTTACCTGGTATATATCCTGGTTATGGCATCTGTTTGGATACAGTTGATTGAAAAGAAATGACACAGAAAGAAAGGGTGACAGAAAGACAAAACCTGTGCTTTCATTAGTGTGATCTTGACATGGTGGCTGATTAAGCTATAGATATTTTCTTCTATTTTAGAATGTTTCTTGGTTTCTGTATTACAACTCATACTCTTAAACAGCATCCACTTCTCAGTACTGTGATGTAATGTTATCACAAACTTGTGGCTAACCCAGTTTACTGTTAGAATGCAACTTTTTTTTTTAAATACTAATCGCTTGTGTGCTCAGAAAAACACAGGTGTTGGTATACTTCTATATATCAGAAAAAATTACAAATTTTATTCTACCAGACTGGCACTTCCGTTAGTGCTGGTGCGATTCAGTAGCCTTCAAGGGAAAGTCTCATGAAAAATGACACACGAAAATAGGATGTGTCTTATAAACTGAAACCTGAAGTTACCAGTTTATAAAAAGTGTGCATTCCACTAATGTGTTAAAAGGATATATTTTACTTGCATGCATATTTCATTCTGTACAGCTATATTAGTATTGTTTCATTATGAAGCATTGCTTGCTACATTGCTGTTTTGTGGTTCATGTAAACTATTGTCTTCTTTCGTGTCTTATTTCACTGAAGTTTTAATGAGTGCATGATAACTTTAGTATAAATAAAAAGGGAAAGTTGCAATACATGAAGAAGGAAACCAGCCTGGTCCAGTTTTACTGCAGGTCACTTATAGCAGCAATCAGAGTGCTGCTTGCTAGGGAGTAAAACCTATCATTTTCCTTATTAGTTATAGACAGTAGAAAACTGGTTTTGATACACTGCTTTAGTTTTCCTCCTTGCAAACAATAAAAATTGCTAAAATTCTCTATAGGCAACAGAAATCTGGCAGCACAAGCTTACGTTCTCATTAAAGAGGTAAAAGCAATTCAAGTCCCTCAGCTGGGAGAGCACATTGTAAACCAAATTGAACAATGGTTGATTTGGCACCATCTGAAACTGATGTGAGACTGCACTGGAGCTGCCTGGGCAATAGAGAAAGTATTAATGGGTGGGGTTTTTTAACATTTTCTGCATTGCATTTTTATTTAATCTCATTGATTTTGTTCACATCATAATAGTACATTAAGAAGAAGTTCTGAAGATTTCAGGCCTGTAACTAAGACTTTGTTTACCTAAAACATATCTGTAAAAAATAATAGAATTTAGGAAAGAAAAAAAAAACAGGCATCCGATTAGAGAACAGAAATAGTATTTGGTATTCTAGGTCATCAGCCATAGAACTGAAAAAATTAATGCTGGATATCTTTTACACCATAAACATCTTACAAAAAAATCTACACTTCTAGACAGATCATTATTCAGTGAACAACATATGCGTCTTTCAGATTCAGTAAGTAATTAATGTTAGGATGTCATTGCAACAAATCAGCTCTGCATTTGTTAGACTTGATAAATATTGTGAACAATGAGCAAAGCTGTTCTAATGTCTTACATTTCACACTCTGTCTTGTATTTTCAGGTCCAGACTGATAGTAACATGTACTCCCTTAGAAATTCATTGAAACTTACACAAATAGATAAAACATATAAATGCTATAGTTCCTAAGGAATATATAGACTTGTATACTGGATGAGTATTAAGTTAAAATGTCACATTTAACAAGTGACTTTCTTCTCTCTAGAAAAAAAATCCGTTATAGGCACCAGAGTAATCTCCCCAGCAGCTACTAATAGTCCACTGCTTATAAAGAACATCCTTTCAGATAATTTGTTTCATTCTACTTTCTTTACTTTTCTGTCATGCCTCTATTTCTGCTGGCTTTGTGAATACGTAATAAAGAACTGAAATCTATGTTCTGACACTTCCTTCTCCACCTCTTCAACTCTTTCCTTGGTACACCTATGCTATGCAAAAGCATTAGATTTCTTTATTTATACTTGCTAATCCCTTCCCCTCTGGGTTTTTTAAATACTGACATGTGATACTTGGAGTTTAAGAGGCTAAAAATATTTCCCTAGCCCATCATATTAAGACCAATTTTCATTGCTTTTCTTCCTGTCTGAAAAGTACAAAAATAAGGCTGTCACTGGATTCACAGGAAAGGAAGCAACCTCTTGCATGGTGTATAGATATTCATGCTAACATAGCTAGCAAACTTTGAAAAGTGAAAAGAGACTGGATGATTAATGTTTCAACTGCTGAATGATGTGCCATACACTATGCATCAATGAAATGTGCCTTTCTAGGACAGCCTGACATACCTGGTGTACTCTGACATTTCCTTCAAATGCGTAGATGTCCATTTGAAAACTATTGCCGGAGGTAGAACTGTAGCTTTCAGGTTTAGATTGGTGATGGTTGGGACTCAGAAGGTTTGGAATTTGGTATTGATTGAGATGAGCATCTAAATGTTCACAGGTTTAACTGAAGCTTATTAGGACTACACGACCCCCTCAAGTCTGCAAAATTGGAGCAGAAATCTGAATTCTTGTCAGATTTTTTAGCAGTCTCAGTCTTAGAAGAAAATGCCATGAGAACAGCTTTTCACAATATTTTGGCACCTCTGCTTCCAACCCCAGACATAAAATAGCATTGAAAGAGTACATAGAAGCATAACTCCTGACTGAATTAAAACAGAAAATTCTTTTTGTTTAAGAAGTGAGACAATCTTTGCCAATCTCTGAGAATATTTTTTTCCCTCTCTTGAACTCAATACCCACTCTTTAGCCAGGCTCTGGAGAAAAAAGATGCACACATTTTGGCATATTTCATGATGTAAAAGATAGTTGTTTTAGTCTTTGAGTAAACTCATCTTTTAATGTGATGAACAGCTACAGCTTTATCCTGCAGTTATTTCTTTAAAAACATGTGACAGTGTGAGTTAGTGGGACAGTCATGTTTTTCTCAAACAGCCATGCCACCGTAAATATTTTTGCTAAAATGTCAAGAAGACATTTCATTTTCAGTATTTTTTTTATGTTCCACTTCAATTGCTAAGTCAAAAACAGGAAACAATGAATATTTCACTCAGCTTTTGTTCACCCAGATCTAGTGACTTTTCAATCAAGTAAAAATAATTAAAACCAAAAACAATAGTTTGAATTTCAGATAACTGCTATACCATGATTAACTTTGACTAAGTTTTAGGGATGTGGATTATGCACTTACCATCACATCCTCAAAGAGGAAGGACTTAATTCTGAGTCCCACAACTCACACAGATTTCCAGCAAATGCCTTCCTGGTCTGTATGATTCCTTTATGTACCTGGATGTTGTGGTTTAACCCAGCAGGCAACTAAGCACCACACAGCCATTCGCTCACTCCCCTCACCCCAGTGGGATGGAAGAGAGAATTAGAAGAGTAAAAATGAAAATGCTTATGGGTTGAGATAAGAACAGTTTAATGACTGGGGAGGGGGAAAAAAAAAAAAATAATGCAAAGAAGGATAGCAGAAAGAGAGAGAAACAAAACCCAAGAGAGACAAGTGATGCAAATGAAAAACAATTGCTCACAACCAACTGACTGATGCCCAGACGGTCTCCAAGCAGTAGCCCCCCCAGCCAGTTTTCCCCTAGTTTATATACTGAGCATGACATCACATGATATGGAATATCCCGTTGATCAGTTTGGGTCAGCTGTCCTGGCTGGGACCTCTCCCAGCTTCTTGTGTATCTCCAGACTTCTCAGTCGGTAGAGCATGAGAAGCTGAAAAGGCCTTGACTGTGTAAGCACTTCTCAGCAATAACAAAAACATCCCTCTATTATCAACACTGTTTTCAGCACAAATCCAAAACAGCTCCATACTAACTACTACGAACAAAATTAACTCTATCCCAGCCAAAACCAGCACACTGGGTCATCTCATTTCTGCTCTGCATTGTCTCTTGTATGTCCCCAAATGTATCTCTGTAGGAATTATTACAAATATTATCATATAATTTAATACCATAAGTGTTATAGAAAATAATAAATTGATTTTAAAATTGTATTTTGTTCACTAAAGACACAGAGATAAATTATATAGTAGCCTAGATTTGAAGAAAAAAAAAAAAAGAGCTATATCATCCATTTCCTTAAAGCCTTTAGAAAGAACACTCCCAGTTGAATCATGCAAATAGTTGGGGGGGGGGGGGGAAGAAAAAGATTCCCATCTGCAATATTCAGATATGAAAAACTAGCATTAAGTTCAGAAAGTATTTTTTATCCTATTTAACATCAAATGAGTGACTTAATTTATTACAATTTTTTTACATGTGAATCATAAACATAAAAATAAAGAAAACAAAATTTTACATTAGGTTACTTACTTTATATTTCATTTTATGAAACATGTAGTACTAATGGTGGCCAAATATCAAGATTTTTGTACAAGACTGTGTTATGCAGTTTATCTAAAACATTGTGTGCTAAATTCACAACCACTCCTTGATAGCATATTCAAGATTTTATGTCCCTCTCTAGGAAAGAATATATGCAGCATACTGTAACATGTGCAAGTTAGAAGAAAACAAGCTCATAGAGACATTTGAAAAAAGACACAGGTTCTTTTAGTGAGGAGCCAGTTGCCTATGAGAAAATCCTGATATGTTACAACAGAAACCAACTAAAAAGGATTTACCTTACTCATCCAAGTAAAGGAACCCAATGTTTCCAAACAAGTAAAGAAGAAACACACAAAACATTGTCAAAAGAGCTGTTTTGTTTTAACAAAACTGGGGTTTTTTAAGTCCTTTTCCTTCACTAAAATATATTATTCATCAAGAAAAGAGTATATATATTGTGTTGAAAAAATATTTTTAAAGACTTCTGTTTGATTAACGGGAGATCTTGCCATGCTGTATGACTAGATACTGTATCCAAAGTATTAGGTTTGAAAAAAAAACCTATCTGCTTTTTATATATATATTCTATACTTATATATGTATGCAATTATACATTTCTTTCTTCTTGTACTGAAGCAGAGAAGAAGCTATGTACATTGTCTGAATATTTTACTAAATGAAGATAACATTTCTTTGGTCAGACATAGGTGTGGAACAATAAGTAGGAAGGAACAAAAAGGAAGAAATAAACTACCGACTGACTGTATATGAGATGAAAAGAAATTCAGATAATTTTTCAGACAATCAGAAAATCCTTCATTACAATCCTTTAGAAAATCCTTTATTATATTTTATGATCAGGAAAATAAAAATCCATGAATGTTTCATTTTCCCTTTTTTCCATTTTTTACTTTTTTGCTTTCATTATGACTATGATTTTAGAAATTAACAATATACATGAAATAAAGACATGATGAGTATTGCAAAAAAGAAAGACACAAATATGACTGCAGGCTAATGCAGTTTGCAAAGCAGACAGACTCACTACTTATGGTAATGGTTTGGAAGTAGGCATTTTTCTCACCCAGTGAAAATTATGAAATGGATGGAAATTTTTAAAAAATCAAGAAAAGAAAGAACACATGGCAACTTTTTTATTAGTTAAAATAGGAACGGTCATTAAGTGCTCTCTCAGACAATCCTGGTCAGTCCCTACAAAATCTTTACAAATATTTGAGAAGTATTTTCAGCAAGCAAAATTGGTCATAATCTTAATGTACTATTTAAAAAGTGATTCTTCATTTAAGAGGAAAAGAAAAACTGACCAATATATTGTCAAATCTTTTAAAAATTAATTATATCACAATAGAGAGTAAAAAAAAAAAGAAAGAAAATGCAGCTTGCGTGAGAATGTTCAGACACCCTGCACTTATTTTAGCAACACTTACAGATCCACACAAAGATAGTTTTTAGGATAATTTCTCAAGAGAGAATGTAATGAGATCATCCAAAAACCTAATTCTCACATAAAAGAGAAAGGAGCAAAAAAAGAAGAAAAATATGTCCAATAAAGTCATTAGATACATAAAAAACCAGCAAAGCTAGTTCCCAACTCTTCCCTTCTTAAACACACTAATAGAACTGAAGAATCCATCTAATCTGATTTCTGAACTAAGCCTAAGAACACTGCTAGTATCTTTCATGCACACACCTGAATTTTTGCAGGAAGAGTGGATAGTATGGAGCAAATAAGGTGTTAGAAATGAAAAACCACAGAAAACATAAAACTGTTGTATTTCATTTTGAACGTAAGCATGGAAAAAAAAAAGGGTGAAGGACTTGGAGACAAAAGCTGCTATTACTTTTACTCATGATTGTCTTAATAAGATTGTACATCAAAAAATAAAACTGTAACTGAAGAATACTGCAAGTTCTTGCTATCTCTAAACTGTATTATTCTAAATTGTCTAATTTCAAACTGTAAGCTGTCTCATTTCAAACTTTTGGTAACTCAACTTTGGTATTCCAAAAGATGTTGGAAGAAAGAGCTTGGGTTCATGCTACCAGTTACTGCGAGTTCAAGTTTGATTTTCTTTGGTTCATCTAAGTTTTCTCCAGTACATATTTGGAGGCTAACAGGTAAAACTCTACGTTCAAGGCAGAGCTCACTTAGACCAGTTTGCTCAGTTTGTTTTTCAGGCTGAATATCTCCAGAGAAGGAGATTTCACTGCCTCTCTGAGCAACCTGTTTCTTTTGACTTCATTTGTTGTGATTTTTCCCTGTAATATCTAATTCACATTTCCCTTGGTCCAGCTTGGGTTCATTGCATTTCCCCCCGTCTTTGTGAACCTTTGAGAAGATTCTGACTCTGTCTTCCATGATGAGGTAGGTGAATACAGTGTTTCCCAGAGATGCCATGTGGCTTTCATTAGACAAACAAAATGACCTGAATCTATCCTAGAAATGCAACGTTGTTATAAATCAAAACTGTGTGAGATATATGTGTCACTGACTGTACATGCACATGTACTGCATATACTGATGCCAGAAAAGAAACCTGTGTGTGGTAACAATACTGTAAATCAACAGTCATGAGAAGTTGTGAAATACATGAGAATTTACAAGCAGAAAGTGGAAAGAGAACTGGAGTGCACCATTCTTCACCATCCCTGGAACAAAATAGGAATGGTTCCTTCCACTAAAATTGACAAAGCCACCTCATTATGCAGACTACTGCTCAGGCTCGTGACAGCTAGGTGATTTGTCAGATAGGATCACTGCAAAGAAGCATTTCATTGGACGTGACATATGAAATGAGATATAAGTTGCACGTGATAAATTTCACGTTACTTATGCATGTTGGTCAAACTTATCATGTCAAAGTTAAGTTGTCTTCCATCACCACCTACCGATCCAGGAAAATGGAAAAACTGAAGCAGCAGGTGAAGTTACGAGGATTCAATTAAAGAAAGATGCCAAAAGAACAGAAAATAGTGTATGACAAAGAATTCTTAAATCAATCTTACAGAGTATGTCAGTAGGAGCATGTTACAATTCCTGATGTCAAGAGACAGAGATGAACTGATGCTGGTTGCCTTAACATTATTAGACATGTCAGGTTTAGAAGGAGAAAGAGACAAGTGAGCAAAGGCCAAAGACTGGGCAAAGGTCCAGTAGTAAAAGATCGATCAGGTCTTCCCACTCTTAGGTTACTTCTTTATAACTATTTATTTGGGACCAAACTGCTTGTGTTGGTCTTGTAAATCCTTATTTCATAATGGAACACTGGTTAGACTTCTATTTCATTGTTGCCCCAAATAGCCCTTTATTAACAAACAGCAAAACTGTCAATGTAGTGAAATTTCTGCTAAGACACTTTCTGCTGAGACATAACAACCAGAATATTCATGTAACAGGGTGACAAATAGACTAATAGAGATCAGAACAGGATCTTAAAATGCTACCATGGCCTTCATAGGAGACCAAACTGCAAGACAGACTCCTGACCTGTCTCTAAGCAATTGGACTCACCAAAAAAAAATCCCTAAACTACATGCTACCAAGTTTTGGTTATTTTTCTTTTATAGATGCAATAATAAATAACTTCCCCACAGGGGCATTATAGTATGATTAGAGTGTCATGTGTATTAGTTTAGAGAGCTACATTTCCAGCCGACAGTTGCTGGGAGAGAAGATTATACTGACAAAAATTTCAAAACATTTCAGTGTTTTGAATACTTTCTTTTACATTTTTGACCAAAAAAAAAAAAAAAAGAGAGGAAAAATGTAATTGTTAAACAACATAAGATACAAGCATAAGAATGAAGTAGCAAACATTGTCAGCTGACAATATAGTGTGAATTAGTACAAAATTACTAATACTTTAGGAATACCAAATGTTAATGGATGATGACCTTCAATTGTTATGTCTAAATTAGTTGAGACAAGAGGAGGGGAAAGGAAAGGAAATGTGAAACATCTTGTCCTGGTTTCAGCTGGGATAGAGTTAAATTTCTTCCTAGTGCTGCGTTTTGGATTGAGTATGAGAAGAATGTTGATAACACACTGATGTTTTCAGTTGTTGCTAAGTATCTTGTCAAGGACAGCTCCCATGCTCTACCAGGTGCACAAGCTGGGAGGCAGCATATCCAGGACAGCTGTCCCAGCTGACCAATGTGGCCAGCTGTCCCAGCTGGCCAATTCCATACCATGTGACATCATGCTCAGTATATGAATAGTAGGTGTGTTCCAGGAAGTAGCAATTGCTACTTGGTTATCGGTCAGCACGGGTGGTGAGCAAATGCATTGTGCATTGCTCATTTTGTATATTTTATTATTATCATTATTATTTTCTTTTTTTCTGTTCTATTAAACTGTCTTTATCTCAACCCACGAGTTTTTCTCACTCTTACCCTTCCGATTCTCTCCCCATCCCGCTGGGGGTGGGGGGAGTGAGTGAGCGGCTGTGTGGTATTTGTCTGCCTGCCAGGTTAAACCACGACACACCTAAAAAAATATAATATGATAACACAAGATGGTGTTAAGATTGTGAAAAAGGAAGTGAGGGTTCTCTGATTTCTAGGCCTCCATAGTGTTTATAAAACTTTATCATTCACTTACCTAAACNAGTGTTTTGAATACTTTCTTTTACATTTTTGACCAAAAAAAAAAAAAAAAGAGAGGAAAAATGTAATTGTTAAACAACATAAGATACAAGCATAAGAATGAAGTAGCAAACATTGTCAGCTGACAATATAGTGTGAATTAGTACAAAATTACTAATACTTTAGGAATACCAAATGTTAATGGATGATGACCTTCAATTGTTATGTCTAAATTAGTTGAGACAAGAGGAGGGGAAAGGAAAGGAAATGTGAAACATCTTGTCCTGGTTTCAGCTGGGATAGAGTTAAATTTCTTCCTAGTGCTGCGTTTTGGATTGAGTATGAGAAGAATGTTGATAACACACTGATGTTTTCAGTTGTTGCTAAGTATCTTGTCAAGGACAGCTCCCATGCTCTACCAGGTGCACAAGCTGGGAGGCAGCATATCCAGGACAGCTGGCCCAGCTGACCAATGTGGCCAGCTGTCCCAGCTGGCCAATTCCATACCATGTGACATCATGCTCAGTATATGAATAGTAGGTGTGTTCCAGGAAGTAGCAATTGCTACTTGGTTATCGGTCAGCACGGGTGGTGAGCAAATGCATTGTGCATTGCTCATTTTGTATATTTTATTATTATCATTATTATTTTCTTTTTTTCTGTTCTATTAAACTGTCTTTATCTCAACCCACGAGTTTTTCTCACTCTTACCCTTCCGATTCTCTCCCCATCCCGCTGGGGGTGGGGGGAGTGAGTGAGCGGCTGTGTGGTATTTGTCTGCCTGCCAGGTTAAACCACGACACACCTAAAAAAATATAATATGATAACACAAGATGGTGTTAAGATTGTGAAAAAGGAAGTGAGGGTTCTCTGATTTCTAGGCCTCCATAGTGTTTATAAAACTTTATCATTCACTTACCTAAACTCAGACATAATAACTATTTTTTTTCTCGTCAGAAAAAAAATTAGACAATGAGAGAGAAGTAATGCAATGTATTTTATTTTTCATGCAGTCTTGGACAAAGCCACTTAAAATGGCTGCTAAGAAAGTTAAATGAGTCAAACAGTTTCCATAGGTTAGAAATTATCTAATAGAAAGCTATATGTAGTCCATTTTCTCTTTGCCAGTAGTCTCATAGTGACAGGTTTCAATAATCTCTTTTAATGGTATATTTGTAATGTTTTAATGGTCAGATTAATAATATTCAAAAAGAGAATTGCATGTTTTGATGATGACACACAACTCTTCATTTTAATCAAGACTTGAGTACTCTGAGTAATTTTACAAGAGAATATGCTGTTGGTAATTGTGTATCACAGTATGTTGGAGATGAGAGTTGGGACCTGAGAGTCAGGGTAAAAGTCAGTTGTAATCTTACTGTGGAGAACTCAGGGAACACATTAAAAACATGGTGCAGTTAAAAAATAATAATAATTAAAAAAAGTGTGTAAATTAATTTGGAAGGGCAGACCTTATTTTCTTCTACCATGTCCACATGACCACCTGGTGTTTCACAATCTGCCACAACATCATAACTTCAGAGTCATCCAAAACTTGCAACATGTGGATACTACTTCCTCAGCACCAAAATACTTGAAAGTTTAAAAAAAACTTTTCTTGAAAAGGTAAACTGAAGAAAGCACCAACTTTTTCCAGCAAGCAGAATTTGATCTGGAATATGCTGAAGATAAGCAGAACAGTCCAACCCTGAGACAGGTGTTGATGGCATGAGGGAATCTAAGGCTACACTTTCATTAGCAATTTAGGGCACAAGAGAGGTTCTTTTTCTTCTAGATTTGCTTTGAATCCACACTTCAGGTATAAAGGTGTAGAACCAAGGTAGCAGTGCGAACTGGGAAGCCATCAAGATCAACCCCCTTGCAGTGGGCTGATAGGTCCTCCAGGATTTTGCTCATGCATAGGGTTCTGTTACTTGTAGTAGTTGGTTTGAACTTCACTGTCAGTAAAGAGGCAATGCAGACCTGCAGTTCTAAAATCATACCAAATGACTTCTAATCTAATCCCTTTCTTTCCCCCTTTGCATTATTCCATTAAGCAATGCACAAACAGTCTATGAGTACCTACACTAGAAAAATAAAACTGGATAATACTAGTAATATCTATAATGAGCAAGTTTGTACAGTAAGACTTTATACATTGCATTATCCAAGTGCATTATTTAAAGATACTAAGGGCATAATTCAGCATCAAAGAGGTTAATATTTTTATCTTGTGTACAATCTTTATTATTTTGTTAATGAAATATAATTAGCTGAGCCTTTGGAACACAAAACTTACTGAGTGTTCAAAAAAATATATATCAAGGGAGACAGAGCATGACTGGAAGAAAATGAGCTCTAGGGTCATGGAAAACTATGAGAATTATAGAAGAAAAGTATTTCACTGCAGTTATCAACATGTGAGAACAATGATCTGACTATCAGTAATGTAGTAAAACATCAAAAGTTTATATCTGAAAAAGCAATAAAATTCTGTATAAAAATAAACATTTTTATAGTGTTTAATGCACTTTTATTATGATTGGAAATATGCAGGTGGTAAAATATTCTTAAGCTTTGACATTGTGTTACTACTGTTTAAGAGAAGCTTTAGAAGCCTTAGATTTTCTGGGCTGATACAGAGAAGATTAAATGTCTGCCATGTACATTAAAGATTAGTTCCTGTGACAGGCTCAAAATTAAAAACATCACATATACTGAATCTGCTCAAATGTCCATCAAGAAATCTCGCTAAGTCTGCAGTTAGATTTTGATTTAGATATAATTCCATTGGATAACCCTTTGCTTAGGACAGTTCTTTAACACTGGATTTTTAAGAAACCCATCCATTTTCCCTAAATCATACATGTTCTCGGTAGCTGACAATATTTCACTATTGCCTTTGCTAACAATTCATAAGGTTTGGTATTAAAAAGTGATTAAATAAGTCAGAATCATAGAAGCTGTACTTTCAGAACTACTTATTAATATTTACTACTTTTATTCAGGTATTTATAACTTACATATGCAATGTTTTATATATTTTTTTTTTAATTTAATGCGGCTAGATCAAACTTTCAATTACAGACAAGGATTTGTTTTTGCATTAAGCAGATAAAACACCCAAAGATGGTTTCTGCCCTGATCAGAACTAACTACACTACCAGTATGGACAAAGTCCCCATGTGTGCAATACACCTATACAGGCTCCTCAGAGAAGGCTGTGGCATGCTATTAATTCAGAAGCTAGCCAGTGAAGACAGCCAGACAAGAGACCAATTCATCCCTTCCATTTCATTCCAAATCATCCGTTAAGGGCTGCAGATGGAGGGTACTCTAAGATACACTATTTGTGTATGTCCATTCAGCTACTGTTTGTCAACTACAGGTAAGAAAAATATGGTCTTGACATATCGTCTTATAACAAGGCAATGTTACCTAATGAATACCTACAAAAGGCTGAAGTGGTGATCAGGAAAATGAAATAATTCTGAAATATTAATGGTTTGACAGAAAGATTGATTTCAGCTTTCAGTAAGGCCGTATAGACCACATTCATCAAAATGGTTTAGAAACATAATTTTTTACTCTTCCTTAAGTTTCCATGAGCTTGTTATGTTTGTGAACAGATTAATTTTACCCTCATGTTACCAACAAACTTGATTCTTTTTTTTCCACATGGACTCTAGCCACTTTAAGTTATGTCTTTACCACCTTACAACTCAGTTACTGGAATTTGCTAGACTGCACCTGAATGTGAAGAATGAATCAGGACTCAGAATGCAGCTGTCTATATACAAATTTTCTGGTAAGGACAGGAAAAAAACCAAACCCAAACCCAAAACCACCACCACCAACAACAAAAAGAATACCTGAAAATAGCAGAAAATATATATTATTTCTCAGAGCATATATTTTCCCTAAATTGGCAATGGATTTCCAAACTGAATGTATTTGCTATGTAAGCAAATGGAAGTAAAATAAAAAGTCCCATGCTCACACAGAAGATAATACAATTTATCTTTGAGTTATGTAATCAGTATATTGTTACCTATTTCATCTGCCCAAGGTAACCAAATATGTTTTATAAGGGACATTTGCTTAAGGCATGTATGGGCATAGCATAGCATAGCACAGCACAACACATTTAGTTGTCATGAATTAATGGCATTCCATATAGTACATCTTTATATGCATTTTTATATGGAAGAGCTGTATAGCTTAACACAAAGTTTTATGTTTATCCTAAAGAATAAAACAGCTGTTCTCAAACCTTTAAAGTTTTGGGTTGTGTATTCTTTCTTTCCTTGGTATGTTTTCTGAAATATATTGTATATGATTTGTATCAAAACCTTGGGTCTTATATTTATTTTATCCAAGGATTATGGTTCATCCAACTTCAAAGTTGTTATCTAGGGTCTCTAACATTTCTGAAATATCTTGCCAAGTTTTGGAAAAAAAAAACCACAACATAATCCCAGATCAGACACAGCCTCTTGTGTACGGAAATGCTTGCAGAAGGGTGGTAATTTAACCAAGTCTCAGAATAAACATTCCTAAAAGTAATAATGAATTATAACAAAACAGTTTGTAAAATAAAAAAAACAATTTTTCTTGTTGCTTTGTTCAATTTTTATCTTTCCCTGCCTTTCTCTTTTCTGCTGAAGTAAAACAACTTCTCAGGTTGGACATTTTATTTTCATGTTTAAACAGATGGCTAATAAAAGCTTATGCAACTCAAACATCTCACGTAACAATTAATCTTCATTTCAGAGCAAGTACTGCACATTATTTGACACAATTCTATAGGGATTTTGTGAAAGAAAATCCCAGATACATCCTCTATTTTAACTTACAAAGTTTACCTTTACTTTATCCTACTGCAGCTTTTCTTTTTAAAACAAAGTAGAAAAGGAAGGACTAAGAAGGGGTGGGAGCAGGTGGGCAGTGGAGGAAGAATAGCTGGAGCTGAAGTGAAAAATCCCAGTGTACTAACACTGATTCTGACTTTTAATTTGTCATGATGTATCCAAAATATATTTTTTTCTTTCTTTTTGTTACAGTGAAGTCCCTGGTAGGAAAGAATACTATCTACAAATTCTGACAAAGCTTTGCAACTTTGGAAATGGTAATGACAAGAACAAAAAGCCTTCTGACACTCATTTCTATGCTATAAATATGTGTTTTGAAGTTAAAACACTTAAGCATGACACTTGCATAAGATACTAATAAATTAAGCTTATTAGTTCTGGGGGTCAGATTGAAAAGGAAGTGATTGTAAGAAAAGTTTATAACTAAAATCTGAGGAAATGAATAACCTTTGCTTGCTTGAAAAAAAAGCATACTTCACATATCCTTGTTTTTTGTTTTCTGTACTGAAAAAAACAATGTTTGGGGAATTACTGATTTTGGTTTTCATTTTTAGATCTCCAGTAGGACTCTCTTGCTAAGTAGGACTTGGCAGATTATTTTGATTAAATTCTTGATTCATTATTACCTTACTATAATGTTAACATTTTTTCCCAGTTAATTAATTTCTTTCTCTACAACAAATGGAACAGGCACTTCAGAGTTCATGTTTGTGCAGCCTAAGCTCAAGGCTCATTAACTAACAGATCACTAACAATGGCCTTTTTCCACCATTTCTTTTTATGTAGGATGTCTTCAAATCTTGGTGTGCTCCACAGAAACCCAAAACCTATTTAACATCGCAGATCAGCAATTCACAGAAGACTGACAGACCTTGTACCAACCCTGCAGGTTTATATAGCTATAAGAAGAAAGCAGCAAGACAAGAGCAACAGAAAATACTTTCTGTATTTGGATAATCCAGAAATTTGAAGTCTGGCTTTGAGATTATTAAATGTTAATGCAAGGAAAGTGGGTCTTCCATCAGCTCAGCATTTCAGATCATGGCTAAAACAGGCTTTTGGCTTTCATCAAAAAGTAAATGTGACATTCAGACTATAAAGTTACACATGATTCAATTCCTGGTCCTGTTTGTACTGTTCTGAAGGAATAATATGTTCACGTCTTTTGTTATAGGTTTCCCAGAAGTCCCTCTTCAGCTGCTTTGCTACAGTCTGTGGCATAGAAGAATGTATTCTAGCTGTCCCTTGATAATGTCATCCATAGGGATAATTTTGAAGAAGTGAAAGGGCTCTACTGACTTTGATCTAACCCAGGCCTAGAAAATTAAAACACAACCCAAAAAATATGTATTGCCAGGCTTTTATTTCTTCTTCTTCTTCTTGTCTGAGATTGTTTCTATAGATATCCTTTTGCTATAGAGAGTGAAAGAAGGCACTGATGAAGGTGGAATTCTCAGTTTAATAGCAGATCTTCCAAATCTGGGAGAAGGCAATCCAATCTTTGGAGTAATATCTGCTTATTTCTTATAAAACAATTAGCCATGAAAGTCAACCAAGCCTACTCTTTCTTGAAGAGTGTTGTCTAAAAATTAATTAAACATAAGGCTTGTTTAGCTGGTACTGTGAAGTCTTTATCAGCTCGTGGAATCAGAGCCCAACTAGGAAAAAAATACATATCACAGTTTTTTTGGGGTATTATTTATTTTCTTTTTTTATTACTGTTTTTGCAAGGAATATACATTATTGTAACCTCATGTCAGCTTGCTGACAAATGTAACAATAAAGAAAATAAATTCAAATAAGTATATTTATTGGCAGCTAACTTTTTAAAACTTGAAAGATATCAACCTGATGATCTCCAGAAAACATTTTTGGTAGCAATACATGAGTAGAAACGCTGTCTTGTGACACTGTGTAGGTTGGAAAATCTTAAGTATTAACATACTATCATTTCAAAAAATATAAATTTGTTACCAAAGCAAAATATTAGTTGTATAAAGTGCTTAATATAAAATTCACTGTGTAAATGTCTCCATTATACAGTATGTATAAATTGATGGAGGTGTGATGCTAAGAAAGAAGTACAGTTTTTTCCCATTGGATGTTATTGAGAATGTACTGTGGGTTTAATACGCACATTTGATCCCCATTTCTAGATCTATGCTCCCATCTATGACTTTAATTTGGAGTGAATTGTATCCCACAGTCTGCAGATTTAAATGCACTACGTTTGCAAAAAATGTTGTATTATGACAAACCAGCTATCAGAGATGGGTAAATTAAATCCCCCTGTTTTTTTGATGTTGTTGTTTTAATATCTGATGTGGAACTTAAGTCTGACATATTACGTTACTGCTTGTCTGAAAATCTACTTCTATTAATATCATTGCATTGTTCTACATTATAAAAATGTGATTTAAGAAGAACACATTTGGCTTTCATCACATTTTCCACTTCCTTTTGAAGTTAAACTTAAAGAATCAATAAGTAAATAGCCTGAATAAAGACAAATCCTATGCATTTTGTTAACCTAATTATTTTTGTTTAATTATGCAAGTTTCTTGCATACTCATTCTTATGCTTGTAATCTTTTAAGTTATCAAGAGACCTGAACTAGCATTTCCTGAAGCAAGATGGATGTCTACCATTGCTGTAAAACTACGGAGCATTTAACAAATCAACCATTGTGTGGATAAGAATAAGTAGATCTTCTCTGTTCGCAAGACGGATGAATAAAAAATGAATTAATGTACTTCTCTGAATGACTGTCATTTAGCAGAATCTAACTAGTTAACTTGATCACTTAAATAAGTGATGGGTAATTATATTAGTTTGTTTATGGGTATTCGTGAGAAATAAAAACAAAACTGCGAGACCAACTTCATGCTGGCTGTTTTGTCCTGGGAGAATCCAACATCCCAGACTGAAGAGAGTAAGTACTCCTTGACTATTGGTGTCAAGGATGTAACTGATTTTTTAAAAATTATTTATTTATTTTTTTAAATCTAAATTGTTGTTCTTTGCTAAAATTTCTTACTAACAACAGCAATGAAATTAAAATGTGCATTTCATATGTGGGTATATATACTTATATAAAAAAATCATTGAAGACAAACTTTATTGGGATAATTTTCTTGTTCTAGAACTGCACAGTAAATGTAAATCCTTCCATTTCTTATAATTACAGTGTCCTATCTGAATCCTGGAAAAAAGGTCGAGGTACAAGCAGGGGTTAATTCTTACACATACTCAGTGGAATTAGCAGGCTATTTGTTAATTTACAAAATTTGGAAGACAAATATGTTGGCCTGAGTTGTATTGTATAGTTTCTCATTCTGATTCCTATAGAGGATGAGCACACTTGTCACAAAAGACGCGTGAACCTGAGTCTACAAGGCAGTCAATAAATCTGCTAACAACTGGAGATCGACTGGTTTAGGCTGATATTCCGTATCTACTGGTCTTGAAATGTACATGTTTCCAAACTTATATAGTTTTTATATATATATATATATGCACACAATGTGAGTACTGGTATATAAAACACATACATATGCCTGTATGTATGTGTGTCTAAAGTGTGTGTATATACCGCAGGATTACAGTAACATGTGCCAGTTCTAAATGGGACCACCACTTCCAAATCATCTTTTCTTCTGTTGCATTATACTAATACCGGTGTGATCAACAAATGTAGGTTGATAGGGCACCTTTGGTTAGACAGTGGTGTCTTCATGAAAATTCCCAGAAAAGGTCTTGATTTTCAAGATCTACTTTCCCAACACAGGTCTTAATGCATTCCCTAACACTCCCATGCCATGGATCATATACGCCATACCATAGACAATGCTGCAAAGGTAATTTAAATGAGCGGCTGTGGTGAGAACATAGCATTTGTGATGAAGAATTCTTGGAGTCAGGATGTCTCATGACTCATATTTCTGTGTGGAGTTGGCTTTTCTAATGGTTTGATTTTATTGCTGTTTTTCATTTGTTTTCTTTTTGTGACTTTTTTAAGTATCCATGTGACTCATAATCAGTAAACTAGACTGTGAGCAAAAGAGCTTTCACAGAAGGTGTGTGTGTGTAGCTGTAAATGGATATGTATGATTAATAAAATTATGATCATAGTGTCAGGGCCCAAAGGACACCCACAGGCTCTACAATCTCTTTCCTGCCCTCTCAGGAATTTTATCTAATCTTCACTTCAAAATGCACCAGATTTTGAAAACTTTTCTGAATGCTACTCAAAATGAATTAAAAGGACTTACAAAACATTCAGCATCAATCAGAGTAAAAGTTAAGGATACCTTTTAAACCTTTCCTCCGATCCCACTGCAAAGCATAGAAATTGTTTCAGAACATATTTCTCACAAGTCTGAGGACTGCAGTTTCAAAATCACTGGCCTTTATGTTACTTAATGTTTTTAGTTTGCTTGTGGATAAACATTCTCAGCATAAACACCATCACAATTGGCAATCTTGATGACTGCCTCAGCAGGACAGCAAGAGAGTTAATGGACATGAAAGCTGAAATGGTTCAAGTTAAGATGCACAGCTCTATCCTGTTGGTAGAGCACTTTTGTTTTTTCAAAGTGCTACAGATGGAATCTTTTATTAGAGTTAGAAGAAAGAGCTTGTTCCTTGGTTTTGTCTTAACCAGGGAAAATAAGCGATTGTAGGGACAGGAAATGAGTTTTCTGGCTACTGTTTTTCTGTGGTAAATGATATATTACTAATGTAATTGCTAAACCGTAAAGTCTTTTGGAATGATAGCCTATGGCATACAATATGATAGATTTGGAGAATAAGATGGTGTGTTAACTCCTTTTATGTACCACAAATCTCACATAGTCAGAAGTTAAAAAGTAGTCATAAAATGTAACATAAACAAGCGAACAAAAACATTTTAGAAAGAAGTAATTTGATGTAGTTTTCCATGTCACAGTAGGTCTAAACATAAGCCTTCTCTGTGCAACACAGAAGCTTTAAGCAGAAAAGCTTGATGTGTGTGGGGGGCAGCTGAAGGCAAAACATATAGTGCCTGAGGCTACCAGCAGTATCTCTGAATCCTCTTGAATATTTCTGAAAATGCAGTAATTCAAAAGTGTGTTATGAAAACTTATATGAACTTCACTCCAGTTAGAAGAGTAGAAGGTGGTGTTACCTCATTTCTGCATGATACTCAGAATTGCATTTGTCACCCAATGGACACAGGAATTCTTCAAAGAAATCTCATGCCTCAAATGAAATATCTGGGAAAGAAAAATACTTATCATCTCTGTTACTTCTACATCAGATGAGAGCTCAGAGCACATTACTGAAAAAGAAGGCCCTTAGCATTGCTTTTCTTCCTCTCAGAGCACTCCCAAAATTAGTCAAGGAGCCAGTAAGTGGATGTATGGTTCTCTGTTCTGTAATGTAACATAAGGCTGGTCACTGAAATTGCTTTTAGAAATGAACAGGATCCTGAATAGTTTCTCTCTCTCTTCTCTCTCTCTTTACTGGATGTCAAGAGATGAGGCCACTATCTCCAGGAGCTTCAGCCCAGGATCCTCCTGCCCAGCTGCTGGAGCCCAGCCTGGTGCCCCAGCATCTGTGCCCAGACTGAGGGATGTGGTTGCTGCTCCCTGTTTGCAGATTCAACCAGTAGAGGAGCTACTGACCAAGCAGTGTGACTGAAGATGTTTGTTTCTGGCTGTTGTCTTTGTTAACACTAATTGGTCAAGTTTTATGTCTCTGTGTGTTTGTCTTCCTTCTTTTCCTTATCCTCCCAACTGAGAAAATAAACATTCTCATGCTCCAGGTATACATACCAATTAGTACAAATGACCAGGTTTGTTCTTCTCGGGACCTCCCTTATCATGTGTCAGTCAGGTTTGTCTACATGTGTTCTTGTTTATGGCTCCTTTGAGCAAAGACCCTTAATAGAGGAGACACTCTCCATCCACATTCCCTTACACTGTCCAGTTCAGAAGGAAGTTCCTATAAGCCACCAACAGGAAGTTCTAGTCTCAAAAAATTGATGGAAACATCACTCAAAGTAAATTCCAAGGCATTGGCCAAATGAACAAAGAAGAAAAAAAAAAACAACAAACAAAGCCAAAACCAAAACCCAACCCCAAAAAACCTTCTTGGTGTAAACAAGAAACGGGAAAAATTAAAGAAAAAGGTTAATTTCCCACACACTGGTATGTTACTGTAAAGGAATGATACTAGAAAGAAACTACAGCTATTTTAGTTGCTTTAAAATGACAGTAATGAAATTCCCATAAAAATAAATTTATAGCTTTTTTTTCCCTCAGCAACTACCCTAAACATCACCCAAGTTGGTAAGAAAACAGAAACATAAGCATATTGTGTTTGCCTTAGGGATTTCAGGTAGCTGATAGGTAACATGACAAAAAACTGTCTTCTATGCTGGATCCTAAGCTCTGTCCATTACGTCAACTCGTAATTGGTGTCACTTGCATTTTTCTGGAACAAGCAAACGCTGTGCTTTTCTCTGTTAGAAGCTTGCTATCTTGTTTTTCCATACATGATAACTGAAATATAGCTCACTCTGATTCAGCAGTGATAAAATGAGAATACACCTGTAGGACCTGATATTCCTTGTATGAAATGTTTTTGAATTGAGAGAAGAATGTCAGAAGGAAATAACAAATTTGAATTTAAATTACGTGGTTTCTTTCTTAGTCTTTTACTCATTTTGTATCTAAGCTAAATTGTAAAGGGAGAGGGTGAGGCAGAGGGGAGGCAAGGCAAGGAAAGGCAAGGCAAGGCAAGGCTAAGCAAAAGAGAAAGAAAGGAAAAACAGAAAGCAAAAAAGAGAGAAGAAAGGAGAGAGAAGCAAGAAAAGAGAATGGAAGGAAAGCTCTTATATTCCAAACCAGGTCTTGCTGTAATCAGCTGTATTTTTAGAACTGATTCCCATTGGCTTCCAGCAACATCCCATCGAGGGCAAACAGTAGAAGGGAAGAACTCAGGGTAGGAAATATAAGAATTAACTACTGAAAAACTAGAATCCACTGAAACCATTCAGTTTCCACAAGCAGAAAAGAGATATCAGTATATATGCAAATAATGTAGATATAAAGATAGTAAATGGTGATTAATAAGAATTTTCAGGAATATGTGAGATGTAACAGGGGTACAGGAAATAGTTTCTTGTAAGTATCTTGTAAATGTTTTCTTTAATAGAATTCACAATCAAAATAAAAGAGCATCTAAAACTCATAAGTATAAAACCCCCATCTACTGGCATTTTGTACTTTTGGGATCTGTAATAACTTGTTGAAAACTGCGAAAGTAACTTAAATATGTTTTTGGTGTCTTTTCCTTCTCTAAAAATTATAACATAGATCAATCTCCTTTACCTTTCAGCTAAAAACTAAAACAGAATTAAAAGTATTGCAGCAGAAGAATGGACAATGTTAAGGGGCTGAAGACATGTATACATAACTTTAGTCACAGCTGAAACGCACGTGACCAGGATACACAAAACCTTTCCCAGCAAATCATCATTTTGTCAGAAATTGAGGGAAGTGCATATTGCATGTATGCAAAATAGACTGTGATGTGCGATTACATAGAGAGCGTTTTCAGGTCCAAGAGTCAGTCAGTGCTTTTTCTTAGATATTTAAGTAATACTAAGATTATCACTAAGCAGATGGCAAAACTGTAAGAATTGGACCTGGTCTCTGATGTCAAGAATGGAAGCCCTCACTGTTAGTTTACAACTCTTTTCAGCAGTTTGAAAAACCTTTATGGACCTGATAATCTTTGCCTGATAAGAAGTTATTTGAAGTTGAGCAGTGCTGATGCAAGAACTTCTAAGCTCTTAATAAAGAATTTCAAAATTCTTTTAATATAGTTTCAATATGTATGATTGTTCTCTCTTGCTAGACTTATTCCTTCCTCACAAAAAGAAAAAAATTAAGGTGCCATACTTACATAATCTGTTAGCATTTGAATTACTAGTAAGCTCTTTGTTCTCAAATGCAACCCCACAATTACTCAGAACATCAGAAAAAGGAAAAGATGCTATATAGTGTTTACAGAAATCAAATCCAACAAGTGAGAGTAGCATGAAGTTTGGAAACACTCTGAAAGATAGTTTTTCACCACTGAAGACGCCATTGTTGTCAACATTTACAGCAGTAAGAAATGGCATAAGATTTTTCAAAGAAGAATTCAAGTTTTTACCCCAAGGCTTAGAGATTCCAGTGTCAAAGATTTCTGTATTTTTTTTCTTTTCTTTTAATGCCAGAAGATCTATTTTTCATTTTCCTCTTCCATGTTAGATCCAGAGCTACCTGTAAGGAAGCTTTCTAGAAAAGATAAATTTTGAACATAAAGTTCAACATGCAGGATTTCAGGCCAAATGAAACAATGAAGAACTTAAAAACGTCAAGTAACAGGGTCTAATGGAGCAATATCAAGAAACATTAATAACTGCTGGCAGAGTTATATAGTCTTTACTACAGTAAAATCTTTTAAGTAGTGGCTGTTTCTAAGTATGTATTGGTACAGTGTTTGCACAATAGATTCCTTTCATTATTGGAGTCTGAATAAATTTCTGTAATACAATAAACAAACAAATAATAACAAATAAGGAGTGTGCAGGGAGAAAAACAAATATAAAGTCCTGTGATGTTATTTTTAATCCTATGATATCTAAAATTGCTTTTTAAACAATGCTGTAACATTCAGGAAATATACAAAAATCATTTAAAGGATGATGAGATTCTCAAGGGTGAATTGTAGACAAGTATTCTGTTTGTTATGGGAGAATCTATCAAAGACTATGCAAGCATATTTAAACTTGCAAGGTGAAAAATAACAATATTCTGTGCAAATGAGCTTACAATGCTTAAATTCAGTTTTAACAGTAAGATATAATTGAACTCTATTTTCTATATTTTAGTTGCACTGTTGATGATCCTTAATGACCACTTCGGGCATAGATTAGTTTTCCTGTAAAAGATGAGCATCTGAAGTTAAGTCAGCAATATCAAGTGCTGTAATTTAGTTTTATCCCATTATTAAAGATATAACAAGGATTATATTACATGCTATTATTGCTTTATGTCATGTTATAGAACATTATGTTCCATCAGTGCTTGAGTAATCTCTATCAAGAAAGGACATAGTAATGGTAATGTACAGATGGGCAAGTGACCAGCTTTGGGAATTTCTTGAAGGCCAAAACTGTAGGAAGAAATTTTTGACAGCTGGAAAAACACAACAGAAATGTTCATGTGTATATATATGCATGTGTATATATATCTATATATAAAAGCAAGCAATTTTCCTCACTTTCCCAATTTTTTGAAAGGGGAACAAAAGAGAGCTTTCACAGATTCAAACCTTGGATTTGTTTTAATCCTACAAAACATTTTATGGAGGCACAGAATGCAGAACTAATGAAATGTTTTAACTAACTCCTCTGTTGTGTCCTTCTCTTACACTTTTTGAAATGTGCTCTTTCCAACACCCTACTGTGCCAGAATACTATTAAATCACTGAATCACACATACTGGGAAAAGAGAAATGGAAAGGAAAGGAAAAGGGAAATTTAAGGTAAAATGAATGACAATAAATATGGGTTTGTGAGATGCACATTACCAAAACAATTCATTTTGGAACTGAATCCTGCAATGCAAATGCAGTCAAAGGATGAACTCTGATAAAGAAATGTTTGACAACTCCCAATATATGGCTTTATAAATGGTGTTTATATTTAGGGATAGAGAGTTAGAAATTACTTTGATGAGAGTCACCCATGTTAGCAATAAAACAATACATCTTTAAGCTGAAAAATATGAATACTTTCATTATCACAAACCCTGTGAATAACTATACAGCTAGATATACAAGTTTTAGGTTCGTAGTGATTAAGCTTTCATTGGATAAGAGACAACTTAACCTTAACAGTTTATAGAACTTTTTCTCACTGGCGATATTCAGAATTAATATAAAGAAAACAGATTACATATATTAATAAGCTACCAGTCTTTGGATCTCTCAGAAATATGGCTAGGAACTGGGAATAACAATTACTGTAGGCACCGTCCCCAAGGACAAAGAGTCAGCATTTAATATAACTGAGCTTAAACAGGATCTAGTATTTTAACCTTTCTCATATTTATGCTTACAACAAAAGTTTGAAGAATTATTAGACAAGACTTGACACAGAACAGGCAGAGGCTGAAGTAATGCCCAGGCGTATATCAAATGGCATTGATTTGACATGTATATTTTGCCCCCTTGTATAGTTTACTGGGCTTGATTTACTGACTAAAATTAGATATGTAGTGCCATTTTGGACTCGCTACAATATCCAAGTCTTTTTTATGGGGCTGCAGCTATGCCTCAGGTCCTCCAGGAGACACACTGGAGGAGTGGCAGCCAAAGGCCAGATGGGGTACCCCAGATTTAGATAATTGAGCCATGTCCATATGTTGCAAGTAGAAACCTACCACTGGCTATAACCTGGAACTGAATTTCACCCCTGCTACTCTTCCTGTCTCTTACATTTACTAGGACATTATTGAAGATAAACCCTAAGAAACATGCTAGCACTTAGAGGGTTATCAAGAACTCTATTGGTCTAAAAATGTTCATAAACTGAGATTTTTCTACTGATGTAAATGAAACATAGCTTACATTGAAAGTAAAATTATATAAGAATATAATTAAATTATATAAATTATAAGACAAAAGATGTGGAAGAGAAGGATCAGGAAATCACTTTGAGCAAAGAACTTGAAAAGATAACAAAAGAGTGTGCTAGCTCACAGGGGTCTCTAAGAGGCCATGATATTAACAAAATTGAGGTCCATAGAGGAAGATTAAAATTCAGATAGATTGTTGCTATAGAAAGGGGAACAAAGGAGGAAAAGATAAAGCAAACGACATGATTGGAGCTATTCAGCAGCCATCCCATCAGGCAGACCTGCCCCTGATCAAAGTAGTCTGGAGCAGCAAAATAAACCTATTGTATTAACCATACTAAATCATGCCTGACTTGCCCTGGTGTTGGCAAGGGGACATCTTGAAGGAGGCAGTGGACAGACTAAACTTTTTATAACAAAGCCTCCTCTCTTACTAATGTATTTATTTATTTTTTAATCCTTAGAGAAAAGGACAAAAGAGATAAAAGTACTAATTTGTAAAGACTGCCAGTTGAAATACCACCACTGACAGGTTGTTAAAAGAAAGAAAAGTCGAAAGAAAAGTATAGCTAAAAATAACTGGTCAGCATAGCTGATTTTTTTTTTAAAAAGTTTAATCTTTCTGTGTGAGGAAAGTAAAGGAAGAGCTTGGCTACCTATCACTGCCTCCAGCAAAATTAGTCTCGAAGCTGAAAGAAGAAATGATTTGTTAAAAAATTTATTTGTTACACATCCAAAAGTATTTCAAGCCAATTCAAAGCAAAAATTAATCAAAATTTTAGTGAAAAGACTAGAGAAAAATACTTTAGGTAATTTTTTTTCT
>VZTQ01003975.1:107195-223157 GCA_013400755.1 Pelecanoides urinatrix | reverse complement strand
CCAAGCTGTTCTGTGATTCTATGTATCCGTATAGATAACAAAACAAACAGATGCATGAATAACTGAAGTAACTATTGGCTGTGATACTTGAATTTTTTTTTTGTAATATTTCTTAGCACTGCTGCTGTATTTAGAGTACTGTTTGTATTATTTTAGCACAAACCTTTTTATAACGTGTTTTCAGAGGTTTGTGGTGATTGATTTACCAAAGGGTGTTGGAGTAGCAAAATGTCTGCTACCCAGTAGAAAATATCAGCAAGTGAGTGATACAGGATTTGCTGTGTAATTTATGAACATGGATGGAAGTAAAAGTGTACATAATCTACTGATTATATGCTTGTAGGCACTTGGTTTCTTAAGGCACTCTGTTCTGTACAGCTGTACTGTTGTAACAGCTGTGTCACTTCAGTGTTTTTACTACCCAAATTAATCAATATTGAGGTTGAAAACCTGCTTGAGCAGCTCCCGAGCTGAGCTAGGTGCAGGGGTTTTGGAGCGCGCTGTGGTAAAGCGGGAGTGAGTCCCACGTGTGGAGGGCATTGTTGGTGGCATCGTGGAGAATTGTCCTCCTCATGGAGGAACCTCGTGGCTTGACACGGTGAGTTCCTAAGTGATTGCCGGCCGAACCTCCTGGAGGCACAGCTCCGGAGCAGCTTTGAAAATGTACGTCTGACAGCGTAGGTGGGCACTTGGGATTTGTGAGAGCACATGAACTGTGACGTGCCCGAGAGCCTCTTCAGGCATCCAGATGTCTTCTGGAAGTCCAGCCTTAGGCGTTTGTGTTTGCTCTGCCTGCCTTCTCCTCCTCTGAACAAAGCACGGAAGTACTGACATCACTCAATGTGAAGTTGAATGTAGTCGAACAACGTGTTTGGGGAACGTAGCTGAATAGCCTGTGGGTCCCAGGAGGAGGTAACCGATGCCAAACAAGGAGTTGATGATGCCGGACTGAACGCGCAAGGACCTTCAGCTGTGCTGTGTTAGCAGAGGAGGGCTTTCCTAATTGCCATACATGGAATTAAACAAACAAAACAAAAAAATTCAGAAGAAGTGAGGTGGTGCTGGTGGTGCCTGTGGTCCCTGCATGAGGCTAAAGGGGATCTCTGGAAGGGGGCAGTGATTACAGGGTCCTGGAAAGCTCTGCTGTTACCTGTGTCTCCAGCAGCATGCCTGCCTGCCTCCCAGCTGATGCTTTAGCCTTTAATATCCTCCTAATCATGCCAGCTGGTCTGCAGGAGAAAACATTGGCAGTAGGGAATGGTTCAGTGAATGTAATTCGGTGCTTTTATTGAGGAGCTGCTTCTGCTTCAGCGTGGTGTGCGTATAGTAGTATCTGCAGCGAAGGCTGCGTATCAGAAATGAGGTGAAACGAAGGTAACTGGTTATGTAAAAAGTGTTCCTGTAGTGGACCTGAAACAGGAAACATCTCAAAGCTGAGCCAAATGGAAGTAGCTGATGATATTTGAGTTTCCAAGTCTTGACGCAGATGGTAAACAACTTAAAGGGACACTTGCTTTAAAAAAAAATCTGCTGTGCATATGACTCCGGTGAACAAATCATGACCCTGAAATGACTGCAGATTATCAAGGCAGTGGCTTGGAATGTCCTATAAATACTGTCCTCTAAAGGAGGGGTTGCGCTGCAGTTTTAATGACTAAATAGAAATATGGTTAAGTGTGTGACTTGGGTCAGGAAAGTTATAGATAAGGGTCTGTGGGAACCTTTAAACTTTCTGTTGACTAAATACAAGGTTATTCTCTCAAAATATGAACATATGAATAAAAACTGACATCATGATGGCAAGAAATAGAGTTTTTACTTTAATTATTATTGTTTATTAAGTAATGGAAAGACCTAAAAGAGGGCTCTTGTTTGACTTGCGTGAACCTTCTGTGGGTCAGTGGATCTGAAGAAGGGACCAGCTGCAGGTGTGACCAAGCCTGTGCTTATTCCTTCCTTAACTGCTGTGGAGACTGTCATTGTATCATGGGCTGAGGGTCTTTCCGCCCTTGCTTCTGCCTTGCAATACACCCTGGGTTTGAAAAGCTTGTCCTCTTGCTTTATTTATTTTTTCCTACTGCTTTGGGGTCGCACAGTTACCGTTTTTTGCTGTTTTGCGTTGGACAATCTATGGCTCATTCATATCTCATATACAGAAAATAATACTTACACTCAAGCCTATAGTATGCTCTGTCTAATGTGAGGTAATGGGGATGTTGCCTGGTGTCTGGCCTCTGGACTTGGCTGTTGGATGGCCTGGTGGCTTCGGGCTCTGCGTATAGCGATATATTGCTTTGTATCTTTTGAGCAAAATGTGATGATGTTACAAAACTCTAGTTATACATGAAAGCTTTCTCGCTTCCTGGTTATCTTCCTGTGTATGTTTTTGATTCTGTCATATGCTTCTTAATTTTTAATGATTTAGAAAATTTTTTCTTCGATTCTCATATTTTGTCCTTATACAGCTGCCCACCAGTTTTCTGCAGGCATTGCCCATCGTCTTATCATCCCTGCTGGAATTCCTTCCTTCCTACTCACCTGGCTAACCTTGTTTCACCCTTCACTTTAATGGGAAATAGTGTATATCTTTGGAGACTTATAACTGGGACAGATGGAAAATACGTGAGCACTGCTGTCTTCCCTCCCTTCAGTAACCGACTGTAAATTCTCTTCACTTACTTGCAGTATGTGGAGGCTGAATCATTTCACTAGCAGAGGACACGAGCACTAGGTACCCTCACCCACCTCCCACTGTTGTACTGTCTGACTCTTGCCTGTTATTTATTTCTTATCATGACTCAGAGGTGTTGGTTGTGTCTCCATCAATCCATAGCCTTCCCGATGCTTCTTTGACCAAGAATCTTGAGAGACATTTGTTTTTTTTTGCTCCCATCTGAGGTTGGTGTGTCCTGTGGTGGTGTGGTTTTGGTGGTGGTGGTTTTTCCCCCCCCCCTTGCTTCTGTGGATTGATCTCTGAAGTTTCCAGTGTAAAGGGTAAGGGGTGTAACTGAAACAGTGGTTTTACTGATAGTGTTTTTAGTAAGTTGGTTTAAAAATAAGTGGTTTGTGGCTTTTTTTTTTTACTTTTCTTTTGGAGGTATTTGGGCTTCCATTTCAAAGCAGAGTTACTCAGTAGAAGATACGTCTTTGGTATGGTGGTATCTAACTGTGCCTCCCTCCTCGACAGACTGTCAGCAGTGCCTCTAGCTGTTGACAATCTGTCTTCCACCTCTACGTGACCTCGGTCAGGTCTGTTCTGTACTTTTTTTATCTCTTCTGATGCTGCTCGCTAACGGTTGGACATACAGAAGACCTTTTTCTCATGGACTTCCCAGGTGATGGGCAGCAGTATGCAGGAGAGCAACTCAGAATTCCTATAAGACTGGGACTTGCTCACGGACCCAGCAGCTGGCATTGACTCCTTTTTAAAATGGATTTAGTGACATATGACAAAGCACTGGAAAGGATTGAAGTGGTGGATAAACTTTCCCAGAGTTTTCGGTTATTGAGCTCTTCTGATGAGAAAACAGTTGTTCTTGCTCACAAGTTAAGTGGCTGGAGATGAGGACAGATATTTTTGTGGCGCAGAGGTATGTCTTTGGCAGTAGTTTCCATAGTGCGTGAGTCAAACGGAACAAAACAGCAACCCCAAACTTTTGCTGGAAAGCCAAATATTCTTTTGGTATTTATTATATTACACTCTGTTTATTTTTATTTGTTAGCTTTGTTCCTGAATGTGTCACTGTAACTAAGAGTCTAAAAGGATTAAGAAAAGCGTTAGACATTTATCTGGATTATAGGGACATCTGCAGTTACATTAGATTGGATCGCTTTAACACTAAGCGTTACTGTCTTAAACAGCTCTGGGACTGATAAGGTGCTGACGGATGAGGGAATTTTTTTAGTGCTGGCTAATACAGAATTGCCTGCTGTAAGGTCTCGGTATGTCTCTAAAACACCGATTATGGGAACTGGACTTTGGACTTTGTTTAGTCCGATCTGGTCTCCTGGTGAATCACGCTACTGGGATGTCAATGCAGGTAGCACACGTGCAAGTCTTAAGGTGATTATAACAAAGCCTTCGTCAAACCAGTGCCGCCTTGTAATCGTGCCTGCAACATTGGTAGGGAGTTACTCATTTAGTCAGTGTATGCTGCCCGCATAATGGGAAGAGTGGCCCATTAGCAAGGTTTTATTTGGGGAGAAAAACACTTCTTTGAGAAGCAAGTGAGTCTTCGAGTGCCTAAAGTAGCTCACTTCAAGCTCTGTAAGGTGGGAATTCTTATTCCTAAACAATAAAGCGGTGGACTGGATATAGCCAGATAAGCACATTTTAATAAAGACTTGAGAGAATTTCTCAATTATGGTACTGTTTACATTTTTAGAAGTTTTGTGTGGGTTCAGCTTGTGTTTGATTCTCTAATTGAATGTATTCTTGAAATGATTTATTAACAGATTTTTATCAATAACTTTTGCTGCAAAAGAGGCCTCTGTTTATTTACTGAACCGTGATTTAACTGGTTCAGATTTGTGCCTTAAATACAGAAAGTACAGTTTGGGCTTAATGCAGCAGTTGCTGGTTTCTGCAATTAGAGCACATGAAGATGAGCGTGTTCTTGGCTGAACACTGGAAGCAGTTTTAATATTATTAGGGCTTGAATATCTAAAATATTGGGATAACTGTGAGCTCTTATCCAGCCACGATACCATCTGTAACACAGCGTGCTGATCTGGGAGCTGTTCTTACATCAACATGTAAACTCTAAGATTAGGAGTTCATGTATTATGTTTGTTTAACAGTGTCTCGATGCTTCCATAACATTTACATAAGGAGTGTGGAAAATGTAAAATAGTTTTGCAGAGAGGAAATAGAATAATTGCATACCAGCTCAAGTGTTGATAAGATGGGTAGGATAGTGATAGTGTTGAGAAATGACTGAGTAGACTTAGTGAAGAGTAAAATATTGGTGAACTTCAGTGAAGCCTTGTGCTCTGCCATCGTGTTTCCCTACTTACTGCATCTGCACAGCTGGTTCTTTGTTACCTTTGCATGCAGCAACACAGTCTTGCTCTTAGGACACCAATGGATCAAAAAACATTTTTAAAGTTCAAACTGTTTTTCTCCAGAATACTGAAGGCTCCTAATCAAGAGGAGTAAGTTGGATTCCTACAGGAAAATGGCACAAATACTCTCCCCTCGCCACTTTTCAGCACCCCTCTGTCTTCAGCACGCAGGCTGTGGACCCAAGTCCCACTGCAGGATGGTCCAGGTGTCTCGTAGGAGGTTTTCACCAAACTCAGCCAGCGCAAATATGTGTTGATTTATATGTTAAAAGTGAGCTGTTTTGCTAGACATGCGGACTTGAGTGTACAATATCATTATTATATTGGCTAGCTAGCATTAGTTTGTTTTTTTAATAGTTTTGTTTTGAGGTAGAGGTCCTGCAAGTGGTGAATGAGTTGAATAGTTGAGAAAGAACCACTGGTTATTAGACTAATGGAATATTTTTACAGTGGGGAAAACAAATGTTTCAAGGTGAAAGTGGTTGTGGAGGACATATATGCTGTCCAGCACAAGCTTGTCCTACCATTTGGAGCTTGCCGAATATAAACATTTGAACAGATTTAGTATCTTCTGTGTTGCTTTGGAAATCATTACAGGGCAGTGGTTTTACTGAAGCTGTTGTTTCCAATGGGGCAGTGCTAGAAACGGGACTGACCTGCTTCTTAGCCAGGAGCTGGCTCTTGCCTCCGCTGTTGGCTGGTGCTGCCCTGGGCTACCAGCGCGCGTGTGCTATGTGCCAATGCCTCGCCTCTTCTCAGTGAGTGGTTGGAATGATGCTGGGAAGAGAACATGCGAAAAAGAAAGAATAGTTAAAATGATTTTTTTCTTATAGCAACAGGTTAGCAAGTTACTGCTGGGTTAGTGGCACCTCAAAGGCCCTACTAGCATTAATATGCATGATCGTCAGTGGCGTTTTTAAAATACACTCTCTTCAGGTGGTTATGCTTAGGAAGTAAGGTGTTATGGCCTTGAGCTCTTCTGAATTTACGAGGGTGATTTTGAGGCTCGGGGGAGTAAGGATGGCAGTTATAAGGGTCGCCTTTGCATTTCAGTAGGCTGAGGGGTGCCCTCGCAATGGGAGACCAAATCGGTCAGTAGGACAAGACTCAACAGCCGCTGGCAGAAAGTTCTGATCTGGGAATTTCCCACGTTTGTTTGTCGTAGATGAACTTTCATTAGACTAGAAAAGGCTTTACAACAATCAAATTAACTTGTGATGAAGTGTTGCGACTACAGTTTAGGTTTCTGTTGTGCAAAAAGGCGTGGAGTTCAGCGTCCGTAAGCAGGTGTTCCTCTACTCTGGTTTTCGACATTTCCCAGATGTTTGTGTATTTGATTTATGGAGAGAGTAAAATGTGATGCTGGGTCTTTAAAGAATAGTAATACCATATCAGTTACATTTCCTTCTCCTTATTTCTTCCAGAACGAACATAAAAATTAGTATGAGTTCGGAACATTCCTCTTAGGTGGCTAACATGGAATTTGTACGGATACGAGCTCCCTCTGACAGCGCTGTAAGGAAACCCCATTGCTGGTGGAAGGGGTGGGTGATGAGAGACCGGCTCTCTGCAGCCGGACAGTGACTCTTTGTTAAGGCTAGCTGCTGCGCCAACTCTGTTGCTCTTCTGAAAGCGGCACGAGGCATGTGATTTCTTACTGATTTGGAGAAAAACAATTTTTTCCCTGTTTTTGCAAAATGCCGCTCTTATCTTTTAATGCATTCAGGGCTGTTTGACTCAGTTCCATGGTTACGTTTTTACATTAATTCCAGTATAAGGTGCAACTTCAGGAAAAATATCATGTATTTCCGATTTCTGCAGTAGCCTAGCTGTTGTGGAAAAGGGAAAGTGTTGGTGGATCAAACTGCAGCTCTTAGTAGATAATTCTTCTCTCTGACTATTATTTCAAGAAAACAGAACAAATTCCTGGGGGATTATTTGACTCTGGATCTGTGCTCTCTTCTCTGTAGTTCTTCCTGTTGGAGACAGCTTGAAAGACTGAGAGACAAATAAGGTGATGGCAAGTAAAAATAAATTGAGTAAGGTTTGATGTGTAAAAAGCCTAAACCTCCTTTTCCTCTCTTCCCCACTCCATAAGCTTTCCTGAGAAAGCAACGGAGGAATTTTGATTTTGTTTTCCCTTGTGGAAATGCTGAGGAGGAAGAACAGTAGGAAATTAAAACTTCTTCCCTTCACCCAGTTTTCCCCTTGCTTTCGGCTTTTTGCTCTGCATCGTCAGCTCTATATTGCAGTGAATAGTGTCTTGCAGGGGCCATTTTTTTGCTAACTATTTCCGCAGTAGTGTGATAGCAGTTTTATTGTGTTGAACTTGATTTTTATAGTCATTGAAATGACTATTAAAATATAGCTGTGACATTAAGCTCACTGCTATAGAAATGCTTAGTGAGAGATACCCTCTTTGCAAAATTACGTTCAGTGCAATAGAAACCTGCTGCAATGGCAAGGGAAACGCTTGAAGAAACAGGGGACTAATGCATTGAGCATCTTCAGATGGAGCCGAGACGAGCGTGGTGTGGATTGTTTTCATTGAAATCCTCATGCAGATTTAACTGGGCTGCATTCTTGCTGGCTTTTGCATAGCAGCAGCCGAAAGCTGAAAAAGGTATTTTCAAAAAGGTTCTGCTTCATCCTATGAAGGATGAAGGTCCTGAGGAACTGGCTGTGTCACCCATGACCAGTCTTCTACCCAACCTGTATACGAGGTGCTGCTCCCAGTCGCTTGGGAAGCTATATGCCCTACTTGAGCACCAAATTGGCAGCTTGTGATTGAGCATTGGTGCCTGTGCAGCCTTCGACCGTAATTTGTGCTGGTTTAGCCTGGAGCACTGGATTGGGAAGGACTGCAGGGTTTGCCTGCGTTGTGCACGTGACTCTAATATAGTCCCTTTCATAAGCTGGTTTTAAGATTGAGTTCGTGGCGTTTGGGGTTGTTTGGACCTGCTTCTGTGTTTGGTAGCACAGTTTTGAACTGCACTGCTCTGTTTGGGTCCTCCTCCTAAGGCTGTAGTCGGTGTCGGTTGAAGTTGATGCTGTTGCCCTCCCGTGCTTGGCCACGTTGTTCTGCCATTGCTGGTTTTCCCCGATTGCTCTGAGTTACTGATGGAGCTATCCCAGAAAAAGCGCTGGGGTTTTGAGCAAATTGAACTCCTTGCAACTGTTGGCTGAGGGACGAGGTGGGCGGCAGTGCTGGTGCAAGGGAAGGGATGTGCAGCCGGGAGCACGTCGGCCGGAATGCGTGTGGAGCTGCAGCGCTGCTGGCTTCGGTCACGTATCATCTCTTGGGGAACCTCCATCTAATGATACGTCCTGACGTTGACTCATGACCAGTTCATACATATTTGATCCTCTGCCAGCATTGACCGTAAGATGAACTAGTTCCTCCCCTCTCCAACATTTAACTCTTTGCCTGCCTTCCTTCCTTCTCGTGCCCAGCAGATACCTTGATGCATTTTATGCATAGCAATATTGAAGGTTTTGCAAATTTTGCAAAGACTTCAGGTAGAGGCTGTTTTGAATTTCAGTTAATTAAAAGCACAGAAGTCCTTTCTTCAGATACACGATGGTAAACGCAGTACATGCTCAAACGCTGTCCTTGCCACCTTTGAGGATGTTGCCTGTAGGCCCACCATAGTGAGAGCCAAGTTATCACTTCTCAATGTCTCCCAGTGAAATGTAGGACATTCAAGGGAACATCAAAACTCACTCACTTCGTGGTTCTGTGTTACCAGAAGACAGATGCCAAGACATCTGCCTCTAGATAATGTTTTGTTTGTCTAAATCAACATTTTGCTTTTTCTACAAAAGCCAGTGTTAAGAGCTCAGGGAGGTATGATTACTTCTTGCATACAATGTGTTTCAGTTAATGGACTTTTTAATATTAAAAATCTATTTGAACGTTCTTGATTGTGCTTCTTGTTAGCTATGCATTATGGCACATTATTAGTGCTGTTATAGTCAATAGTGGTATCTTTTTTTTTTTCTTTTAACACTAGTTTCAGCTTTACCCTCAGTACTTAGTGGTGATGTACTCCGAATACAGATTAAGTAGCAAGAAGGAGGAGGGAGAAAGCTATTAAAAGAGTGAGTTGGCATCTTACTTTATTTTTAGGGAGCTAATGAAATATCTGGCTTAAAAGGGGGGAGGAGGAAAAGCAAAAACCTGAACTTGGTTCTTGGAAATCTTGGATAGGTCCAGAAGTCTTTAATTTTTTTTTTTTTTTAATTAGTGCAGAAAGAACAAGTGTACATCTTGTTCTCTCCAACTTGAGCTCTGCCTATAGGATGTGGCAACAGGGTAGTTGCACTTCTGGAAGGCAGCATGACTTAAGTTTGAGGATTGCTCTGGATTTATGCTTATTAATTCATGTTGGGTATAAGACACCAGATGTGTTGCAAAACATACTGCTCCCCTGCGTTGCCATCCGTTGTAAAACCTGATGTCTAGTTATGTTTATAGAGGCTTGGGTTGCCCTTCGCTCTTCTGACCTGTGCTCAACCGACAGCCGGTGCTGCACCTGTGCTTAGGTTCTCCTCTAAATGCAGAATTTATTCCTGTGTACATTTACTAGTTGCCTTTGGAGTATTTTGTACCCTCACTTGGAAGAGGGAAGGCAGGCTGTCATTGCAGGGATTTCAGTTTGAGGGGTGCTGGGGTCCAGGCTCAGGATTCTCTAGCCCTCGGCAGATGTGTAGTTCCTGAAGAGGCAGTGCTCTTGGGCTCATGTGGGATAGTTTCCAGATGAACCATTTTCCCCCCACCGCACCCCAGGAATTTGCTGCTTGGGTGGAAGAGGGGGAAAAGGAATGGTCTCACCTTTGTAAGGGAAAAGGAGAATAAATCCTTACCATCTACTTAAACTTGCTTGGTTTAGTCTAGTCCTGCTGGAGAGATACCTGCGCTGAAAGTCACTTTCATGGGTTTAATCAGTAAGATGTAGTACCTTACTGGGGAGGAGGAACTGTGAGCTATATTTTCTTGGTGGTGTTTGAGCCTAAGAGTTTCTTCAGGCTTCTCCTCTCTTTAGGAAATTAAACTTTTGTGAATGTTTGGATGACAAAATAACTGGCATATTGAGAAAGAACCATGAACCAAGCTTGGTGAGTCCAGGAATGACAAAACACAAGGTGACTTCAGTAGGGCAGGAAGACCTACCCTTGGTTAATACACACATGAAATAATTCCGTTTAACAAATCTTAGGTGCAACTCCTGACTCGTACACTTCTTTCTTTTTTTCTTCTTTCTCCATTAGACTCTGCTGTAAATATTGGAAGCTTGTCCAGGTAAGTAACAGAGGACTAAGGAGTCTAATACTGAAAGCAATCACTTTCCTTTAGAAAAAATAGGAGGAAAACCTTCAGGTTTCTTTTATTTTTAATGCTAGAGAACTTGCAAGTGACTTTGCTTTCACCTCTGTGGTTTCAGTCTGCTTTTATGGAAAAAGCACAATTATGATTTTGGGATTTTTTTTTTTAAAGACTGTAAAATAAGGCTGGTAATGTGTTAAATGTAGTTTGCTTGCTTTCAAGAGTGTAGAACGATTAATACAGCCTTTAATGCAAAGTAATTCCACGGAATATTACACTGTAACATTTTTATGGTACCTTAAGATATTTCAGCTTTCACACAGTCAGAGAAAAGCTTTTTCAATATATGTTGATGTTACCTCTGTTTGTTTTTTCCTTTTCAACCCCTCTGTCACCTATCCCTAACTCTTCTAGCGTTGCACTCCTCATTTTTCTAATGCACGCAGATTAATGAGTGCAGTTCTGTAGAGGTGTTTGTTTTGTATTCTTTAGCAGTAAATGGGTTTTTAGTGCAATTACTGTAATGCCCTATTCATTGTTCCTTTCTTTATCAACTCGTAGAGTTGGAAGAAATTGCTCTTTCAATGCCCACACTAATCCTTTGCTTTTGGCACTTCAGTACTTTTGTGTAGATGTGCTTTGTGGCTGCGGTGGGAGGAGGAGGGGAGCAGGGAGAGCCTTTACCCGGAGAGTCGCTCGTCTGAAAGCATGGGATGAGGAAAAAAATATATTTGGTGGTGCTGAAACCTTCTGTCCTGCGGAGTGGGAATGAGAGATGACTTCGGGATGGTTTTGTCGCTGTGACTTTGTTCTTTGTGTTTTCTCTTTTGCCATCCTAGTTCTGCTCTTTATGTCTCAGAGCTGAAACCCAAAGTTCACTGACATATTTGCTGGATGCTCTTCAGCCTTCACGTCAGCTAACCTCGACTAACAGACATACTAAATCTATATGCCACTGGCTTTGTCCACTGCAGATCTGAAGAGCCACAGCTGTTCTTTATGCATCAGCAGCATGTTCCCTGTAAAATTGCTAGGTGCTTTCCCTATCGAGAAAAGTTTTGGTTTACCTCAGTTTTTATAAGCAGGTTAGATATAAGACTGCACCTGAAATGTTCTGTTCGGAAGCCAATGCAAGTGTACCCATAACGTGGTTGTCAAGGAAATATGGTCTATAAGTGTGATTTTTGCAAATGTAATAGGCCCTCACAGCTCTAGATTATATCAGTCATAGTTAGTGATGCTTAGAACTGGAAATTAAAGCTCTTCAGTTCTTTGTCCACACCTTTGAGAAAATGTTGTGGTCATTTTCTTCAGCAGGCTAACCTTGTAATTAGAAAATGTTGGTTAGATGCAGGTGTCTGAGAGGGGCACAGCTCATGCCAGAGGCATCAGGGAGCAGCTGCCCCCTTTATCTTCTGAAGGGTCTTCTGCAGGGAGAGCAGGCCTCTTCTCCTGGCAGAAGTCACCTTTACAGGTGACTCCCATGCTTATTTAAAGCCGATTGCCATATACTGGGCTGTACGAACCTGATAATTCATCTGTGGTGCAGAGTATAGCCTCGGCTGAGGGAAGTGGCACTGGGCTGCAAGTGTCTGAACTAACTCCTGTATTCCTTCTGTGGATCGGCAGAGCGTTTCTGGCTCAGAAAGCAACATTTTTCCTGAGCCCGAGTGACTTTGGTATCTCTTCAATATGGTCTCTTAAGTTGCCCCTATCACAGATGTATCCCTTAAGGAGAAAACGCATTGTAAATAGCATTCTTCTAAATGATAAAGGATGAGAATATTCGGTTGCAATAGAGAAGCTTAGCTGTGCCTCTTCGGTTGAAGTTTATTAGAGACGAGAAAAAAAATAATCTGTGCATGGATGAAGAGCATCAGGATGCTGTATTAGTGTTAACCGTGAGGTTAACTTGCACTGGCTAGGTCTTAGTCATAAATCTTTTGATGCTTAAGTAACCATGCTCCTTATCTTGCTTGTGAATTGTATAGCAAAGGTTTTTCTAACTTAAGAGGTTGTGTAACTTCTTTGCCAAAACAGCGAGCCTTGATTCGCAATTCAAGCACAATGGGGAGGCTTGACATTAGCTGGTGTAAATATTCTAATGCTTCATTTAGCTTAGAGCCCTCTAAGCTAAAAATCTGTCACACTGAGAACTGGATTTTCCAAATAAAGCAAAACTTATTTCAATTAAAAAAAAAAAAAGGTGGAAGTTATACTTTAGGCTTTTAAATATTGTAAATGGTGACTCAGAATACAGTTGATCAGACAAAATAGAAGTTTCATGCTTTATTCTTCCAAATTTTGTCTTTTCCTTTAAAGCCTCATTATTTGCTCCAATCAAACATTTTATCTGTCACATTTTATCTGTCATAACATCTTTCTGATGTCACTCTACATAAAAAATTACCCTGAGAAGGAGTTATCTGCTAGCTTATATAGGAGTATGCAGCGTAGTTCAAGCCTTGTTTTGTAATCACAGGGGTGGAATGCACTTTATAGTTATGTTAGTTTGTTTCATGATCTGTTAATGCGGCTGCAAGCCAAAAATGTGGTGTTTTTTTGTTGTTGTTTTTTGTTTGTAGACCTATTTTTCACACATACATATATTTAAAGATAAATCTTTGCTCCATGGCCATTGCTCCTCACTCAGTTCAGGTCAGCGGGAGCTGTCGTGCACAGTAATTACCACTTCTGGCTGTTTGTCATCTTCTTGTCAAAAGAATTGGTCATTACAGTGAAGCTCCTGTTTCGTGACCCTCCCTATTATGATAGACACCAGTTAGCACTCTTGGATGTAAATTTTAATGTCTTTTATTCATAGCTGCCTTTGATCCTTAGTGTTATTCCATTTAAATGTTTGAGAAATGCTTAGCTGAAGGGTGAATTGAGTACACGACTGTTTTTAATCTGTCATAATGCAAAATTTTTCCTGACTGGGATGTCTGGTACGAGGCAGTGAGATTGCTTGTCAGGGGTCCCAAAGGTGGAAGACTTGAGTTGGATTCATTTTTGGATGTGTTGAGCACCCACAGGTCCTCCCGATTCTAGTGACAGCTGTGAGTGTTCAGGAGATATAAATGGAGACCCGAAGGATGGAGTTAGGTGTTGAACTCCAACGACACAAGTTTGGAGGAGTTAGTATTGACTGTGTAACTTTGTCTTTCCTGGTACGTGCAAAAACTTAACTGAAAACATTTCTGATGAGTGTTCTGATGAGTGTCCCGCGTGCCGTGTATTCACCATCGTTAACATCCCTCTGCTCAGAGCAGTTAAAAATGTTAATTTTTGTTAATGTGTTTTTCACAGAACCCTCTTCTGCTGAATAGCAATTATGGCTTTGAAATATTCTGCACCAGATACCTAGGAGGGAGGGTTTATCTCTCTTCAATAATGAAGAAGTTAACAAAAACATTAAAACAGGAATAGCTAGCTTGGCTTGTTTTGATGTCAATAAAAAGATATTACTTTCTAAAGCCTTCATTTAAATACTGTTGATATTAGTCTCTGCGATGTGCTTGACCTTTATTCTTTTTACTCTGAAGTGTCCTATCCTCTTTATATAATCTTACATGCTATACTATATTTTCCAAATTGCTTTTTCTTTTTTTTTTTTCCCCATTTTTGCACTCAGATATATTTATTTGCTTCTTAACTCTAAAGCCTGTTGTCTGTCAAGCAAGGGGGTACTGCAGAGAAACGGACCAAGGCAGCCCATCATGTATTGATTGTTGTTAGCATTGTAAACTGGAATTCATAAATTCTGGGGAGAATAAATAGTAACTCCTGGAGGTTGAAAATGAAGTCGCAGCCGCGGTTGGAGGCAGCACCGGGCACCGTGCCCTGTCCTCGTGGTGGGATTAGACCTTCTCATGTGCCTGCTTGGATGTTTCCTGCTTGCGCACTTGGGGTTAAACTGATTATCAGATTTGAGAAGAAGAAAGTATTTTTCACCAGTTACCAACTCCTGTAGATGTAATTTATGTCGTTGATCTTCTGAGTAATACAGGCTCTAACCTGATTCTTAGGACCACTTGGGAATAGGAGAAAATTGGGCAGGTAAGTGAGGGTGCTTCCTGGGTCTGATGTCTGGTTGCCGATTGCCTTTGTAACTGTGGCTTTTGGCCTTTCACTGTAGGTTTTAAGTTTGAGGGTTTTTTTGGAAGTGCTTTGTGACCTGTAATGAGCGTAGCACGTGTCGTTCATGTCCTGTGAACTCTTGGTCTGGACATCTGTGAAGATATCCTGCGAGAAGGGAAGGGCTGGTCTCGCCTACGTGTAACTTAAGCTGTTCTTTCTGTTCCAGTAGTAATACCAGAGTCCTACTGGAGCACCTCTGACTGATGCTGCTCACTAACCACGTCCCTGGAAGCTAACGTAGAAAGAAAAGCAAGTGGTTATCTGAGAGGTGGTAGAAAATTTTGAGGTAGCTATCATATTCCAAAAATGCTTTCACTCCCCAAAGAGTTATGACAAATAGTAAGAAATTTTGATTCTCAGGTATTTTTAAAAACTACCCTTTGACACTGCGTTCCGGAGGCTTCTCTTCTCAGAGAAGCACAGCATTTTATGTACTGGAAATGTGAAGATGAGAGAAGTATGTAGCTTCTCACGGTGAAGGAGGAAGACTGCTTTTGCCATTTCGTTAGTTGTTAAGAATAGTGTATAAAACACCTTTAAACTTGGTAATCTCATTGGAGGGAGTAACTGCAGTTACAGAACTGTGCAGAAACTTTCGCAGGTCCACCTTGAGTATAGTGCATTAACTTCAGTCTTGTGAGATACTGGAGTCGCTGCCTTCAGTCATGAGGAGCTACTTGGTATTGGAAGATTTTGTTTCTTGCAGAGAGTTTGCTCTGTGAGAAACGTAAAAATCTATCTATAGGAGTCATAAGTCTTTTGTTTTTCAAATTATTAATATTTTTTTCCAACCAAACCTAGTTTGCAGTGTGTTTGTCAGATAAATTTCCTGTGTTCTTCTGGGCATGGCTAATCTTAGTACTTAGTTTCCAGATTTTCTTTTGGGAAGGTAGGGAGGAATGGTCTTTGAATTACTCTTCGTTGTTGTAGTTTATTATCTTCTGAAGATGGCAGTTCTCAGAAATTCTGCTTTCTTATCAGCCAGTTCTTTAAAAAACAACCCATCCCTATGGTTTTTATTTATTGGTTATGATGCCATTTCATTGGTGAGTGAGGTAATGTATCTTTCCCATTTGAATTATCTCTGGTAGTAGATGCCTGGCTACCATTTTTTCAGAGCAAACCAATTTTTGTTCTCTCCAAAGTTACTCCCTGGCCAGGAGTGAAGCCTAGCTGAGCGTGGGCAGCCTGCGGGTCGGTGGCCGTGAGGCAGGCGCTGCTTCCAGTGGTTGCTTTCAGCGTTATTTTTTGCAGTTGTCCTGGTGTCGGCTGGGATAGAGTTAAATTTCTTTCTAGTGCTGTGTTTTAGCTTTGTATGAGAAGAATGTTGATAACACACAGATGTTTTCGGTAGTTGCTAAGTAGTCTATAGTCAAGGACTTCTCAGGTTCTCGTGCTCTGCAGGATGCATAAGAAGCTGGGAGGGGGCACAGCCAGGAGAGCTAACCCAACTGGCCAATGGGGTGTTCCATACTGTATGACGTCATGCTCAGTATATAAATAGGAGGCGTGGTCCAGGAAGTAGCGATTGCTGTTTTGGCATTGGTCGGCGGGTGGTGAGTAATTGCATTGTGCATCACTCCTTTTGTATATTCTGTCATTATTATTATTATTATTATTTTCCCTTCCTTTTCGTTCTATTGAACTGTCTTTATCTCAATCCACGAATTTTACTTTTTTTTTTCCTTGATTCTTTCCCCCATCGCACTGCGGGGCGGGGGGAGTGAGCGAGCGGCTGTGTGGTATTTGGCTGCCTGCTGTGTTAAAGCACAACAGCAGTTGACTTCGTTGGCTGAAGGTGTTCATCCACTGCTCCTTCAAGGAAGATTAATGTGGGTGGGCATGGGTGGAGGCTGACCGCTGGTCTGGGGGGCAGCGAGGAGCAGACTCTCCTCCAAGGGGTGAGCTGGAACTCATGACCTACAATGTAGACAGTTTTGGAATATACACAGCTGCGAGGTTTGCTATTTAGGTGCAGCTAAACAAATCTGAGAGTTTCTCTCAGTCCAGAATCCCTTCTGCCCTGCTTTAGGTCTCCAGTAGTGACACCAGCTGTGAGTAACGTGAGGGTCCTTCACATCTCTCTCACATTGTGCCTCTTGCTGCTTATGGTCCTAGATGTTAGGACTCCAGGTTTCTTCTCAATTCAGCACTGGAAAAGAAATTGGTTTTCACTTTGTTGTCATTCTTCACCCTCTTTGTTGCTGTAGCTACTCAGAAATGTGAAAACAAATGTATTTGGTAAATTTGCAGGTTGTTGTGGTGCAGGTTGTGGATGCTGTCAGGGTTTGCTAATGAGTAAAGTATGATAGCTTGTTAATAATACTATAAAATGGGGGCTAGGACTAGTCTCTCCCATGAATACAGTGGGGTGATGCAGTTACCTCTGGCACTCAGGAATTCTGAAATCATATTGACTGAGAAATCATTCTTTAATATTAGCGGTGGTAATTTGAGTTTTCTAAAGACACTTTGTAGGTTTTCTGTGCATTGAGCTGACAGTGGAAGACAGTGCAGTTCATTACAGAACTGCATAAAATTGTCATAAAGTGCTGGAAGACAGGCAAGTACAACAAAAAAACTGAGTGTGTTGTTATGAAGAAGCAAAGCATTATAAATGGAGTGAGGGACTGACTTTAGAAAGTGGACTTGTGGCTTTTTGAGATTTGTTACAAGGGGAAATAATGGATTAAAGGACTTGGCCAAATTTTTAAAAATTTTTGTTAAAAAATCCTTTCCAAAAGGTTGAGAGTGGCAACGATGAGTAATAAAAACAATTATGTAGAGAAACAAAAATCCTGGAAGTTATGTTGTCTTGCATGTGCTAATAGCAGTGTTTCCTCTGTCCAGCTCTCTACAACTACGATGCGAGGGGACCAGATGAACTTTCCTTACAGATCGGTGACACTGTGCACATACTGGAAACATATGAAGGTAAGCTGGCAAAAGTTGCATTTAAAACCATTATTGTTGAAATTGCATTACTTTTCTGTTTGTGACTTTATCTTCTTGTGTTATCAGGTGATGAATTACTTTATTGCTAAAGGACAAAACACATTATTTCTAATGAACACAGAATTAACTAATGCTAGATGTAAATGGAGACTTATGTGGTCGATACCCGGTGAATAACCATTTTCTTTTCTATGGAAGATGGATGTTTGCACAGCTTTATTTGTATGGATCAATTGTAGCATCTGCCCTACGTTAGATAAATGATAGATGCTTTTTGGATACCCTCAGGTAATGCAAAAGAGCCTGCTGCTAAAAGAAGTTTAATCTGAATTTGAAAGTCACCTGGGTCCTAAATTATTTATGTCTCTCATATAAGATGGGTACATGTGTTATAGTGCCATGGACTGATTTCAGGCTTTTCAGATGCTTTGCTTGTTTTGATATGAAGCTGTAGAAACATTACACATTACCAAAATCTTTCCTCCTTGATCCATGTAAAAGGAAATTTGAATGCTGAGTTTGATTATCAACAGAATGTGAAAATTGTCATAACACTTTTCAGCTCTTGCATGATCTAGTACTGAGCCAAGCAAAATACAGCTCTTTCATTATATCCTTGACTTGAAGTTTTATGGCGTGCTGCAGTTTGCAAAGGTATAAGTAGCATATAAGTAAACTGTGTTTTTTCAAAATATTGTAGCATTTTTTGTCTTGTGGCAATGTGATTTTTACTTTAATATATCGATTTAGTTTGTTTCTCTAGACATTGATCTTTTGTACATTGGTGTGATAAATTTCTTTTAGATATTGGCTTAATACGATTTTTAAATTGTTATATTTACTAAAACAGACAATGCTATTTCAACAAAAGTAAGAAGCTCTACTCATCACTATGCAAATGAATTTTCTCATTGTCCCTAGGCTGGCATTTTCTTACGGAGTTCAGCTTGCCGCTGCAATGCCAAGTTTGACTCTAAGCAAAGCAATCTTTCTGCTATCTGACATTATATGCTTTAATAAAAATCTGATAATACAAAAATTTTAAATGCAAATTGAATGATTTAAATATTGTGCAGCTTTGTACTTTTATATAAAAATAGATTTATTTAATGAATGTGGGAGAAACTCTGAATCCTGAATAGGGTATGTGAAACCATATCAAATGATGACTGCTGCCAACTGAATGGGACAGTGGAGATGATTCACTTTTCCCCTAGACTTGAATAATGAAGACCTTCATACTCTCATGGTTGTTAGGCTTCAAGCACATGGGATGAGTTAATGTTAAAAGAAATGCAAATAAGTTAGTGTTCTTCCAAACGTTTTATACAACGATTACTCATTACATACCTGCTGTGATGGGAAATTAGATGCCGTAATTCTTACCTCTTTTGTTCATAGAGCTGCCATTATTAGGTAATTATTTGAGCTTTTTGATCTCCAAGTTCCTCTAGACAAAATTGGTGTAGATTGTGCCCCAGGAGGTTTCGTACCATCTGCGCTAACGTCCAGGTGTGCGTCTGGGAGCTTCCCTGCCATCGGTCCTGTCTGCGTCAGGGTTGAGTTAGGCTGCGGGGGGATGGGCCAGTCTGAAGAAAAGACCCCTAATGATATGAGCATGGGACAGAAAAGCTGCTTGAAGAGTCAGTAATGCCTTTTTGCTGAGGATCTGTGATTCTGCTTCACAAAGGTCTACCCCTTTTCCCTATATTTAAGACTGTGGGGAAAAAATTGGCTTGATATCTGATATTGATATCATTGATGATGACATTGATATAACTGATACCTGCTGTATTATGCATTCTGCTCTTGGCATCCTACTGTAGAATTGTTTCTGTTCTGAAATAGTTTTCTGCAATAATTCTTAAGTTAGGAGTAGTTTTGAAGACTTCTATGTGTCCATGGGCTTTGAAGTGGTAGATTGGAATTGTTTGGGTTTTTTTTTCCCTCTGAATCTGCTTTGTTGTCAAGAAAAGCTTATGGTGAATGTTTGCTCAGTTGGTCTTCTCTCTGCAGATGAAAGAGGCTGAGAAGTTGGGAGGGCTGGGTCTCATAGGAGTAGTCTACAAGACCTCTTTTAAGTACAGTCAGGTTTCCGTAGGATGTCATGTTGCTACCATGTACTGGAATGGATTGCTAAGATGGACTTTGCTTGTGTGTTTAAAATACTATTTATTTTTTCAGCTATATGTAGAACTTATTTTGCAATTTGATTTTATTACTAAAACATTTTAATCTTTTAAATCAAAGATTTAATTCTTAATCATAGAGAACTTTCCCCCCTTGAAATGCAGGAAGAAGTTTATACAAATAATTCAATGTGCAGATCCTGTAAAGTTGGAGGCTTTTTGCAAACAGCCTATATTTTTATAGGAGTTATCAGATTGGAAATGAATGTGCACATTTCACTGTGAAATCTCAATGTTTGAAAGCTACTTTCTAGAATAATTGATCTTGAAAGTCAAATTAATGTTTTTTCTTTCAGGTAGAATTGCAGACAATTTTATTTTTCTGTTAGAAAACTTCTTCTCACTCCTTCTAATGTGAGCCTTACAGGAAAAGCCAAACAACAAAGCCATTGGACTTCAAAAATATTCTTCATCTTGCAAGGACTGTATTTCGTAGCAGATATCCCAAAACAAATCTCTGAATTAGTACTTGCCTGATCTTTATTTTCTTAAATTCTGTTTCTTTACATTATGTGATGGAATGGGCAAATGGAACATACGATCAATAAATGTGGCTTATTAAGGTGAATAGCTATTAAATATAATGGTAAGTAAGCCTCAAAACCAAGCTTGTGTGTTTGAACAGTAATTCATTTCTAGTGCTGCTGCTGTGGGAGGGGAGTTTGGGTTCCCAAATAAGTATTTTCAAATAAGTTACTCCTGATACTGTGGGAATGTTTAGTTGTTGGTTGCAGCTTTTTTCTTTTTTCAAATGCAGCAAATACCTTATCTGGGTAACTGTGTAGCAAATGGGTGCATCATTCTAGAGAAGCAACAGTGATTTTTTTCCCTTCGAGTGGCTTTTTCAGCTTTAACAGACACACAAATATTTCATTGGTGTCTTTTCTTAGTTGGGCATTTACGTGGTTGCATTTTTTTGGCCGTTATATCCCATAGTATTTGTTAAGGGAGAGGCTAGAAACCCTGTAACGCATCAGTAAGCCACTTAAAAGCCCAGGTCATTTTAGAAAAATATTTATGGCATCAGCCTGTTTTCCTCTTGCTGGCATTTGGTCTGAAACCAAATTGGCCATGAATAGAGTGGAAGGATCTGGAGCTCTGTGCTGTGTGCTCCAGGGAAGCATTTGCCGTCAGGTATTTGCCCTCTCTGCCCTCAGGCTTGGGTTTTTCATTCTTTTTTTGTTTTTCCCTGTGATCTCCAAAACTGCTGAGGCTACAAAATCACGTTAGGCGGGGTGGCAACATAGGTTGATAGGTGCATTAGAAACCTTCTTAATGTCATTAACAAGCACACGCGCTCACACAACCCTCTACCCCTTGCTTTTTTTTAGTGTGGAGGACTATATCTCGCTCACCTAAAACAGTGACTATACTATACTTGTTTTTCCTTGTCCAATGTCTGACAACAAACCTTATTTATTATGCGTTGAAAAAAAATCACAATTTTGTGATCTTGCTTTAATTCATGTTTGTGAGGGACTTGGTCACTTTTGTAGTGCCTGTGTGTGGAGAACTAAGAAACTGAATAGTCTTTATGTTTTAGGTACAACTCTCTGTTTTAGAGATGCCTTCACGTATTTCAATTACATTGCCTTTATACGTGTGTGTTCGTGGCAAGACTCAGTGCCTCCAGCTGAATTGGCTCTCTTTGAGTTCCCCATTGCATAGCTACAGGCTTGATACCCAGCAAGAAGAACATTTAGGTGGTGGCTGTCAGTGAAGAGCCTGGTTGGACTTGCTTGGTCACATCAGGACCTCTGGGATGAATGGGAGTGTAACCAGTTCTCCAAGGCAGATTTGGGCTGTTTTCTTGCCTGCAATCTCTTGTAGCTCTTATTGCTGGCTGCAAAGTTCCAGAAAACAGAGGTTCAGCGGTGAGGAGCTGTCTTTGCTACGTGACTTCTTAATCTGCAGGTGCAATGCGGTGTCCTGGGACAGACAGCACAGAAGATGGGATGGAAGAAGCGAGATGGCAGAGATAGTATGGTTGTATGTTCTTTAGTTTGTACACTGCATTTGATCAGAGTTATGGTACTTATCAGTTTAGACTCCAGAACTTCAAAACTGGTGGGGAATTTAGTTCTTGAATAGGATTGAAATCTCTGCATGTCTGTGCACAGATTTCAGCCAGTGGAGTAAGCATTTTCTAGCAGAAATGCTTTGCCCTCTTTGCACCCGAACCAGAAACTATGCATGGTCGTTTCAGGAACAGTTTTTGCTGATGTTTGCTGAAAGCAATGGAAACGCGAGCTGTGAGGCCATTGCAGCCTTTGTGGGGGTTGTAGGCACCAGATTAAAGAAGATAGCACGAACTATCCCCAAGGATAGGCTTCTGATGCAGCGTTGAGATGATGAATCATTTTACCCTTTGCTACTGGAGAGCAGACTGAAAAATCCTGTGTGCTTGAGACTTTAATTTGTATTTCAAGTCCCAGAGTCTAGATAACTAATTTATCAGCATGTGTTGTCTTCCTTGAACTTTCTTCCTGCCCTAGTTGTTAACAGAAGTGGGAGTGTAGGTTTTTTTCCCCATGCCTGCTTTGTGATCCCCCCATCCTCACCCAGATTGATCTCTGGAGAGGGATGCTTCGCTGTACAAAAGCCCCGTTTGCAGGGCTAGAGGGGGTGGTATCGTCTCCCAAAAGCTGCTGCCGGAGCAGGGCAGCTCTGCTCACCCGGGGGGTCCCCTGGGGTGCTGAGCAGGAAGGAGCGAGTGAGCCGTGGCACAAACTGAAATACAAAATAGCCCCAGTGCAAGCGTACAAGCAAGCTGGCACTGAACTGGGGCGGTACGCACAGAAGATCTCATCTGCTTTTTCTGGCACGGTATCTTCCATGAGGCAAAACGACTGTAGTTTGTAAGGGTTTTGTTTTTGCTTTGGTTATCCAGTCACACTGTAGTGGAACGACTGGAGAAGCACTGAAAGCTGTAATGGTGATTGCTTGCAGATGTGTAATGAACTGGGGGCCCAGTAAACAAGACATTACCTCCCAGTTAGGCATGGCCACCTGCCTGGGAGTATGGCACAGGCTGAATAATCGTGCGGCATCGGGGCTGCTGCGGGGTGGGTGTTTGCTACCTTGTGCTGAATTAGGGCTGTGGGGCTCCTTGCGTTTATATTTTGATGTGTGAATCGTAAATACCAAAGTATTCTTGTTTTCTGAGATGACAAATGGCTGATCTACATTTGGAAACTTGCATTTGTGGAACTTGGGTTTTAAAACCCATCTAGTCAACCAGTACATCTCTGAAGGTAATACTCGTAAGTTGGTTTTGTTTATGTTGGTAAATTACTAATTGAAATGAAATGAGTGACAGTTAAACGCATCATGTAAAATGCCATCTCTGTCATGTAGTCTTCTCCATCAGTTTGTTCATCATCACTCTGATTTTTATAGCTTCCAAGAAGACTTGTTTTAGCCAGGATGTTAATCCTGGAGGGAATTTAAATTCAGGTGGGGTGTGCGTGTGCACGTTGGCATGGGCGAAGCGTGGTCGGAAACCATGTTAAGGTGCTGTTGAGCTGAGAAGAAACAGCTGCTAGGTGACGTTAATGAACTTTTTAATGCTTTTTCCCTTTTTCCCTCCTAGGTTGGTACAGAGGTTATACACTACGAAAAAAATCCAAGAAGGTAAGTGTTGCCAGAGCAGAGTGCTCACTTTTTCTCTTGGACAGAGATGTATTAGGGCATTGGGTGTGTTGTTATAATGGAGATCTCGTGCACGTATTACTGCGTGGCAGCAATTCACCCTGCGTCCACCGCTCTCTACTAACTGCTGGTGTGTAGTCTCAACCTGTAGTAAATGTGAATTTTTAAAGTTAACTGAAACTTATTCCAGCAAGGCCTGAAAGCTGAGATGCAATTTAATTTTTGTAATTGTATGTGCAGGGTATATGTATGTGCGGTCACTATAGATGGATTGATGTGCATCAGCTTGTTTTCTGCAGTAACTGGTGTACCAGAGTCTTTGCCTCAGTAAAAAGTTCAGGACTTTATGTTCTAGTTGATCTGTTTAGAGGCTGACACTTTGCTTCACTGTCTGTTAAATAACTTACTACTCGTAAAACGCAATTGCATCTTGCAAAGTGATACGGAGATCTACGTTGTGATTTTCAGTGATTCTCTGCAAGAGGGGGAGTAATTTTCGGCAGTGTAATTTTTCCTAGTTGTTAGGCTTTCAGTGTGCATAAGGGCTGCTGTTTATAGCAGCCTTTCTGAAATGAAAAGAAAGGAAAAGCACAAATACAGCTTATAATATTGTGCTTTTTTTTTTTTAGTTTTTTACTTTATAGTAGCAATTAACCAGAATTAAATGACTTCTGGTTTTACTTCTTTTTTCAGTTAAAGTAAAACACTTAAAATGTAGTGTTGGCTACAGGGGTGCATTTTGAATTGCATCTGCATGTCTAAAAGTACAGAGCTGGGTGGTGTGGTTTGTCCCACCCGTTTCCTAACCGGGCCTGTTCTATGGTTTTTCTATTCTATTTTGACATTTTCTTTTTTTGGAAATACACTAAATTTCTTATGAACCATATTTCACGAACATGCCTTGTACTAGCCTAAGAAGCAATTATGCGTTCTTCTTGGCTTAAATTAATTCCATGTGTTGCTGCATTTGTCTGACTGCTGCTAAATTTAGTGCTTTTTTCTTTTACCAGGACAAAAAGACCCCCTTTCGCCCCAGTTTCTGTAGCTTTCTAAGAATTTCTTTTTTTGTGTTCCTAGATGATAAGAAAACTGAACTACTACCTCCAAGGGTGAGGTGGAGGAACTTTTCTCAGCTTGACTTGAATTATTTTTTAATATGAGCTTACACTATTTTGAAACTATTATTGTATTTCTGGAATCTTGAGATTAATTTAGAACATTTTTTTTTTCAGAAAAGCAGTACTGGCCTTTTGCAGTACTGTCTCTTGAAGAGGTTTTTGGCTTGTAGCGCTAACGATAGGCTGNAGGTGGGGTGTGCGTGTGCACGTTGGCATGGGCGAAGCGTGGTCGGAAACCATGTTAAGGTGCTGTTGAGCTGAGAAGAAACAGCTGCTAGGTGACGTTAATGAACTTTTTAATGCTTTTTCCCTTTTTCCCTCCTAGGTTGGTACAGAGGTTATACACTACGAAAAAAATCCAAGAAGGTAAGTGTTGCCAGAGCAGAGTGCTCATTTTTTCTCTTGGACAGAGATGTATTAGGGCATTGGGTGTGTTGTTATAATGGAGATCTCGTGCACGTATTACTGCGTGGCAGCAATTCACCCTGCGTCCACCGCTCTCTACTAACTGCTGGTGTGTAGTCTCAACCTGTAGTAAATGTGAATTTTTAAAGTTAACTGAAACTTATTCCAGCAAGGCCTGAAAGCTGAGATGCAATTTAATTTTTGTAATTGTATGTGCAGGGTATATGTATGTGCAGTCACTATAGATGGATTGATGTGCATCAGCTTGTTTTCTGCAGTAACTGGTGTACCAGAGTCTTTGCCTCAGTAAAAAGTTCAGGACTTTATGTTCTAGTTGATCTGTTTAGAGGCTGACACTTTGCTTCACTGTCTGTTAAATAACTTATTACTCGTAAAACGCAATTGCATCTTGCAAAGTGATACGGAGATCTACGTTGTGATTTTCAGTGATTCTCTGCAAGAGGGGGAGTAATTTTCGGCAGTGTAATTTTTCCTAGTTGTTAGGCTTTCAGTGTGCATAAGGGCTGCTGTTTATAGCAGCCTTTCTGAAATGAAAAGAAAGGAAAAGCACAAATACAGCTTATAATATTGTGCTTTTTTTTTTTTTTAGTTTTTTACTTTATAGTAGTAATTAACCAGAATTAAATGACTTCTGGTTTTACTTCTTTTTTCACTTAAAGTAAAACACTTAAAATGTAGTGTTGGCTACAGGGGTGCATTTTGAATTGCATCTGCATGTCTAAAAGTACAGAGCTGGGTGGTGTGGTTTGTCCCACCCGTTTCCTAACCGGGCCTGTTCTATGGTTTTTCTATTCTATTTTGACATTTTCTTTTTTTGGAAATACACTAAATTTCTTATGAACCATATTTCACGAACATGCCTTGTACTAGCCTAAGAAGCAATTATGCGTTCTTCTTGGCTTAAATTAATTCCATGTGTTGCTGCATTTGTCTGACTGCTGCTAAATTTAGTGCTTTTTTCTTTTACCAGGACAAAAAGACCCCCCCTCTCCCCAGTTTCTGTAGCTTTCTAAGAATTTCTTTTTTTGTGTTCCTAGATGCTAAGAAAACTGAACTACTACCTCCAAGGGTGAGGTGGAGGAACTTTTCTCAGCTTGACTTGAATTATTTTTTAATATGAGCTTACACTATTTTGAAACTATTATTGTATTTCTGGAATCTTGAGATTAATTTAGAACATTTTTTTTTTTCAGAAAAGCAGTACTGGCCTTTTGCAGTACTGTCTGTNTCTGCCCTTCTACCCAGAACTACTACTTAATACAAACTTTTTTTCTCTTCCTCTTAAGACAACATGAAACGGTTATACCCAATGAGCTGCCCTTGATTCNTTTTTTTTTTTCAGAAAAGCAGTACTGGCCTTTTGCAGTACTGTCTGTTGAAGAGGTTTTTGGCTTGTAGCGCTAACGATAGGCAGGCGGTAGAAGACACTGTGTTATATATATAGTCTATGTACTGGTGGTTGCGATGCAGGATGCGTGCATTCTGTGCGTGCACGTGCCCGTTTATGTCACAGCAAGGCAGCCCGGTATACTGCCCGTTCTTACGCAGTGTTTATTGTAACGGGAAGCCTGGAAACACTGCAGAAAACATTTAAGAACAGAAGCAACATCTTAGAGCAGGGTAAGAAAGCTTGGTTAGACGTGAGGAGAAGCAAGCAGTGGACTGGATCACAAGCAAAACGTCTCTCACACTTTGAAGAGGAAATCTGTCTTAATTTGCATCTGTGTAGAATAATTCAGGGACGTGGAGAACCGTGGCAAAACGTACCTTGAACTGGGGGAGGAAACACCCCTTTGCAGGGCCACTTATGACAGGGTGTCTGTGCTCTTTTCTTCAATATTGTGAAAATGGGCTTAAAAACACTGAGTCTGTGTTTGCTAAGGTTACAATAACACCTTCATGAAAGGATATGCAATAAAAAATTTAAATGTATATTAAAAAACCAAAACACTGCAAAACAACTACTGTGATGCTTAAGAGGATGCGTCCTGGCATATTTTTAGGTAATAGATAACAATGTTATGTGCAACTGGTTATTTAAAACATTTTTTCCTCTCCCTCCCTCTCAAAGGGCATATTTCCTGCCTCCTATATACATCTTAAGGAAGCAATAGTTGAAGGCAAAGGGTAAGTTTGATTTGAAAATAATGATACAAACAAGAAAATGGATTTTCATTATCATTTTGGTGTATTATCATGTAACTTACACTTGTTTCCAGTTAGTTAAGGAGCTGATGACAAAAATGCGTGTGTTCCTTTTTTAAAATATTTTATATTGGTAGCTCACCAAGTTCGAAGGTGCTGTCGCTAGCAGTGCTTCTGGCTGGTACTGTCCTTAGCTGCGTGGTCATATAGTTGAGCTAAAGCATAACATTCTCTGTATTAATGTAAATGTTTCAGAAGAATTAATAATTTACCATTTTTCTCTATAGCATTTATTACTCCCTTGACTAATAATTACCTAGATTAACTTCCTCCACTCCCTGCCCCTGCTTTAGTTCTAATTTCAGTTTTCCCAGCTTCTTTTATCTTCCAGCCCTTGAGTCTTACGGCTTCTGCTTGGTGTATTAAGAGGCCTTTGATATTAGATACCTTTCTTTTATGCTGATGATGTTTAAGTAATTTCTTAATTCCCTCTTCAGTAAATGTTGTAGACTGGACTCCTCGCTGAAAGCCATTATCCAGGCATCGTTCTCTGCTTTACCGAGAAGTTCTGTTGAATTGTTTGTTTTGTGATTCCCCTGCTCCCTTGCCTGATGTGTGCAACAGTAGATAGTTTGGGCTGTTTTTTGTTATTTAATAGCTGTTAAATTCAGATTTTTATATATCAAATCAGCATTGCTGGACATGCGTGTGAAAGTTCCTAACATTGATACAAAAGTTTAGTTAAAAAGAACAATAAAAAAACCCAACCAAATCCCAGAAAAAAAGTGTGAAGTGAAATTAGTAAATAATTAGCCAGGTATGAAATGGAGTGAAACAGGATTAAAATATTTTATTCCTTTGTGCCTGATTTATTTTTATTCACTATTAAATATGTAAATGATAAAACTACTAATCATGAGATTGCTGCATAATGACATCTTTCTTGCTGATTACTGCCTTTAAGTACCCTACTTCTGAAATATTAAAAAAATCTAGCTGTTGTTTCTTACTTTCATGGCACATAATTTTAAAACAAGTCATACAGAAAGTTACTGGTAATGGCTTGCATGCTTGGTTTTTCTTTGCAAGACCAATATTTTGAGAAACAATTACACATTAGTGTCATGGCATTGTAGGTTGTGCATATTTGGCTTTCATCTTGGTTGCTTCTAAAATTAGTATTTCAATAATAAATGATATGATGAGGTATGTATTGATATCGTTACCTTGTGAATATAGAAATAAGGAGAAGGGAAAAAAAAGCATGAGCTCAGTAGAATAGTCTCAGCCCGCCAAAGTACCCTTTATGTCGTGGGACGTGCTCGTGTACGCTGCTGCTTCTGTATGTGACGGTACATTCTTTCTTAACTTATGCATTTGCATAATGTTATTTTCAATCCTGTCATTATTGAATTGGTTTTGGAAAGAAACAGTTTCTTCCTAGAAATGATTCTGCCCTTCTACCCAGAACTACTACTTAATACAAACTTTTTTTCTCTTCCTCTTAAGACAACATGAAACGGTTATACCCAATGAGCTGCCCTTGATTCAGGAGGTTACCACTACGCTGCGGGAATGGTCTATAATATGGCGGCAATTATACGTTGTAAGTATCAACTTAGGAAAAAGTTTACAATACTATACAGTTTGTGAAAGGAGTGATGCTATGAAGGTACAGCAAGAAGTATGAAGGAACTATTAATGAAATTCCACTTCTGTTACTGTTTCTAAAGGCTGCTTTTAATGCTGAAAAGCTATTCAGTATCTCCTGTGTTGAGGCACAAATCTCAGTAGTGTTTCTTTTGAGTGTTTTCTCAAATACTGTGTGTTTCTTGTGCAGTCAGGTTTTTACAGAGTGTTACCTTGATCTAGCAACAAATTGTTGAGCTATTATGACTCCTTTTTCATGGGACACAATTATAGAGAATACATTGGATTTTTAAGATATATATTAGATTTTTCCAAATCTGTAGACAATTGTGTTAAAGAAATGAAGAAAATGGTTTTGAGGGCAGTTCTTAAGGCTGTTGATCTGTGTTACAAAAAAATTGAATATTTGATGTTGAATTTGTGGGTGTAAACTTAAACCTTTGAAAAATCATCCATGTACGCCTTTTACCTCTCAGTATTCTTGTACTTGAAGTTGATTGTTCCCAGTTTATCCTGATCTTAAGTTACATGCCTGATTATTTTCATATGCTTAAGTTCCAAGCATGTAAGAATATATTCTTAGAAGTTTATAGTAATAAGCATTTGCATTGATAATCTCTCAGGTGGGATAATTGAAAGATAAAATAGCTGTGAAACTACACATATTAAAGTATTCCTAAGTAAGGTCTAAATAGTGTTCACATGTACACTTAAAAATGCAGTTCAAATGTAAAGCAACAGCGTGCTGTAGGATGTGAGGTACCCTAGCTCAGACCTCTCTGCTTTCATTGTGTAAGGTCACTGTAACAAGATAATGGGAACATGAAAGTCCTATATTTAATGTAGGGTTTAATGCACAGTCTCTATTTATTACAAATTTGTTGAAATATTCTATCATAAAAGCTCAAGCTGTGTAATGAAGACACTAACTGGAATTGAAGATGTTTGTGTTGGCTGATGTGGTTTTTAATTACACCCATGAAAATAAAGATTAAAAATACAGTATGCTGGAAGTGATGTGGTGGTGTAGTAGATGAGATGAAGGATAATAGGTTATATGAAGAGAAACAGATTACATATTAAAGAGAGCTTTAACATGGTGTGATACTAGAGAGGTCGTGTGTTGAGGAGCAAGGAAGAAGTAGACGGGCAGAAGCAAACTAGGAGGAGCAGAGTCTGAAGAAGGCACTGAGAACAGATTTGCCCTTGGTTCCACTGATATGTGCTGCTGAGGACAGTGAGGGTTACGTTTTGACCCTGATGTCTTTTTTGGGGGATTATCTGAGTATGAAATCTGATATTGTTTAATGTCGGAAAAATACCACTTGCAGAACCACCCAAGACTTGATTGTGCACATATTATAAGAAAGGAGGAATAGCAAGAGACATAGTTAGAAGTTTTCTTAGCAAGACTTGTGTGTGCTTGTTGTAGCAGTTACTTTTAGGAAATTATAAAATTCTCCTAATGTGGGAATCACTTGTTCTAACCGTTAATGTTTAACATCTCATTTGTCGTGCATTTACTTCCATGAAGACACATGAACAGCTAAACAATACTGCAGTGCTTTGCTAATAACTTTGAATTCAAGAGCAGGCAAGGTGTGACGCTACCGGTGGCTTCAATTTGGTGGCAGAAGGGGTTCCAGTGCCTGTTACAGCTTTAGTCTGAGTAGGTAGATTACGTAACGCGTTTTTTAATAGTTTTTATCTCAGGGATATCTGTTAGATTAATTGCATGTGGTCAACTGCCAAAAAGAGCATCGATGCACTGGGACTGCCTTTTCAAGGGAAATATGGTTTACTGGAGGTAGCCGGTTTCAAACTGGTCAATGGGCAGACTAGAGAGATATTCCGTGTTGTCCACATCTTGCATATCAAAAGTCATTAAATGTCTACATTTATGCCTTTATTCAGTTTGTAATTTGTGTTTGAATATTGAATAGGTATTCAGTTTTGATTTGCGGATAGCAGAGGATGTGGCATGTTCATGATTGCCTGCAGCATCAAAATTGTGAACCTCTTTCCCATTTGGATTTGTCTGTATTTAGCTTCCAGCCATATGTGCCTGTTGTGTCTTTCTCTGCTACATTAAAGAGCTTTTAATAATGGGTATTTTCTCTCTGTGAAGGTTCTCACACTATAATCAAGTCAGCGTTTTGATAATCTGAACAGACTGAAGTCTTTAAGTTTCACAGTTAGGTATTTTTTTCCCGAGTCTTTGAGTCATTATATTCTTTTCCTGCACCTTCTGCAGTTTTTCATTGTCTTTTATATATAGTGGAGAATTTTATTTCAATTATTTAATAATACCAGTTGTTTTCAGTCAAATAAGGCCTGGGTGTAGTCTGAATGAAAGATAGCTACATGTAGCCTGAGTAACTCATTGATGTCGGGTGTTTAGAAAGATGTATTCTTTTTAAGAGCGTATTGAACTAATGGCTTAGATTTTGAGGGTTATGAAGACAGTAAGAGAGACTGTTTTGGGTAAGATCAAAGCATTCAGGGCCTTTGCATTGTCTTTGTCTCAACGTTATCTTTTAGAATAAAAATAGAAAGGCTGTTGTTCTACAACTTCAGTTTTGCATAGTATTGCTTGTTTGTGCTAAAATTGTTATGTATATGCACTGTCCATTGTTTAAACCTATATGTCAAATTCTGTTTTGTGGTTAAAGATTTGATCTTTTGTTTCTGAATGTATGTGTGTATGGGCATGTATATAGAAAATGCTCTGGAAAAGAGGTTTCTTCCATTGCAAGTCTGGAGCTTTATCTTCCTGTGTCCCAGCTTAGCTGGATGTTGCCAGGGAAAGTTTGTGTATGCTGCTGGCACTATTTAATATCCATAGTTCCAGCCTTTATAAACAGTTAAGGTATTTAACTTCCTACAAGGTGTAGTGCTTTCCTGGTTTTCCACTTTCCTTCAGATGTTACCTGTGGACTTGTAAGGTACCGATGCGCTTGGCTTTGCACACTGAGGCATTTTAAAGTGTTATTCTGAAGATTTAACTGGGGGAGGGGAAGGGTTCTCTAATGTGTTGCAGATGGAGTATCGCAGAACTGTTAAAATGCACCATTTTTAGTCCTGTTCTACTCAGTATAGCGGGTCATTGAATAAAGTTACTCTGTGAACCAAGAAAAGACTGTCTTTCCCTTGAATGCCTGTTCTGAATACAGTATGACCCGGGTTTTAAGGTAACCTAAACACAAGCATTTACACTTATTTAGATACCTAAAGCAGAGGGTAAGACTCCTTGTATTGAGTGTTCTGTGCTATAGAAAGTTAGGCTCCTAATTTGGAGCTAATTGTAGAGTCTTACCCTTTTGCATTCGTATTTTGTAATTGCAATTTATTACATGTATTTAGAAGGTGCTCAGTAGACTTCAAAACTAACTTCTACCCATCTTTTTCTTCCAAATAGCAAGATAACAGAGAAATGTTTCGCAGTGTACGGCACATGATATACGATCTTATTGAGTGGAGATCTCAAATACTGTCTGGGACCCTACCCCAAGATGAGCTCAAAGAACTGAAAAAGAAAGTGACTGCCAAAATTGATTATGGCAACAGGTTTGTGAACAATATTTTCCAAGTGCTTATGCTTAAAAACAAATCAGCTTGTGTAGTACATTAGCTGTCAACAACTTCTTGCAAGATTCTTTTATTCCTGTATTTATGAAGATGTAATAGTTGTATATTAACAGTCCTATTATAGAAAGACAAAGAATGAAGTTGATACAGCATCTTTAAAGTATAGTACAAATTATAGTATGTAAAATGGAATTCATGAGTAACTTGTTTGCTTGATGATATTATCAATTTGATACTGGTATGAAGTTGTAATTTTTAAGGTCAGTTGAAAAGTGCAAGTATTCCTCCATTCAAAATATAATTTCAACTCTACTTGCTTCTGCAGCAAAAACAGTTGTTGCCTTCTCAACACCACCAGCTGCTTGTGCCCCGAAGTCACTTAGCTGTAATGGGATGCTGAAGGATTTGGCTCAGAAGCATCATTTAGCTCATTGTTCCCCTAGTTATATAGTGTCCAGCTTGTACCAGAAGATTAACAGACAGATTTAATAAAAGAAAGTATCTATTTAACAGAATAGAATGGAAATTGTGAAGGAAATATTTACTTAAAAAAAAAAAGACAGCAGTATAGGTTGCATATGTTGGATATGTTCATAATTCAGATGTACTAACTCTCCAAACAGTGGTCTGGATTAAGCGAAAATTTTTTAAATGCAAGTTTTAGTTAACAAGTTGTCTGATAAAGTTATGACTTTCCATTTTGATTGAAAATGAGAAATCATATTTTGCACTCAATCAGGAAATAATTTGAAGCAGTGCTTTGAATACTGAGAGAGAGCGTTGTAGTACAGCGCACCTGGGGACTGAAAAAGTTTTCAGCAAGCCAGTCTTTAAATCCCTTGTAATGTAAATATCTCATCAGATTTCAGCTATTTGTGTTTTATTCCTTAAGAACTGCCAAATTTGCAGTATTTCTGTTCATGCACTTTATCAGCAAAAGCTGTGATTAAAAAAAAAAAAATTAGAAAAATCATCAGTAACTGCATTCAGTCAGTAATTATCATTTATAGTCCAAGATATGGACTGTTGTACCTCAGTAGACAATTAACCAGATGTTGTTGATATTATTTGTTTGGCTACTGTATTTTACCATCTGGCTAAGGAGTTGGTTAAAGTTACTCTGAATAACATCCAGATGCTCAGCTTTCAAATACAATGGAACATCTTGTGCTGTGCTTTATATTCATAATGTTCTGATGGACTAATTAAGTGATCAGAACATTCTCTGTGGAGCGCAGGAGGGAAGTGAATTTGAACTTCTGAGTAAATACTCACAACTGAAAGATACCATATGTTTCTAATGTAGTCATACATTCACTTTTGTCTAAAATAAGCACGGATGATGATTTCAATATCCAGACAGAATGAATTCATTATGCATTTTATAAATGTTTTCTGATCTAATCATATCCTAACCTTTCCTGTTTTGCGAAATACTGATTTGTAAATAAGATTTTTCCTATAAATAAAGACAACAATTTCACTGCGTGTTGTCAAAAAAACGGAGGAAGTAAAAATGCTCTTATGAATTTGTAAGTTTAATGTTTTTTTTGAAATTGAATACGGTAATTTTGTTGTGAAAACATATGTTTTGTTCAGTTGCAAAAATCTGTAACGGGGACACTTAGGAAAAAAATTCAATTTTTTTCCAAGCATCATTTGCAAGTTAAACAAAGAAATTAAATCAAAGGAGTGTTTGCTTCTGTTTATTTGACAGTCGGTGCAAACATTCTTGTACTGTTAGTGTGTAGTAGGCTGGGTGATTAGTCTTTCTCTGAATTTTGAGTTACCTTTTCCTCTGGTCCAAGCAGGTGTCTCCTACGGAAGGACTCTGCTTTTGTTCATCCAGGGCTGACGGTTACGATAGAAGGGGCCGGTGGGTGATTCTCCTGTGGCTGCTGTCCAGGAAACAATAAGAAGGAGGAGCAAGACAGTTTTGGCCACTTCTCTGTTTGGTTGCAATGATGAAACCATTTTCTCACTAGAAAATTCATCTGGGAGCTTGGTGGTCCAGGGATCTTAAGAGTTTCGTGATGACTAGGTCCAGTTACAGAGTAGAGCTTAGGAGGCGTTTCTTAATAAGCTGCTACCTACACTCTGCAACTTGAGTGATGTTCATCCACCTTTGGATCCATGCAGTGCAATTAATTGGAGGGGTTTCTGTATTGACCCTGCTCAAGGCTTTGTTTCAAACCTCCAGATTTCCCTCTTGCAAGGGAGGGGCGAGGAGTGGTCCTGGAAGTACATGAAACACATTTTCATCTTCCACAGCACCCGTTCTTCTTTTCAAGTGATTGCGGGTCATGTCCAAAGGGGACTTACTCTCAGATAAACCACGAACCTCTGTGTGGCTTATCAGACATTGCAAGTTTGATTTAAGCTCATTGATCAAACATATTTCAAAACCAAAGTTACAGCAGCTCCATCATGAGAGGTGGCTACAGAGTTAGAAGAAAAGATAGGGACCGTATGTATTGAAGCGGAGGCGAGGAGGTCAATCTTGGGGAAGATAGGTAGGAAAATGCAGATCAACCTAGACCTGATTTTTTTTAATCCGTGGTTCTGCTGCCAGCACTGTACTAACGTGGCAAAATGTGAAAGGTCTTTCTTAAGACTGGATTTGATTATGGCAGAAACCTTCCTCTCTGCAGAAGGTAATCACGGACTTTAACACCCTGCTGACAGAAATCTGGCTTCTGCTTTAAATAAAGGGAAATAACTTGTGCCCTCTTGTATCTCATAGGTTTTCGGTAAAACAGGAATATGCCTGCTTTGGAGAGTATGGAGGGGGATGAAATGAACTGACCAGTTTGCATGTGGTGTGACTGTACTGGTTGTTTGTTCAAACTGTCAGATGAATCAGAGGAGGAGACAAACTCTCTTGCAAATTTAGTTGTTTAAGAAATTACTTCCCGAGCTGTTCTGCTATTTCATTTACATCAGTTCTTTCTGTGCCGGAGGAAAAAGTGACTTCCAGCCAGGGATGGTTATCTCCGGGGTTGGTGACATGTTAAATTGTTTTATCACGTGTCAAATAATTTTTTTTCCATCATATGTCATGTGTGCATGACCTTAATGTTAAACACTTGGCAGGTGTTTTTTAAGCATTTATTTGAGCACTGTTAATTCACAAGCATTTTTTTTTTTGTTTGTTTAGAATTCTTGATTTGGATCTGGTCGTTAGAGATGAAGATGGCAATATTTTGGACCCAGAGCAGACCAGCACGATCAGCCTTTTCAGAGCACATGAAATAGCTTCCAAGCAAGTTGAAGAGAGGCTACAGGAGGAAAAAGTAAGATACATTATGCACTGTAGCTTTTCCTTTTGAAACAGAAGACTGTAAACTAACTAGGTGACTTATTTTTAGCATTGCTCATGAAGGATTTGTTGTGTTCATGAAGAGTTATCAGACTTAAACATTTATGTCTTAGCAAGTTTAATTGTCTTTTCAATCCTTTAAAGTGCTTAGCAGAATTTATGGTTAAGACCTGTATCAATAAGTCGACTATATTTGTAGGTTAATATCAGAGACACAGGTTTGTATGTTAGGTTGTCATGAGGGTTTATTTTTGAGAATCAAGTAGAATAACGTCCTTATTATGTTTGTATGATTTCTGTATGCCAATCCTGAAAATTTGTTTGTTGAAATACAGGAGGCAGATTTAAAGACATTCTCAGACTTGGATAGTCAGCTTCTTTGCAATTCAAATCCTTATCTTTAAAAGGAAGAACATTTCTGTTGTAAGGAGTCCTGCCCGTGTCAGCAGCAGTTAGTGGAGCATGGTATTCCCGAGGAGTTGCTCATGAGTGCGTTAGCGCAACTTAAATGAGTTACTGCGTCCTGTTGAGTTGTAATGGGCCGTGCGCACCCTTGCAGCCCTTACCAAACTAGATGTAAAAATACACTAGTTTAAACGGGATTTAAACTGTTGAATTTTTGCATCCGAAGTTGTTTCTTTGTCCCTGCCTCAGCCAGTTTCCTTTTTGTCCCATGTGCATTCCCCCTTCTGCCTAGATAAAGTAGTTTGTGGAAAGTTTATGGGAGCTGAAGTCTGAAGGGTGGGTAACCTGTAGAAATGGCACTGTCTTCTCCTCTGCCATTCTTGGCACTCTATACATGTCAGAAAAACATCAGACAAAGCAAAGAACACTTTTTTTTGGTCAGATATATTTGAGGCTCTGTATCTTCCTCCATTTGTTTAACTCTCTTTTTAATAAGTAAAGACATCTCTGCTCCCTCCCCCCCCCCCCCCATAATGTAATACTTCAAGACAGACCCAGAAAACGCAATCTGTTGTAAATCCTAGTATAAACAAAGATCACAGGAGTTGACACTCAACAGAAAATCCTTGTTCTTCTGTCTGAAAGGTTTTAGTAGAGTTTTATAGCGGCTGGATATTCGTTATGGTAAGTTAAATTTAAGTTTCTTCTGTTCTTGAATTACAGTCTCAGAAACAGAATATCGATATCAACAGACAAGCCAAGTTTGCTGCCACTCCTTCATTTGCTTTATTTGTAAATTTAAAAAATGTAGTCTGTAAAATAGGAGAAGATGCTGAAGTCCTGATGTCTCTGTATGATCCACTGGAATCAAAATTTATCAGGTTAGTGTACTCCTGAGTGTACTCCCTAATCTGTGCTTACTCAGTTATAGAAGCAGGATGAGAGGGCTTATGAAAGTCAAATTTCTGTGAAAGGCGTAGGAAAGGGTCATCTGGGAAGGAACTTCATCGTCGTGTTCAGCACAGCATCGGGCAAGTCTCTTCACCTTGGGTAGGATTTGAGGTTGCAGTGTTCCTGTGTCTGTGCTTGTGATTCCCCATGTGCAGAGCTTAAATGAGACGTGAACACACCTGCAGGGCTGTGTGGCCTTGCTTAGCAGCAGCCTCGGCACTAACTGAGGGTTTGGTTTCTACATGCCCCGCTTCCTTCAGGAAGTTCTTACACTTTTTTGCCAGCTGCCAGCTGTTCAAGTTGCTTTCTTTTTATAAATGATACACACAAAGGGAGATGCAAGCTCTCCACTAAGTAAATATTAATTTGTTTAGGATAAGTAGATTGGGTTTGAAATAGTCTTCTGTACATTCTGAAGTTGATTTTATATGCTTAAAGCACTTAAACAAAAAGTCCTCAAAATATTGTTCTTTCAGTGAAAACTACTTGGTGCGCTGGTCAAGCTGTGGACTCCCCAAAGATATAGACAGATTGCATAACCTTCGAGCAGTATTCACCGTAAGTTTGTGGGCTTGCCTCAGCTGGCAAATTTTAAAGCACTTGTTTCATATCTTGTGAATAATTGAGGAATGTAATGATCTGTATATGAACAGTGTGGAGTTACCTCTGCAGGTAATGATCCTGATGAAGGCTCACATGAGACATTTCTCATAAGTGGCTACTAAATATTCTCAACACCTGGCTAAAACTGAAGTTGCTCTTTGAAGTTTTAACGTACTAGAAATGATTTGGCCTCCTAAGCAGCACATTTACACAGGAGTCAAGATAAGACATTTAAGTACTGTTACAAAAACTCCTTTGCTCTGAGAACAGTTTGTTGTGGTGCTAGAGGCTAGTACGGTGAAGGCAAATTCTAAGCAGAAAACCTTCTGCCTATTAAAATGGAACTTAAAATTCAATTATTATAAAGTAATCTGAAGAAACTACTATTTCTAGGACCTGGGCAGCAAAGACCTGAAAAGAGAGAAAATCAGTTTCGTCTGTCAGATTGTGCGAGTGGGCAGAATGGAGCTGAGGGACAACAACACGAGAAAACTAACCTCTGGGCTGCGGCGACCTTTTGGAGTAGCAGGTAACTCTGCACTGTATCTGTCTATAGAATCGTAGAATAGAATCACTAAGGTTGGAAAAGACCTCTAAGATCATCGAGTCCAACCGTCAACCCAACCCCCCCATGCCCACTAAACCATGTCCCCAAGCGCCTCATCTCCACGTCTTTTAAATCCCTCCAGGGATGGGGACTCCACCACTGCCCTGGGCAGCCTCTGCCAAGGCCTGACCACTCTTTCAGTCAAGAAATTTCTCCCAATGTCCAACCTAAACCTCCCTTGGCGCAACTTGAGGCCGTTTCCTCTCGTGCTATCGCTTGTTACTTGGCAGAACAGACCAACCCCCACCTCGCTCCAACCTCCTTTCAGGTAGTTGTAGAGCGCGATCACATTATATTCTTGCATAGAAAGTTGGGTGTGTGAAACTGCTTTGGGGTTGTATAAACTCAAAATTGCTCCCAGGTCCAGGTTAATCAGACTGATTGCCGTGTTGTGGAGTTTACTGTAGCTTTTAGGACTCGCATTTAGCTAGAAACGCCAAAGGTTATTTGCAACGTGATCTTATTCTATAGGAAAATTCTGAAATTGCACAGTTGTTAACTCCCTCCCTCTTCTGAGTCACCATTGCTTCCATCCCCAGGGTATTCCCTCAGCACCCCTCTTCCCATGTTGATCACTTAATTCAGTACATGTTGTTTTTGTTTTCAGTAATGGATGTTACTGACATAATTAACGGAAAAGTTGACGATGAGGACAAACAGCACTTCATACCATTTCAACCGTAAGTAGGGAATAGTTTAAAGAATAAGCAGAAGTGAAAGAATTAAGATTTTAACTTTCATTAAAAAAAAATACACCACAAAACAAACAAAAAACCCAAAGAAACTAAAAACATATTAAACTTTTGATTGGAAGAAGTGTTCTGTAGATATTCTGAAGTTAATTTATTTCAGTGTGATATTTTATCTTGAGTAGTACTTACTAATATTTCTTCTTGATAGTTACACATTAGTTATAATAGCGATAGCCCCAGGAACTTTTATTTTTTTAATTCTTGATTTTAAAGCATGCATTCCCAGTTTTGCAGTCTTGTTTTCTTTTTGTTTAAAGATGTCAGGGTGATAATGCATAAGAGGTGTAATGCCTAAAATAAGTCCATTGCTGGTTTAGCTCTGCCTGAGATTGATAAAGACCAGCAGTGTTACCAACATCCACTGCAGGTGACTTCTGTGAAAATAATCGATAAGATTTATCTTTTTCTTGGTAGCAGATACAATTTCATAGTAGGGGCCACAGTAATTGGAGTACAAACAAAAGTTGAGAATTTGAAGGATGGCTTGATGTACCTCCTGCAGCGTCTTCTTATAATTCAACTTTATCATGTGAGACTTTGAAGGATGGCTTGATGTACCTCCTGCAGCGTCTTCTTATAATTCAACTTTATCATGTGAGACTTTTACCAGAAACCGTAGGTATGTTGGTTGGATAGTAAGGGAGAGGATGTTTCTGCTGCACATACCTGTTATAGCCGGTTCACAGAATCAAGGAGACCAGTCTGCTACGTGGACGTGGTCATACTTCCAGTCATCTAAAACTGCAAAACTTTCCACACTGACTCTAAGGTTGCTGATATGGAGTTTGACAGATACTATTTTACAATAATTAAATTAGCTAACAGCAGATATGGAGTTGGTATCCTTTAAAGTACGGACAGGTATGAATTTAATGTAATATCAAAGATCAGTTTTGACTTCAAGCCACAAAATCATATTAGGAAATGTGGGTTTAATAGCCTGATTTTTTGTGAATTTGTAGATATGCGCAGAGAAAGTGCTTTTAGAAGTAAAAGCTTGTTAGAAGTAAAACAGAATGTGTGGCAAGTACTGTTCCATCCATAGTTCATAGGGTTTTTTTTTATTCCATGAAGTGGGGAAAGGTAGAAGGGATAAGTCAAATGTGCATGAAATATGAGTGCATAGGTTTCTCATTGTGTGAAATGTTAGACTGCCAGCTGTTCAGAAAGGCAAAACATAGTTATGTTAGCTAAATTTCTTGATTAATATACTAATGGATATTCAGAGGGTTTTTAATAATATTAAAAAAAAAACCGACCTTGAAATAATGTCATCCCAAATTAACTTTATTTTGGAAAATAGGCTTAGTTCAGGAAGCCCTTGTGGTTTTAAGATGTAGGGCTGTTGAGAGGGTTGCAAGGTCTGCAGGTGCTCTAGGGAGCCGAGCGGGTGTATGCCTCGTGTCTGCAATGGTTTCGTTTGTATGCAGCAATGTCGCTGGAGCGGTGTAGAGGGTGTTAATGAGAAAATCAGAAGAATAATTCCGTTTTTCAAGAAAAACGGGTTTTTAGGGAAGAGTGTGTTCACGGTATGTTTATTGTGTGGTAAACAATAGCAAGCTTATTTTCTAGTGAGTGTGGAAGTATGCAATGAAAATAGATTCGCAGATTTGTGTATCAAAGTGGATGCTAATGGAACATCTAGTTTTCTGCTCCATTAACAGTGATTTATTTTTTCTGTATATATAAATCAGCTTTTTGAAAAGATGTACAATGTGATTTTCTTTTTCTGCGCTAAATTAAAATATTCTTCTGAAAAAGTATATTCCAAAGGGTATGAATAATGTGAAAACAAGCAATGAATACTGGTGTCATTATTTCCAAGATAGACTTAGGCTGTATATACAAGCCACACTTTTCTTCTCATTCCATGCTTTGCTTCTGTTGTGCCACATGCAATTCTGTTTTCATATCTTTGTTTGTTTGTATTCATTCACTAGCCACCAACACGATGGCTGTCAAAAGCACCTGGCAAGATTACTTAAATGACACTTAATGCTGCTGTTTATTTATAGTTTCCATCTTTTCATTTATTCATCAAGTTTAACAGAAAGTTTAGATTATCTGCTTTTCTTCTCCTATGCCATTTCTGTGAGATTTACGGTAGCTTTTCCTTCAGACGGTATGCACTGCTGCTTAACCTACAGAATGGCAGAAGTGACCCTGGAGGTGTTGCAGGGCCAAGTCTGCTCTATATATTAAAGAGAAAACTGCCTGTATAGGTTTTCACTGCTTAACAGGGGATTCTCAGGTGGGAGACATCCTTCCTATCCTCACGAAGTGTTACCGGGGCCTGTGCGTGCATGTCCCTGAAGGGAGAAGTAACAAAGCAAGCGTGCTGTACTTCTCTGTGGTAGACCAGCATTCCTCTGATTAATGATCTTCCTCTGTCTTTCTTGTTACCTTTCCTGTCCTTTGTCTTGCGTGGACTAATAAATACTCTTTGTCACAACTATGATATGATCTTTTGTGTTCCCTTGTTACTGTGACTTCTGGTTTTCTGTGACCCTTTGTTTCCTGGTGTTGGTCGTCATGTGCATCCTCCAGGCTAGCGTTGGATGACGCCATTCGACACAAGCAGCTGAACATATCATCCCGTTTTTCACCCAGGGTGGCAGGGGAGAATGATTTCCTTCAGACTGTTATAAACAAAGTGATTGCTGCTAAAGAAGTTAACCACAAGGGTCAGGGTATGTACTGTTCTTTATATACACCGGTGTACCTAAAATTGATCATTGCTTGATTTGCAACATACGATTATTTTCATTTGGGAATCAAGGGTGCATAATATTACCTTCACTTGTTCACTGCTGTTTGGTAACAGAAAATGTGTTTGCGTGGTTTGTTCCCCCTCTTCCCCATCCTTCAGGGCTTTTCTGCTCTCCTGCCCCTGCCCCGCATCTTCCCCCGGCATTAACTGTACAGGTTGCCTGTCCTTTCTCTGCATTGCCATCGCTGGGACAGCTTTGTATTTCTGTACTGGAAACAATGACTCAGGGTGTTGGTTCTTGTGCCCTTGAGCTGTGGACTTCGGCCTCCTCATGTTGAAGGAGGGGATATTCTCTTCCTTCCCTTCCTTCGCCTTATTTTTCCGCTTGGCAGCTGCGCTCGCAGCATTTGGCTCCCTCTCAAGAAGACCAGGGCATTGCTCCCGGCCGAGCTCGGAGGTGGTAAGGACGGAGCCGGAGCAAGGCAACCTTGTCCTGCGGGCTGCTCCTGTCCCTGGTCAGAACAGCTCTGCTGACGTGAAACTGAGTTTGCTTCCAAAGTCTGGGGTTTTGGGGTGGGGGTTTTTGTGTGTGGTTGGTTTTTTTTTCCTTATTTTTTAAATACAACACTTCATGATCATAATCTGCCTACCAGTTAAAAAGTGAATTGTGTGATGGCTCAGTTATTACTGTACGAGCTTCAATGTTATTTTTGGGGGGGTGGCTGGGTTAGTATACTATCAGGCAGGCTAATGTGGTGTTTCCACCTGGCACTATGTAAGTGTATATCTGCATCACTTCTAGGGGATATCTGAACAAAAGACCCAAGGAGAATTATATTTTTTTTTCTTTTTTTTAAAATTAATTAAGAGCAAATAAAATCTAAATAAAGTTTTAAAATTATCTATTAGCTAAAGAGGAAAACTTAGATCTGCTTTTCCTCCCTGTTTTCACCTGCAGCCAATGTGTATCGGAAAGGAGGAAACATTTCAGCTGCTTTGGTTCATTTCAGATTCTTTCCCTAAGAAAGGCACCCAAGCAAACAGAAAAGGATTAGGAGTTCTTGCTTAGGCAGTCAGTGTAGGTACAGTTACTGTTTAATGAAGTAGCAGCTGTTAAAACCATCTCTGGCAACAAGTCAGCATATAGCCTTTTATAAGAGATTTTAATAGAAAAGAAAGCTGCCAAATATATACAAAATGAATGCATAGTTAATTGTGTGTGTAACAGGATAACCCACAATTTGTTTTATAGATGAATATTTTTGGGGTATTTTTCGTAGATTTTAATTTTAGGATTTTCTTCTGCAAATTGCTGTTGTAATTATTTCGTGCTTAAACTTCATTGCCAAGTCACTTTACCAAGTGTGTAAGACTTCTTTTCTGCTCTCCCCGCCTTTTTGGTATCTTTCTTTTCCCTATGACAAGTGTGCCTGATGTTCGTTGGCAAGCAGCGGCTTCTTAGTGGTGCCTTCTGCTGCTGAAGAGAAAAACGTCAACTGTGTAAAGCTGATGCTGTAGATTTCTTTGTGCTCAGTGCAGTAAAAACAGCTTATGGGGGTGGTGGTGATGAATCAATTCAGGCTACATATCTGCTGTTGGTGCTCTCTTTATTGGCATCTCGATATTGGTTGGTTGTAATACTTAAGTTTTTCATTCAAATCAACGTTGCCACTTCTCTTTCTTCTTGTGGAAGATAAACATTTCATTAGAAACAACTCGTGAGAGCTCAAAGGAGAGATAAAAGCTTGAGGCAGTTCCGCCACTGGCTTAATAACTGTATTTCCACGAGACCCTTTGTGGAAGACTTAAGTGATGAGAGAAGTCTAGTTCTCGAAGTTCTGCGAGGAGGAGGGATTCTTCTGGGGTCATTCCCGCTTCCTCAAGGGCACAGTAGACTTGCTTCCATTTTCACAGCCCAGACTTCAGTGGGTCCAGCTGATAACCAAGGGTTTCCTTCTTCCACCTTTCCACCAACAGGTGCTGCTAACCTGTTTTTCTGCTGAACGGAGACCTATTCTATTGAAATTTTTAGACTGGGAATAAAATTTTTGGCTTTAGTAAGTCTGTGTATGGGAAGCTGGATGCATCTGCTTTTGAACGTCTGCCTAACTCCTCCCTACCAAGACGCCTTCTAGATGGTATTGCTGCAAAGTGCACAATACAAAGGCCCGAATCCTTATTTTGCACAGATTTCTGGTTTCTCAGGTTTTTTGTTAGCCAGTCAGCTTCCAGGTGAGGATTTTATACAGTTTTCCAGAAAATCTGATATAATCAGACATACTTATGTGTGCTCTACTCATATTTCTGCTTGAAGCGGTGAGGTTTTTTTGAATGTTTTGAAATAGTTTGTAACGCGTATTTTTTGTAAATGAAGAGTGGTTACCTTAATGTATATTCTTACTTTTTAGAATGTGTCAAAAGGAATCTTTAGGAACTAGAAAAAACCCACCAGTTTAATAATTGTGGTTTTTACACAACAGGTTTGTGGGTGACTTTGAAACTTCTTCCAGGAGATATTCATCAGATTAGGAAGGAGTTTCCACACTTAGTGGATAGGTCAACAGCCGTCGCTCGGAAAATGGGTTTTCCCGAGATTATTATGCCTGGTAAGCCATTGTGTGAATAATGCTGCTTTGTTATATTTTAACCTTCTTTAAATATCTGTATGTATGGAAGCTTGGGGGGGGGAAGATGAATTTGAGATATGGTATGCATTAGAAATAATGGATCGTGGAAGGATTTTGTCTCATTTAAAATAAGTATAAAATACTTTGGTAATAACTGCCACATGTGCTGTATAAATAGAACTGACAGCCCCCCCCAAATGACATGATATCACGGTGACAGTGGAAATTCTCCTCTTTCTCCAGTGAAGAAAAAAGTAAATGCTTCATATTCTCTCCCTAGCAAGGGCATATGTAAAACTTGTATCCTGTGATGAATCCAAACCAGAGGAACAGGCTTGATTTAGAGATATGCAAGTCTCGTAGGGTTTGTACTAGATTTGGATAATGTGTTTGAAAGAAAGCCATATTGTCGTCTTTTAATAAATACGTTCAGTGGATGTTCAGTTCTAGTGTTTACTAAAAAAACCCCAAAAATGTGGTGCTTCACAAAATAAAACTTGCCATAAGCAACAGGCTACAGAAAGAACCCTGCACTGTTCTTTTCAGACTGATGGGCTCTGGAGGATCCATTAGATATTTTCAAAAGCATCCCAGTTTCAGCTCTCCCTGTGGTTGCTGGCTGTGCATTTGTCAGTTGTTTTACTATACATCTCGTATGCTGTAAGTGCCTCAGCACCTCTAGTTGTTATGATCGTACGTTGGCCCGTAAACCATATACCTCATGAAATTATTGGAAAACCCCTGTTTCCACAATTCATTTACAAAATTTCAGTTGAATTGGGGTGTAGTTGAAGACCATTTTAAGACATAAAACCAAATAGAACCCTCCCTTGCAACCCCCCAGGCCAGCAAAAACATCAAACCACTTCCCGACCTAACAAGTTAAACAGACCTCTGTAGGCTGTTTAAATACTTTTAAATTGCAAAATATCTGCATATGGGATAAATTAATGACTGTGTTGAAATTCATCCTTTCAAATTAAAAATGAAAGATGTTGTGTAAAAAAAAAAAAAAAAAAAGCGTGAGGGGAAGGAACTGAGATGTTTTTTGAGTAATATGGTACATACTCTTAATGTTGATGTGGTATTCTTTCAGTCCAGAAATGTGTGATTTTTTTGTTTGTTTGTTAGATTCAGCTTGCTGTACTATGAGTTGATAGTTCAGACTTTAGAAGTCTTAGCGCAATTTTAGCTAAACAGCTGTTTTCAGTACTGCTAGTTTTGAATATTCAAGATGCCGTGGCTTTTAAATGTTTTGCCACGTGTATGTATGATTGCTGTTACTAAAATGTGTTGGTCGTCATTTCTATGCATCATTGGTTTCACAAATCAATAGGTATACTGTGAAAATTGCTAAGAACTTTGTGCTTTGCTTTTTCTTTTAGGTGATGTTCGTAATGACATCTATGTAACATTGGTTCAGGGAGATTTTGACAAAGGCAGTAAAACAACAGCGAAGAATGTAGAAGTTACAGTATCTGTTTATGATGAAGATGGCAAAAGATTAGAGGTATTAAAGTATTTGACATCTTTTTTTAATTTTGATACATATCTGTTTAAGCCTTTTCAACATCCTTCTCTGTATTTGTCAACTTAAGTCCCTATTTTTATTTACAATAAAATTTTCTCCTTTGTCGTAACTAAACATACCTTGTCATATCAGTGCATGCACTTTGATACTAATTTCATGAGGAGCTGTGAGCATAAGCTGTTCTGTCTTATTTTGACCTACGTCACTAGTTTTATTTTTGTTGTTGTTTATTTGAATGAAGAAGTGGAGTTTAAGATAGACATAAACATTTTCTCTTTTGTTTGTGTTTTCAAGAGTGTTATTTTTCCTGGCGCTGGTGATGAGGCCATCTCAGAGTACAAGTCAGTAATATATTACCAAGTAAAGCAGCCTCGCTGGTTTGAGACTGTAAAGGTAACTTCCTGTGTGTGGATTAATAAGCAATTAATATAGGTTTCAGTGGAAAGCCTTGAGAAACAAAACTAGGGAAATTCAGTGCTTGTGATCGTGTTTAGCAGGATAAAAGTAATAGCTCAACTAAGGAAGGCTTTCAGAGACTGCTGGAAAATAGATTTGACTTTATTGCATAATGCATTTTATTTCATCCTTTTGATCAAGACGACTGTTACAGGGGCACTCCAACATCTGTTTAGGAATGATTTACTCTATTTCACGAAGGTGACCTAGAGAAGCAGGATATTAAGGTTAAAACATAATTGCTATAGTGTTGAACTCATCGGTGTTTTGGGATCTGGCTGATAGTGCTTTAAGCTTGCTGAATTTGCTTGGGCAATAACGTTTTAGCCAAGTTTTAGTATTACAGAGGAGGCTGATGTTAGGTTTATAAAATATATTCTGTCTAGCTGTAGTCAGTGGGAGCAGTATACGTGCACCGAGCAGGGACTTACAGCTACTCCCCACGCTGTTGTTTTAAGTCCAAAGATGCTCTGTAGACAGAAAGTGGCTGCTAGGGAACGGCAGAAACCTAGACGTGGTGTTGGAGAGCAGTGTACAGCACAGAGCCTGAATGTGGGCGTGATTAAGAAAATATGACAGCTCTAGCAAAAATACTGGGGGAAGAGAGCATTGGTTACATCTCTGCACATGGGTTACATGTGGATCAGAGATATACTAATAGTATATGTAGTACAAGCGTTGCATAGATAACGGATATGTTAAGAATTTTTGCTTTGCTGCTGTTGATAATCAAGCTCACCTCTACCAGTCAAACTCAAGAGGGGCTCATTCCTGAGCTGGGAGGAGTGGCAGGGGAGACGTTGAGGTTACAGCCCAACATCTGAAGTTGCAGATCTTGTCGGGTAACTTAAAAGGCTTGCTTCATTCCTTCTCTCTTTCTTGGTGCAAGAATTGGCGATTTTCTTGGGGAATCTATGACCTTTCAAGGTCTTCTATGGCAAAATGAAGCTGGTACTTACGATTAATCTTTTTGAAAGAGCCAGGCGTATTGTTGAAAGATGTCTAGATGAGATTTGGTAGTGTCTGATGATGTTTGAAGATACTGTACTGACTGTTTTCTTTCTCCGTCCTCTTTCCCAATATGTGAAGGTCGCAATCCCCATTGAAGATGTGAACCGCAGTCATTTAAGGTTCACGTTCCGTCATAGATCATCACAGGACTGTGAGTAATTCAGCCTTTTGATTGTGGTTCTTGTCAGTGTCTGGTGCCAAAATCTGCTGAAACAGGCATAACATTCCTAATCTGTAATGGACTACTGTAATTGCTTTTAGTGTGGGGATAAGTTTTTTGCTGCTTATTTTATGTTAGCGTCTCAGCTTCTTTTTCCCTTTCCCTTACTATCGACATAAAGTTTTTTCTTTCCTGGCCAGTTATTTCTCCAAGTCAAATAAAAGGGCTAGTGAATAAAGCTTTCAGTTAGCGACTGAAAGAGTTGTGGTATTATACATCTTAGAGGTAGGTGGGTAGGGAGTTGTAAAGATATTAACAACCCCACGTGTGAAATGGGAACATGAAAGAGTTTACAGTGGGCTTAGCATCAGTAATTGAAGACTTAGCTATTAAGAAACTTGGTTTCTGCTTCTGGTTCTCAGACTGACTTATGGTTGTTTTGAAGTAATTTTGGTCTGAAAGATGTTTGAGAGCTTGTGGTTTTCCTCAGATTTCCTGTAACGTTGCTGGCAGCTGAGATCCTTTGAGCTGTTGAGGATCAGATCGAGACAGCTAGACATCTTCCATTTGTCAACGGTTGTTTTGTAGTAAAGTTTGGGGATTTGCCTTGGTTGTGATAATGTTCGTTCCACATAGTGATTACAGGGGCTGTCTTGCTTGATAGGAAAGCCTTTCAAAATCTGCAGCAGAACTTCTTTGCTGTAGAATAAATGCGTAGACAAAAGCATTCATCAGGTAATGTCCACTGGATGCATTTTAAGATGTTTAATACTCTGCATGTATACTTAACTGTGTAATGTGTAGTACATTACCCCATAGCAGTTATTTAATTGAAGCTGTATATTTTGCAAATTGATCATTAATAAAAGATTTACTTTGTTTTCATTAGCAAGTATCATTGTCTAAACTATGTGCAGAAAATTAGTGTCATTAGTGTCAAAATTATGATTGTGCACTACAAATTACTAGAGTGAGAAATATTTTTATGATGACTCAAAAATTTAGAGTTGTCCATGGTTTAAATATTAGAGGCTGTGCCTTAGGGCTCCAGAGCTTTTTCACAGGCTGCTTGGGCTATCTCAAGTTGATTGCACTTTCCTTCTGGTTTTACTTTTTAACTTTGTGATTTCTGCTTGCCCCATTGCTTTGTTTTTACTTAACTTTTGATAATAGATTTTGAACAATGAGAGGAAACTGAATGCATTTTCTAGTTCATACTAGTTGTGGAGTGGGTCAGCTTTCAGAAACTTAGGCACTTCATCTTTAGTTATGCATCCAATTTCTGTTTCGGTTCTAATATTTCCCCTATAAATGATAGAGCCCTGATGGGGAATCATTATTCTAGGTGCCAAGCACTGCCATTCTTCTAGCTCTGAAAAGCCTGAACATTATAAATGCATGAAATTTCTGTTTTGTTTTTAAAGAGTGGCCTTAATTCAGCTTTCTAAATGAACACACAGACTATAGAAGTATTAAGCATCTAGTTACTGTTGCCGTGGTCAGATTCTTAAACTTGTATTTCTCATATTGTTGGTTCTATCTTGAGTTTAGAAGACACTCCCAAGTGTCTTAGAAGACTTCTCCCAAGTAACAAGTGATAGGACGAGAGGAAATGGCCTCAAGTTGTGCCAAGGGAGGTTTAGATTGGATATTAGGAAAAAATTCTTTCCTGAAAGAGTGGTCAGGCCTTGGCACAGGCTGCCCAGGGCAGTGGTGGAGTCCCCATCCCTGGAGGGATTTAAAAGACGTGTAGATGAGGCGCTTGGGGACAGGGGTTAGTGGGCAAGGGGGGGTTGGGTTGACGGTTGGAGTCGATGACCTTAGAGGTCTTTTCCAACCTCAGTGATTCTATGATTCTATGATTCTTTTACCTTTCCTCCAACTGAGAATCTTTACTGCGGTCATTCATTTAGAGGTTATCCATGTTTTTGAGATTAGGTGGACTGTCTGTATTAGTATCAAATACTTAATTATGCTGTTTTGTTTGCTTGTATGTTTTGTAACAGCCAAAGATAAATCTGAGAAAATATTTGCCCTAGCATTTGTGAAGCTCATGAGATATGATGGAACAACTTTGAGAGATGGAGAACATGACCTTATAGTTTACAAGGTAGAATTTTGAGATACTTTTGTCTTTCCATAGTAGCTAGTTCAGTGTGAGTACTACTGACTTGTAGCGAATTATTGTTACAGAATTGCACAGAAAAATATGTAGAGCATTCTGTTAGATCAAGCAACTAAATAGTAAATATTGTGCAATTTGCATATTTGGCAGATTGATTGATAAACCTGGAGTATGTTTTACTGGGCATGTATTAAGGTGCTTGTTATCAAGTTTTATGTGTGTTTTTGTGACTGGGAAAAGTTACTTCTGTAACCCTTTAAATATCACATCTTGGCTCTAATCTGTAGACAGGTTAGTGCTAAATTACTGTTGTTAAAGACCCTTTGGATAGCTCCATTTCTGGAGCAAACCCAAGAAAATCCAGTGTAAATAATAAAGTTTTATTATTACCAAGGCTTTTTACTAGATATTTTAAAATTGTTTCATGTTGTATTTAAAACACTACTGTAGGCAGAAGCAAAGAAGCTGGAGGATGCCTCGACGTATTTAAGTCTGCCATCCACTAAAATAGAATTGGAGGAGAAGGGACACTCTGCAACAGGGAAGAGTATGCAGAACCTTGGAAGCTGCACCATCAGCAAAGACTCTTTCCAGATTTCTACTCTAGTTTGTTCAACAAAACTTACCCAGAATGGTAAGTTCATAGAACTGCTGGAGCTCCCGCTCCTCGCAGTTGGAGTGGGGTTGTATGTACTGACTTTCCTGCCTTCTCCGTCCCCCTTCCACTATGGGTGGGTGGTGGGTTGTTTGCCATGCAGTCTTGGATTAAATTGTCTGGATGCCGCAAAAGCATCTACTGAGTGTGTGTACTATCCAGTCTTTTCACTGCCCATGGGCTTTGTTTTGCTTTAGAGCAGTACATGTCTCTAAGAAAACAGAAGAATCCAAATTAAATGGAAATGGGAATATTGTTTGCCATATAGTTGAGACTTTTATACTGAAGTACACTGAAAACAGGCTCTGTGGCATTTTACTTCCCTGTGGGTATGAATAATAGCACTAAGGAAGAGTGAGTTTGCTTTCAAGAGTAGGTAATATCATGGCTCTGCTCCCAAATAAGCTGTTTTATATTATTTCCAAGGTGCAATATCCGTATCTTATGCTTGAAGAAAGCCCTGATGTTTTCTTGTGTTGGGCAGAAGGGATGTGAGCATGAAAATGTGCTGCATTGAGGTCACTCTTATGTTCATACATCCTCACATGAACACAGAGTACCAGGAATGGAGTTGGCATATTTTATTCCTTTTTAAACTTGCCTTATATATATTTTTCATGATGCTGACTGCATCCCAAAAGCTGTGGAAAGTAGAGCTGATGGCAGCCACCAAGGCAAATATTTCACATTTCCAGACTGTGCCCTCTCTGTAATTTTTGTGCTCCGTTGCCATGGAGCGGTCCCTTGTTCTCTTTGCTGCACCAGGAGTAGACTCGGGAGTGTGGGTGGGTCATTGAGATGAGTGAGTCATTCCAGAGAAAGGGATCGTTCCTTCGTGACTCATGAGAAGGGAGGGCTTAGTTCAGATAGATCTGTCGGGAGTCGAGGGTGTGGATGAGGAGGGCTTGGGACAGGGGGTGAGTGGGAATCGTGATTGGATTGTCACGTTGATGAGTTCCCCTCTGTCCAGGGGGAAAATTACTACTCTGGTACGACTTCATAGTCAACTCGCCATTTTATTGTGGTGTTTTTCAGTGGCGTCTCTGTTAGAGCACGTCCTAGGTGTTTCGCATTCAGAGCACATCAGATTCACTGCAGTCTGGCAGCCTTATAGCCTAAGAGGGTGTTTAGCAAAAAATTTAGAAATGATTTTGGAATTTCATAGCAAAGATGGGATCATAGCTCAACAGTAACACAGTGGTTTTGTAGAATGCAGAAACCAGCATGTGGAATGGAGCTGCTTTTTGTTTGGGATATGATTAGGATTTTTTTTTTTCCTCCTCAGTCTTTCCTAGTACTTGTTAGTAGTTACAAGTATTTCATAGTGATCAATATATTGATGTTGCTATAGCAAAACTATTATTAAAATTAAGACTGAGCATTGTTTTCTGCTTAATTTAATAGAATTTGCTTTGCACTTTTGATCTTATTTAATGTTACTGTTAATTATATGGTCTGTGAAGCTTTTTTCTCAAAGTTGCCAAAGCATTTTCTTTCTTCAAAGTATTTTGACATTACTAAACAAGATCACCATGTATCCTTAAGCAATTTAGACAAAAAAAAACCCACACACAAAAAAATGATCATTAAATTCCTCCCTCAAGTATCATTTTTCCTCTAAGAATTGACAGCACTGTTCATATTATGGTTTCTGAAGCTGATTTTAACTTCTGTAAAATTGTTGGTTAATATTCGTCCTTTAACTTTCTTAAAAATAAGTAAGTAAAAATCCATGATTAGCCTCATTTACAAAACGTTGAGCCAAAATATAATTTCCTCCTTTTGGTCATCCATAATAGTTTTTCCTTCACCCGCCATTTGGAATTGGCTTTCAGACTTATTTTCAATAATTCTGAAAGTATGTTAATAAATCTTATGGTTCCTTCTGCATTGTATTTGATGTTGTATTTGATGTTGTAGACTATCTTTTTGTATATAAGCTCTTTGAACACTCACTTGACTTCACTTCTTTATGAACTGTAAGTTATTAATGTTGCTTTTCTGTCAGTAATTGATGTCCTCAGCATCTGAAAAGTCTCCAAAATAGTAGACTTGACCCCTGGTAAGACTTCGGCTATTTTCTTTGAGAGAAAGTGATAGTATGAAGTATCTACTCAGTTAACATTTGAGCGGTTGTTAGTGATTTGTGGCAGAATATATTAAAGCAACACATTTCCTGGCCTTTTCTTAGATTTTGCATTTAATTTTGAGGAAGAGTAGCAACGTAAGCCAAAGAGGAAGACCGTTTGAAAACAAGCAAAAAACCCCCAACCTCCTCAGGAATCAATGAGACGATCAGGTCTTGGAGGCATCAGAGGTTGCTGTTCATCATCACTTTGCCTCTTGGCTACATTCTCTTCCTTTGCCACCTGAGGCAGAAGAGAACGTTCTTCCTCCCATATCCACAGCACTATGGCAGCGCATGCCGTTATTTTTATTCTGCTCTCCAGACTTTCTGTAACAAATATGTCCTTTACGGGCTGAAGAAACACTTCGACATCATGATGTGCATTTTCGTGTAATGAAATAGAGCTTCTATATTAAAACTCCAGAATTCAAGAATTGATGTGAAACTGTATCAAACTACAGAGATGTGTGTGTTGAAGTCGTGACTGACGGTGCCGCTGTCACCTGATGTATTAACAGGCAGTGTGGCACTGGGTCCCCCTTCTCTAGGTGGTGGTTGACTCTCTGGTACCTCACACTTGCTTTGCAACTGTTTACGTGTTGGGGGGCATTGAATGCATCAGCAGACACCCCAGGTTTGTGGGGTTTGGTGTTATTTTTTTATTGGTTTTCTTTGGTTTTTCTTAAGGTCGGAAGTGAGAAATTTGCTCCCTTATGTTATGAGGTGCCTCCTTGCAGTTGACAGCATCTCAGTAGATGTCTCTGGGGTGGGAAGTGTTGGGCCTTCTGTTCTTAGGGTAAATGGTTAGCAAGGTCTGTTTTGAATCTGTTCCTGATGTCATGTCCAAGTCAGGGCTGTGTGTTGATTTTTGTTTTCCTTTTTCTGAGTAGCCTGTTGAGCGATGACAAACTGAGGTCTTGTTTTCTCCTGCACAGGCAAGGCAGATTTGGTATTTGAATTTTCTGTTAACGAGAAGCTGGAGATACCAGGAAATACAGAAGGAGGGGCAAAATGGCATCAAAAGCAACGTTCCCCTCTATCTGAAGAGTGCCTGTGGATAGTAAATCTTACCAGTGCCTCTTACAGGGCTGTCAAGATAGATGTCCTTTTATTATCAGGGTGATGGGAATAGAACTTGAAATTGCATTAATGGGCTTCCTGGAAAATTTTTGTGATTAGCAGTAGCCAGAGAGTTGTCTAGTGTTCCACCTATGTATTTGCTGTTGTGAAGCATCAAGGGTGTCTGTAAGGCTTATTGAAAGTATTTCTGTGGTTTTTTTTCTGCCTAAAGGACTCAAACCTCTAGATAAGTGACTGTTACTGATCTGGAGTCAAGACTTCAAGGAACCAAGGAGACTAGGCTTTCAGAAAACAGTTGAGAGGAATTTTACTTAGTCATTCAGCAGAACTGATAATTAAAACCAAGACAAAACCAAAACCAAAACAAAACAAAAAACAAAAAACGCAATACACATGGATATGATAAGTTCAGGAGCTACAGTGGCATAAAAATGAAGATGTGAATACAGAATTAAAATAAAACGAGTCATAAAAAGTGGAAAATCAAATGCTTAAAGTCAAGAGGGAAGATTATTTCAAAGAGCACACAGAAATTTAATTGCAATGGAAATATTATTTAACTTCAGTTCAGTGACTGGGCTTTGAGAGAAGTTGGGGTATCTCTATAGGGGAACCTTTGCCTAGGAAGAGGTCAAGGAAAGCATATAACCAGGAAGTTGGACCATTTGCTTCCAATTGCTAATAAGATGTAAAAAAAGAAATCTTCATATGTAGTCAATATAATCATAAGTTACATTCACCCAAATAAAGATGCTGTTGGCTACTTGGCAGGCTAGATGTTTGCTCTAACTCTTTGTAATTGAAAATCCTGTTCTGTCGTCTTCCTCTCATATTTTCCAATCACATAAATTTCACTTGACCTAGGCTGACTACAGTAATTACTATTTATTATAGTCTAAAATACTGTTTTACATTCTTATCCTATTCTACTTCCTGTATTATTTTATACTTAGACCTATTAGAAGAGTAGGATTAACTGACCGACTGGTACTTTGCTAGGGTTAATGCTTGCAGTGACAGGGTGAATGCACATTTTTACTGTACACAGCAACTTATTTTTCTCTTTCTGGTTTTTGGACTGCATTGACATTTTCTGTTTGCATATGTATATTCATTTAGCATTTGCTGTGTCATCACGCTGGAAGTACATGTGGGTTTTTTTTTCTTGGGGCAATACACGATGGCATTCAAAGATAATCTGTGGGCTGGCTCTCGTTCAGATCATTTCTTTTGTCAAGCTGGTGCCTTTTTAGAAGTCAGACTGAAAGCAAATTCAGTGGTGGAAAGCTGATATGAACATACTCATGAAACACTTTGGATAACTCATGGAGGCATCTTTACTTTTGTTCCAAAAGCAATTTTTCTGTTAATGTTGAGTTTCTAAGACTTTGGTTTCAGACTACAGGCTTCTTGTAGGATAGATATACTAAAAAATAAAAAATGTAAAAAGTTGAGGGCTTGGATTGTTCAAAGCTTTGATGTAGTAAAACGCATTTTAATTCTGCTCCCAACAAGGCTTGGTTTGAGTGCTGCTCAGAGGGGAATCTATCCCAAGGAGAACTGCAGCCCATTCCACTAGAAGTAATTTTATTTATTGCTTAGAATGAAAGATTTTTGGGAAAGTATAGCAGCTGGTCTGGGTCTTTGCATGTAATTCCCAGAATATACTCTGCAGATGCATGCCTTGGTAAACATTTTGTTGGTTGCTTTGAAAGTTTGACTGGAAGAAGTGATGGGGTATTGGTTGGGAGAAGCCAATAAGAGTTACATTGGGCAGAATTCACATAATATTAACCATATTGGGGGGGTAGACAGTCTTTAAAATCTCCTATTTCTCTCTTTTTGGGGGCTTCTACTGAGGATGACTTATGGATAGTTTGTTTTGTGCTGAAAACGGATTTTTAATGGGGTAGGGAGGTATTTTTCCCTGGTGCTAGTTTGGCTAAGGCAGGATGAGCTTCGGATTTTGGGTTTGTGGGCAATTCATGTTGCACCTCAGCAAATGCTAGCGTGGGTTTCACTTACTGGTGCTCCAGTGTGGTGGTTAATATTTACTAGCGTGCTTATCTACGGGGGAACCCCAATGGTGAGTTGCCTTGTGAGAAGTTTTCCTTAAAGGAAACTGAAAAATGGTGTTGTGGCTCTTTATGGCTAATAAAAGAGAGAACTTACCTTCTGTATTCCTTTATTTATCAGTGAATGCTGAAGTGACACGATCTTAATGGTGGGATGTAGAATTTGGGGACAAGACCATTTGCAGTTTGTGATCTTATTTGTACCCTAGCTCTCTATCACTTGGAAGCAACCAAGAAATTTTGGGCATTATGAGTTATTAAGCAGACAGCTTTCCACCGAATTAGCTTAGTTTGCAACTGTTTGCCTTGCATTGTGCCTTATTTTCTTTTCAGTTTATTCAGTGAGAGAAGAGAAGCTAGAAACATTAATGCTGGAAGAGTCACGGCCCTGTAGATATGACTGTGTTGGTGGCTGACTAATTCCATTTTGGCATCTTTTTCTAAACACACAACTGTTGTGTACAACAAATTAAAACTGAGGATCAGACTTTCTTGGCCCAGATTTTAATGCTGACATTTCAAAAGCAGTCTGCTTTTTTGAAAGTCTTTCAAAGTTCTTTCATGATAGAAGTGTACTAGGTTTCTGCAGTGGCAGAGGCATACTGGAAATACATTGTTGTCCAGTTGTCTGTTGAAAATGGCTGACCTACGGAAGTAAACCTCTTTGTCCTGAACGTAGTTATGGGGCGTGAGTGAAAGTAAATCGCCTGATGATATAATTGTTTTTCTTATTCCTAGTTGATCTCTTGGGACTTCTGAAATGGCGATCTAACACAAACCTGTTGCAGCAGAATTTGAAGCAGTTGATGAAAGTTGATGGTGGTGAAGTGGTTAAGGTAACAAATTAACTTCTTTAAAAATAAATTTGGTATCATAATTTTGCTGCATCCCATATTTTGAGATATACATATCTTTTTGTTCCCCTCACCTGCACGCACTTGCACATTTTAATCAGGTGTCTCTCATTGTTCAGGATGCTAGTACCCTTCTCCTTGCCCTCAAAGGAACATTTCAGATGTTGAGTACTGATAAAACACACATAAAATGCAAATTTCTGAAAATGTAGGATATTTTTTTTTTTTTTCAGCAGTTCAGTGAATTTTTATATACAGGTACATGAAGGCAAAGGGCTTTTTTCCTTGCAAGATTAAAATGTCTTGGAATTCTTACATGGTGATATTAAATGTACTTTTAATATATGGATGTGAACACAATCCTACTGTGTGCTGCTGATTTTTTTTTTTTTAAATTATTTATCCCTGAAAATATTTAACTGAGCCAAGTTATTTACATTTGCCAAGTCCACTGAGTGATGGTAGAGACCTATATAAAGACAGATTTAGCTGTGGAAAAGAGTAGGCTGGGACTTTATTAAATGTGTTGTAATAAATCAAATCTAAAAAAGTGTCAAAAGATGTAATGTATTGGGGACAGATGACCCTTAAGGGCCTGTAGTGTTGTTTTCTTACTTCAGTGGGTTTTAATTTGGTTACTAGAAGCATAATGAATGCCTCATCCTGAAGTAACTTAAAACATTTGAGACTGCTGATATTATCCTTCATGGAGTAGGGTGAAAATAGGATCTTACATGATTTGTTTTTCGGGAAGGTTCTACCTACTGCAGTTTTGTTGTGGATCATTGGATAGCTAAAAACTTGACACTGATACTCGCTTCTGCCCAGCATTGTCATAGTTCTGTCATTTGCAATTTTCCCTCTTCTCCAAATGACATCAGAGCACGTACAGCAGATTACTGCCTGATCGATATGGGTGATTTGAGAAGCACGAGAACGCAGCACAAACGAGGTTTAAGTAAAAGCAATATTGGAGCGAGTTCCCCAGCTGGCACACGCTCACCCATCCCTGCACTGTTGCAGGACTTGTATCAAATCACACTCAGTTCTCCCTATTGCGTAGGGATCTGAGCGGAACTTGTTTTATGCATAGGACAGAAGAGTGAAGGTTTCATGTTGCTCTCTTCACCATTTTTATTCTTTTTTTAAAAGACCATTGTTTATCCAACTGTTACAGCAATGTCATCTTTGTGTAGACTGCTCTGTTGCATGTTCATAGTATCTAGTTTGTTCTTTTGTATTCTTTCAGCTTTTTTTGTCCTTTGTGTTTTTAAATATGATACATGGTACAGGCTATGTATACTACAAAAAATATGCATTTGGTAAAAGATATTCAAATTTTCTGTTGAACTATTTATATTTTTTTGAAACTCTAGTAAAATACCTCTGCCTGCTAGTGTTCATTTATCGCTAAGTAGAGATCAGCCAAGATACTAATTCTGTGATTGACTGTTTCAACAGTGTATGGAAACTGTAAATGTTATCTTCCTTAAAAGAGGCTCTGACTCATCTATGCAGAGAGTCTACAGGATATGAGAATGTAAACTAATAGTCTAGAAGTAGTAGCTCCCTACCTGAACAATGTTTTCCTGCCACTTTATACAACAAAAGCATCTATTCTGTATTCTTCTTGCTGTTGCATGAAGTCCTTGTGAACAGATGTAAAACTTGAACTCTACTAATGAAAGTCAAGTATGAACTGGATTCCCCCCAGAACTGAAGTCTGAAATCAGCTGCAAGCGTTTTGGCTGTTCTGTTTTTTCATCTTCAGATATTAGTAGCACAAACTGTGGCTCCATGTTGACTTGTTTTGAGGAAGTTTGGCATTCAACAGCATTTAGGGAGCTGCTAAATGGAGGCTAATTCCTAAGATTTAACTCTGGATTTAGTAGATAGTCCAAGTGAATCACGTTTGATCTAGGAGACTCATTGCATAGATAAAGATTTTTGAGGGAGGAAGGTGGGAGTCAGGCTGTTTCTCCATCGCTTCCACAATGTATATAATATCTCTTTGTAATTCCAATCTCAGGAATCAATTGCCTTCTGTTTGTTCAGACGTTCTTCCCCAACTATACCTTGTCTCATCTACAAGACAAAAACCATTTTTACTTCATTTGAGACAGACTTGCTGGAGCAATCCATGTTGATCTCCTTCTCTCTCAACCAAAACAAATACAAACTGAGGCCATGATCCGTCCTCATTCTGCCTTGGAGGAGCCCATGTCGTTTTTGTCTCATCTGGTGGAAGAAAATGCTCAGACACAGAATCCCATGCCGATAAAACTGAATGCATTGATGAGTATCTCTGGTCTATGCATGTACTACTTGTCACTGGGAGGAAATACTATAATTATACATGCATAAAACAGCTTTATCCCTCCGCTTAACTTGGGTTCCCTGACACTAATCTGCTTTTACTTCTGTGTTGCACAGATTAGGGTGTCCAACCAACTGGCTAGCGAAGGCTTTTCCTCTGTTACAGCGATAGTCGTGTAGGTTTTGGGCTGGGGCAGAAGGTGGTGTGCTCTGTTTCCCATGCCTGCATGTATGCTCTCATTTGAAATTGTGGATCTGAGTTTATGCAGTTGAGAAAAGCGGTATGCTGTGCACTTTTCATTGCTCAGCTCAAAACCACGGAGGATGACTTGATTTATTTGGCATGAGACTGAGTTGCTTGTCTGGTTTGTGCTCTGAAACATCAGTTTTCAGAAACTGCATGATCCTGTTGACTGTTGAAACTGAGTTTTGAAACACATTTTTGTTCATTCACTATAATAGATTAAACTTACTGTTCAGGTGTACCAAGTGTGATTTCTGACCTTTTTTTTCTATTTGAGTCATACGGATCTATAGATATAGATAATGAACTTAACTAAAAAATAATTTGCTGAAAAACATAATGTTAAATTTTCCTTTTTTCAGCTATCTTTTAAGATGTCATTACTTTGTAAAATATATAAATGAAAGCAAGTATGTCTGTAGAAACCTGTGTGACATCTGAATTTCATTTTTCCTGTAAAATGTGATGAATTGTGTATTTATTTGTAGTTTCTTCAAGATACATTGGATGCACTTTTTAACATAATGATGGAGAACTCGGAGAGTGAGACATTTGACACGTTAGTGTTCGATGCTTTGGTAAGTTTGGTATTGTGGATGGAATAAAATGCTATTAAAGATTTTTTTGAGGATAGTGCAATAATTATGCTGTTTTTTCAGGTATTTATCATTGGACTGATTGCTGACAGAAAATTTCAACATTTTAATCCTGTCTTGGAAACCTACATTAAGAAGCATTTCAGTGCTACGTTAGCCTACACGTAAATTTTTAAAATTACTTTTTCTAATGTAGCTTGCACGGTTTTTCCGAATAACATTATTCAGTTACTTGTTCATGTAGTTTAGTTAGGAATTTGCCCATAGAGCTTGGGAGGATGGGAGGTTCTTGAAGAAGGCTGGAGATAGTCTTTCTCTCTTGAAATGTGGTAATAAAACCCTTGGTCATTTGCAAGGAGGAAGTCTTGATTTTGTTGTATTGAAGGAGGGGATGATTCGACTATTTCAACAGTTGTTTTGTAGGGAAAGTATTCATAAGCAATTCTCAGTCGTACTTGAGAAAGAAATCATGTCTATTTAAGATACTTCAAATAGATGTCGTTCGGTGCATTAAACTGATGTTCTACCCTGTGTTATCTGAGTTACTGTCACTTTGGCGAGGAAGCAGCGAAGAACAAAAAAACCAAAGGTCCATTATATTTTCTGTCTTAAGTATTTCTTGACAGGTTCTTTGCTGCTGCTTCAGACTATTAGTGTTGGAGGAAAAATACATAATGGATATCTTTGCAGTGTTGGGAGGAAAACAAATCCAACCCGGGGAACCTGCTGTGCACTTTGCTATTATACAGTCTCTATTATGTGACCAGAAAATGTTTGAGAAGTATTGATTTTAAAATAGTGAAGGAGAGTCACAACTTTGTTATTAAGATCACTTCACTGAGTTACAACCACTGTTGCAGCCTTCATGTGAAGTGAACAAAGGATGAAGCATCCTCCAGCATCTGGTTTTATTAGCAAGAGCTGAAGGTGGCCCTTTCGCTGGTAGGCATGGAGAGCATCCTTCTCTTCCTTAAATGCAGGGAGGCAGAAGCAGGTTTAAGCTGGAGGATGCTGGAAGATGTGAATTCTGGCTTGACTTGTGCCTGTGGGCATGAGATCCATGCCCCCTCCCCACCTTTTATTACACAAGTTTGTTTAAGTAAAGCAAGGTTGCATTGACAATATCTAAGCGGTTACTTGAAATTCTTAGGCAGTTTACTCCTATTCAAGTAAGTGCTCATATATCAAGATACCTGTCTACTCACTGTTATTTTCTGTTAGTGGTATATAATGTTGTACTTACTTCTAGTGTGAATGTTGAAACACATAGTGTAGTTAGGATGATTTAAAATGGAATTACTTGTAGTTGCATTAAAATTGTGATTTATATTCATTGGAAAGGAGGTAGTTGAAATGGTATTATTTTTAAAATTGTGTCACTTTCAAGTTTGATTGAGTTTAAAATGTGGAATAAGACAATTTCCAACTGGTGTTATATACATTTTTGAGAAACAAATTTCACAAATTCTAGCCCAAAATCCATGGGAAAACTATGTAAAGGGGAGGGAGGCCTTGTTAATGAAGAAACTCCCATTCTGTGTGTTTTAATTTTAACAACGTATTTGTAATTATTTTTATTAGTAGTAGTAGTAGTTGTATCTTTATAATAGCCTAAATCAGAATATCCCTAAATATCCAGCAGAAAATAAATCTTATCGAGATTTGCTGTATTGCTTGTATGTTGAATGCTTTTGCGGTCTGTGTTTCTTCTTTTTTTTCTCAAGAATAGGCTGCAGCTGCTTACCAGCAAAGCCAAGAACATGATGAGTTTTAGTTGCGTAATTAATTTTGTAACTTGCTGGGCACTACTTAGGCACATAATTTTTCTTTAAACCTTTCAAAATTGAAATTCTCTGTGTGCATACTTGTAACTTGCATGTGGTTTTGTATTCAAACAGAAAACTGACTAAAGTTTTAAAAACGTACGTGGATAATGCTGAGAAGTGTGGTATCACTGATCAACTCTTTAAAGCTATGAAAGCTTTGGAGTACATCTTCAAGTTCATAGTGCGGTCCAGGATATTGTTCAATCAGTAAGTATGGCGAATGCTGAAACCTCCTGTAATTCCCATTGACGATATTGTTCAACAAGTGTCACAATTATAACACTACAAGTTAAACTTGCTTAATATTGCACTGTTTTAGAAATATCTTACGTTGTTAGAATTTATTTCAGGAGGCAGCTGTTCCCTAAGAGCAAGTCAGGTTTCCTTAATCTTGAACCCAGCTGCATGGAAGGTAGTGAGCAGAAGAAACCTGTGTCTAACTGGGATGTGTATTTTACGTAGCAGTGCACTGCTAAAATCATGATGTGTTGCAGCTCTCTATAGGTTAGGTCTCTGGACAAATAAAGCTTGCCACTATTTGGGAAACTTGGGTTAATCACTGTCTGGTACTGGAACTGAAATGTTGAAGCTACGAGTAGCCGTACTGCCTCATCCACGCCTGGGCTTTGCTAGTGGCTTTCCTCAGTTGGCTGCAAAAGTCTGGGAAGGCTAGAGCATTGAAAATCTTGCAGCAAAGCAAAGGGACAGGTTTTCTGGATGGGAGACGTGACGTTTGTCCTTGCNAATCAACTCCATCCCAGCCGAAACCAGGACAGTGGTGCTCACAGGGCTCGGGGAGAGGCCATGGTTTGCAGAGGGCTTTATTTTATTCCTAGGTCAGGCATGGAGAGGGAAGAGAGTCACAACGGACAGCAAGGGGGGAAAAGGAGTATGAGATGCACCTTTTTTGACACACTGCCTCGTAAAAGAAAACCACGGATATTGTTGGAGTTAAACCCTTGGCAGCTCGGAGCTCGCCAGGCCCCCGCCTGCCAGCGCAGAGAGAAACTGTTGGCGGTCGGTCGCAGTTTGTAGGGCCCTGCAGTCTCAATAGGTTTCAGTGAGTGAGACGGGAAAATGGAAAGAAGGGCTACAGAAGCCTTCTCCTCAAGAGTGATAGTATTTTTGAATCGTTTGGGTTTCTGTAAAAGCTCTTTCTATGCCTGCCGGCATGGCAGAGGCCTGCTGGGGGACCACTTTCTGCTCCCTGCTCGGCTTCCTCACTGGCACTGTCTGCAGTGGGCGTCCATCCACAAAGTCAAGCATAAGTAATTATTCTAAGTTAATTTGGAAGTCAGTACTGTGTTTTATACACAAAATATTGAATTATAAAACAAGTTGATGATGTATTTGTCTTCATTTAGATTCAATCCTTTTACTACTTGTTAGCGATGGTAACCACCTTATTACAAGGTATTTATGTAGAGCTCTGAAGTTACCAACTTCACCAACCTTTCTCCAAATTAAAGATTGTGATTTATTTCTGTAGGAGTCTTGCTGAGAGATTCAGAAAATGCTGAATGTCACTTATACTGCTGCAGGTCCTACAAATCACCAGAAAAAAATAATTCTCTCTTGCTGCAGATTAGGTTTACAGACAATATGACCCTCTAGTATTGGCTGTTGGATTTCCTTGTGCTAAGCACTAATTCACAGTTCTTTAGCGTTGGGAAGACACAGCTCTCAATGACAAGGGATTAATCAGCGAAGCTACCGAATGCTGAATGACACCATGATTTGTTCTGCTATAAGACTTGAATCCTGCCTGAGGTGTGTGATTTGAAGTGATTATAATGCAGAAGTGTAGCAGTGTTCTGAAATATGGTTAGTGTTTTACTGAGAAATCGCAACGAGCAAACAGAATCTTTTATTAAAAAAAATTACGTGTATTTAACTTTAGTAATATGGTAGCAGAGTGAATATATGGAGCATTTTAGTAATGTGATTGCAGGCAAGCTTCAGTTCTGGATAAATATGTAGAAGCGTAGTTCATCTAGTTAAAGCCTGGTGGCAAGTCTATTTGTTTGGTATATCAGGGTTTATAAAGGCAAAATATTGTAAGTGAACTTTAGAAATATCTTTATTTGGTTTACGCAGTAATGATCCCAGTGGTTATGTTGCATTTACAACAGTCTTAAAATTTTGAAGGCACTGCTAGAAGGGTCAGCTTGGTGTAATCCTGGTTTTCTCATAGCTGCAGTGTTTTTGTGCATTATCAGATGTATTGAATAAACACATTTTAATAACTGACAGTAGAAACACATTTCTGACTAACATGTTTATTTTTATTACAATTCCCTTTTTGAAATGCAAAGCTTTTTGTCTGAAGCAGTTTGATTTATTGGACTGTCAAGTTTAGTTACTCCCTATATTGGTATCAGTTTCACCTCTCTAATCTGTTCAGGGGGACACCGAAATCCATTACTGAAACTGGGAGTTAACAAGTAATTTGTCCTGCATAACCCCCAGTTTTAGCCTAAAAGGGGAACAGAGGTTTGCACAGCAAAATAACACAATTTAATATTTTTTCTGTAGCACTCATTTCCCCTGTGTACTGGTTAAATAGCTTTTTTTTAATATCTCTGACTCCCAAAGGTTTATGAACACAGCATTAAAGATGATACACATTAGTTTCAGTGTAAAGCAGCAAGAACATTCTGAACTCCACGTTTATCTTAAAAAGACAAGTGCCTTTTCTTCTGTAATAGGTGGTCCATCATGATATCTTCAAACATGAAGAAATCATACTGTGACTGTACGTATAAAATTCCTGGGTGTGGTGCTCTTTCTGAGCTGCAAACCATATTCCAGACCTTCTTACTAGATTTAACCCCAGAAGAAAATGGAGGAAAATAGAGGGGAATTGAACTCTTGCTGGGAGCTGCTCTAATGGGTCTTGGTGCAAAATATTTGGGTGAGCTGAGGGACAGAGCTAGTGGAACCAAGGAGGGTTTGGAAGCCTAGTTGCTGTTGGATGAGGCTCTTGGAGGCAGTCGGAGCCGACCGGGTAAGCATGGGGTTTTAGTTGGGGGAAGAAGTTCCATCTGGTGTTTGTAAACACCCCTGTTTAGATTTGACCTGGATGCCATGTTCTCCTGGGCTTCTTTTAAGCACTAATCTTTTTTTTTTTTTTCTTTGGGTCATGTTAAGTTTGTATAGCTGAGGTTCAAGAAGCGTATTTGCAACAGCCCTTATGTAGGTGAGTCATACATATTGCTAAAGGGGGAAAAAAAAATTAAAGGATTTATGTGGAACTAGTGGTCTTCTCCCCCTCCCTTTCCATTTCATAGTGAGAATTATCTCATCCTACATCTGAACCAGCGATCATGCTGCATGTAAAATATTCAAGAGTTTCAGGAACATTCGTTCTTGTGCTGTATTGAACCAGTGGACCAAATTCTTCAGCTTGGCTCTATATTTTTTGCCTTTGGTGTTGCTCAGGCATCTCAGGGCAGTTTTTGTCCCCCTGAAAGCATCAGAGAGAGAGAGGGGTTGCTGTGGGCAGATCAGCTCTGAAAAATCCCACCTGAAAGCACAGGGACCTGCCTTGCAAACTTTAGCTGTGGTTTAGTTGTTCTGCTGCAGCAGCTCTACTGAATGTATGGGAAACTGAGCCTTAACTAGTTTAGTGTCAGTGAGCCAGGAATTAGAGGTGAAATGCATTTTAACGTCAGCACTCCCTTCCCTTGGGGAAAAGTCGGTGGTTTTTTTGTTTGGTTTTGGTTTTGGTTTTTGTTGTTGTTTTTTTTTTTTTTTTTTTAGCAAATAGTGGGCTGATAGGCATTTTCTTTCTTTCACAGAGCTTAAGGTCACTCACCTTAGGCCACTGGTAGATTTTAATGATTGCTGGCAAGTTGTCTGGATGCTTTCTGGCTTCCACATCAGAGAGCTGCTTGGCATTGGTCCTCCCAGACATCTGCTACCTTCATGCAGGGTGGAGAGACGCTGTCCCACTGCTGCGTGGGCATGTGGAATTGGGTCACCCCTGAGGGATTCACTGTGACTTGATGGTGTAAACAACACTACTGGATGTGGTATTTTACATAGGAAGCTTTAAAATAAAAATCTGTTGTTCCTGCTGACCCAACCTGGTCAGTCTGTCTTTAGGTTTTTGTGAAAGAAAACTCCTGGTTCAGTGAAGAAACTTTTAGAAATTCTTGAATATGAAAGTAATGCAACAAATTATCATCTGTCATTTGAACAGATTTTTTTTAACGTATTTCCATTTTAGTTAGATCGTGCTTATGAAACCTAATTATTTTTCAGACTTTATGAAAACAAAGGAGAGGCAGACTTCAGGGATTCTCTGCTGCAGCTTTTTAAGTCCATCAATGAGATGATGAGCAGCATCTCCGATCAAACTGTCACAGTGAAGGTATGTACTTTACAGGTCTTCATCTTGGCTTTGCTTTTGCATCCTAAACCACAGTTAGGCGGTCAATGAAGTGTACACTTGTGTTTGTCCCCAAAAGCATCTTTTACCTCAAACATGGTTAATACATAGTACTTCTAATGAAGAGTTTGTGACTATATAAAGAATGTGCTTTGAACAAGCGAATTTACTTAAATTGCTGCAAACTCCTCGCTATTATTTTTAAGAGAGAACTTGGGGGTTAAATGATGTTTAGCTTATTTAACTTGTATAACCTTAACTTTAAGGTATTTTTAACGCGTTATCTTTAAGATGCTGATGACAATGTAGATCCTCGTATTCTTATTTTTATCCTAGGCAGTTCAGGAACTTCAATATACTGTCTTAAGCCCTCGTACGTGTTTTTAATAGAAAATCGGTAGTGAGTCAGACTGCAAACTCCACCCCACACCCCTCTTCTTTTGTCCCTTTAAAATGGTAGCTACTTTTGGTAGCATTGGCTGGCTCATGGAATTGGGAATGTGATCTCTGACCTCAAATGAACATGGGTATTGATACTACAGAGCAGAAGCCTTGAATTGTAGGACTGGTAGATTTTTATATCCAGAGGAGTTTGAGGTCATTGTGCCAATATCGGTCTCATGTTCTGTTAGTGAATCTCTTTCACCATGAAAAAGTACAGAGACTGTCATAAACACGCGTTTGATAAGCTACACCTTGAAGTTCTCCTTGTGATTCCAAATAGAATTTACAAAAGGACGTAACTCTTGACCTAGCCATGCTGAATCAGTTGAAAGATGACGATCAGAAAGAGGCTAAGAATTGGGGTTGAATTTGGGACGGTTTGACAGTATGACTCCTCCTGCTCAGATGTGCAGTGGTTGTGCATTAGAGGAATTTTTTATAGCAAAGACAGACAGTGGGAAAGTCCTGTGCCAGTGCAAGAGGTTCCTCTTGAAGGCAGCTGGGAAGAGTACAGCAGGAAAAACCTACGTCAAAGACACTGGTCCTTTGTAGCTGAGCATGCAGGTCTTAGGCTAGTAATACCATGCTGAGCACACAGCAAAAATAGATAGTGGGGATAAAGCTGCTGAGTTCGAATATTTTAGGCAGAGAGACTGAGACTGTATCATCTGATAACAAAACAGGGATATTACATGTTTCAAGAAAGCTGTATTTTCATTCCATTGACAAAGCATCTATCCTGAATGAAAATTGGTAAGTTTGAGTCAGTGTCTCAGTGTGCGCTATCTGGTGTTTTACAAATAGAATGTTTTCATATTATGAGGATTGAATGTAAGATTTATTTTCCTGAGACTCGTTTGTGAGGCCTACCTTCAGGAATGCAGATGAACATGAGCTTTTTTTCTTTTTCAACAGTTTACACCTTGGGGGAACAACAAAAAAAATTAAAATACCCCCCAAAACAGATTTGGTTGTCTTCACCTGAGATGCAGGAAAAGAAGACAAACTTCCTAGCAAAGGCTAGAAAGATCCCACTACAGCAGGGTCTGTCCTAGTCTGTGTATTGTTTCACATTCAGATCTCTGCAAACTTTGTTAGAGCACATGTACTGTCTGCATTTGGCTACATGAAGTATGCTGGTAGATGAAGCATTGACAGATGACCCGGTGTGGGGTTGTCTGAGAAGTGAGCTTGTGGATGCCTTTCAGAAGCCTTGACAACCTTTCATTCATTATTCATTGCTTTCATCTCCTTTGGCCTCTAATTACTTTGCTCTTAGAATACATAATTGTTAGTATTGGCATTTTTGCAGCTCGTGAGATTGCTTTTATTGCGTTCAAATATCCACCGAAGCACTAGAGTTTTTTCAGTAACTAGAAATGTGGTTCTATACCAAAGAATAGAATTATTGAATAGGTGGATAAATAGAAATTGTTTTGTTGTTTTTTGTTTTTTGTTTTTTTTTTTGAGAGAGAGAGAGAGTGAGGATGGCTTCTGTGAATCTTGCCTGACAAAGCTGTTGGAGTCCTGGGAGGGTGTCAGTAACCATGTAAAGTGGATGTGATATTACAGGCTTCATTCAGCATCTTTGAGTGATCTGGAGTTGGTAGTTAAGTACCATGCTAGTGATGAGGGACATCAGAAGGACCTCACAAAACTGAGTGGGCTAAAAGGTGAGCTTCAAGGTAGACAAATGTAAGGCAACGCATCTCAGGAAGAGTAAATTAATCCCTCTATCATGGTCTACTTGAAGCTGGCAGTTGCAGTTTGTGGAAGACGCCTTGGAATCATAAATGACAGCTCTCTGGGGTCATCAGTTCCATGTGCAAAGGCAGGTGAAGAAGCAACAGGGTGTTGGATGTCAGTCAGAGGGATAATGAGCATGTGGCAGGGCTGTCATTTTGTTGTTAGATACCCTTGGTGCATCTGCATCTTGTGTGCTATTCTGGTCTCTGTACCTCAGGAAATAGTTACAGGGCTACAGAGAACCAGGATTGGGAATGGTGCACCTTCCTGGCGGGTGAGCGGTCTGTGAAACTCCTCTGCACCAAATCCCACAGTACAAGAAATAGGGTGCATTCGCTGACATCAGTAGGAGGTTAGTCNTCAACCCATGAGTTTTCTCACTCTTACCCTTCCAATTCTGCCCCTGTCCCACCGGCAGGGCGAGTGAGCGAGCGGCTGTATGGTGTTTAGCTGCCTGCCAGGTTAAACCATGACAGTCTAAAACAAGTAAAAGAAAAATTTTTCATTTCTGAAGCTTGCTGTCACAGGGGGTTATGGAGGCAGACAGTGTCAGCAGGCCCAGAAAGAGGTTAAGGGGGATTTACAGACCACAGGTCCATAGATGTTTTGAAGGGATGGGTGGAGATGCAGCCTCGAAAGGGTGCTGGGGAGCCAGGAGGGGAAGGGACCACAGAAACTGTGAATGGCATCTCCTGTGGCCACTGTTGGAGACGAGTGCTGGGCTATACAAACCATTAGTGTGACGCAGTGGGTGTTTCTTGTGCTGTTGGATACTCTGTTGAAGTTTTGTAGAAAACTAATGAAGATAAGCAGGTAAGTTGCTAGGTCCCTGTGTTGTGCAGCTAAGATCAGCAGATCTAGCTGTAGCAGTTTCAGGCTTTTTTTACTGTTTTTAATATATATTGGGGGAGCTAAATAAGTGTATACAAAATAAGTCTGTTTGGAGAGATAAGAAGTTGAAAAGACTTACATAGAAAATTAAGGTGCTTCACATTACAAGAGACAGATGCTTAATTCACACATTTGAATATTTCTATTTCTTCTTGCAAAAATTGTGATCTGTCTTGATAGTTTATCAACATGGAGCAGAACTGCCACTGGAAAGTTTTTCTGAAATATTCGCAACTTTTCTCTTTGGGCTGGTTATACTGATTCTCCCCCTCCCTCCCTCCCCACTTTGTCTGTTTAGAGAGTAGCCTTCAAGCTGACACTGTGTGGGGGAGAATGAATGACTGCAGTCTTACGTTCGTAGCAGGAACTACTCTTTATCTGTTCAAATATTTATGTCCTTGTGGAAGCTGATGAGCTGTTTCTGACTGTAACTCAGGTCTTCAGTTACTTAATCTTTTGCATTTAAATTGCCCCTTTTTTGTATTTAAATTTTTCAAGGCTTTGGGTACATTTAAAAAAAAAAGTTTCCTCAAAAGAAAACTGTACGAATTGTACAAGGATTTAAGGTTGTAGAACACAAAAAGACTTTGAATTTGTAACTCTTTTAGGATTATTAAAAATTTCTTAGGGTAGAGGAGAATTTGTATATGTGGCTGCTTTGCAAACCTGACTTCGGTTTCAGCCTTCAAGGAAACAAAATCGAGAGTATTTCTGTGGGGCGCAAGTTAAAAGTGACATTTAGCAGTTTTGTTGACTGCAAGTAGGTATAATGACCGTACACAGCATTGATTAAATTTTTCTCAAGACTTAAAGGGAAAAAAAAAAAAACAACAAACAAAAGAGCAAAAGCCCTGTCTGTCTGCAAAATCCTCTACTGCACCGAAATCATGCTTTGCATTACTGAGGATGCTTTGACTCCCAGTCTGGTGGCTGGGAAGGGCATTGACCTGCTCTTTTGCACAGGGTCCTCCGAGAAGCCTTGAGCTGGCCTAGAGTTAGGCAGAGCCGTACCTGTGTCAGCTGTGCATCCCTCACTGCTCCCGACGGGGTGTTGGTCAGAGGAGGGGGCTCTGAAGGTAACCCCCGTGCTGGCTGCGGGCTGCTGCCCGCTGGGTCAGTGCAGTTAGCGGTCACTGCGTGGCTGAAGTCACCTGGTCCTTCAGGAGTGTATTTGCAGTGGCTGCCTTAGTGTATGCATGGAAAAAACCGTATTTTTTTCAGAGTGTAAAGGTCTGTTTCCTTTTGTGAGCCTTTGGTATTGCAAAATAATAACAATTTAAAAACATTATTAAAAGGCTATTTTAAATTTGAGTTGTAGTGTTTCAGCTACGTATTTTTACAATAAATAGGTAAAAATCCATATATTCTTGTGTCGTGGTTTAACCCCAGCCGGCTGCTGAGCACCACGCAGCCGCTCGCTCACTCCCCCCAGGTGGGATGGGGGAGAGAATCAGAAGGGTAAAAGTGAGAGAACTCGTGGGTTGAGATAAAGACAGTTTAACAGGGAAAGCAAAAGCCGCGCACAAGCAAAGCAGAACAAGGAATTCATTCACCACTTCCCATGGGCAGGCGGGTGTTCAGCCATCCCCAGGACAGCAGGGCTCCATCACGCGTAACGGGGACTTGGGAAGACAAACGCCATCACTCTGAACGTCCCCCCCTCCTTCTTCTTCCCCCAGCCTTATGTGTGAGCATGATGTCATATGGTATGGAACAGCCCATTGGCCAGCTGGGCCAGCTGTCGCGGCCACGCTCCCTCCCAGCCCCCCCACACCTGGCAGGGCACGGGAAGACGAAAAGTCCTTGACTAGCGTAAACGTTACCCAGCAACAACCAGAACATCAGTGTGTCATCACCATTATTCTCACTCTACATCCAAACCCCAGCCCTGCACCAGTTAATAGGAAGAAAATCAACTCCATCCCAGCCGAAACCAGGACATCTTGGAACGCGATTTGAGCAGAGCTTTACTAGCATTTATACCTCTTAGTGGACTCAAATATGTTGCGGTCAAAACATTAAGGTGTAAGAATGAATAAAAACCACTTTCAGCCTACGCTATAGAGGCAGCAATAGTCAATCCTATAGGTTTGCATTTGAGAAGCTGGTATGGTATAAATTACAGTGTTTAGAGCAACACAGAATTTGTTTTTTATAGTAAGTTAGCTAAATATTATTGTTACGGGGGTTTTTTGTGTGTGTCAGTGTTGACAGCACTGGAGGCAGGCATTCAGAGGCTGCCTTCTATGCTTGATTTTTTTTTTTTAAGGTGTGCAGTTGTCCAAACTGGAGAGGAAAATTCAAACACTGATTTGAGCTGACAGATGTTTTGGTCGTCCTCTTACTAACGGAAGTTTTTCTTACATGATGAATAGTAGTGGGCTGTGTTAATAGTTTGAGAAGTAGAGAGATTAAACTTCGTTTTTCAAGTATCAGTTTGATTTTAAGAATTGCTTGATTAAGGTGTGCAGCATTTGGTACGTGCGCATATTTTTAATGGTTACAAGTGTAGTGAGCTTTCCTGGTTTTATTCCTATTTTCTGCTAATTGGTGCAAGATAATTATTTTCTTAACCTTTTACTGTTTAAGTGTGAGCTCAGCTGAAGCCTAGCATGATGTTTCAAGTTTAGATAAAAATGCAAATGTTTCCTAGTAATTTATTCTGCATCTCTTTGAAACAAGGACAGTTGAGCCAGCTGCATTGAATTTATGAGGACTGTCTGATTTGGGCTGTGTTTGTATGAGGGAACTGAACTATTCTCAGCAGGGTTCTTGCAGTTTGCTCTAACGTTTGCTGTTATGTGTGGCTTTGTATTGCTGTTCAGCATGACTGAAAAAAGATGGGCTGGTAGCCGAGTTAGTTCTCTGTGCTTTAAATGATCTTGATAAAGTAAGCGTGTATATAAAACTATCTTGGAACGTGACCACAGAGAGCCAGGACGGAGGATGATAACGTTTCACTAAGGTGAATTCTCATGTGTGTGTGGTTTTTTAATAATCCTTGTCACTTTTAACACATGATACATATTTCTCAGTATCCACACCGTACATTTTCCTACTCTGATATTAAGCATTTATTGCTAAAGCCACAGAAAAGTATTTAAATGAAGACAGGGAAATACAAGGTACCTAGGAAGAAAACAGAGACTGCGTTAGTCTGCAGGGCCTTTCCAACAGGTTGAATACTTCATAATCATTGTTTAAAATCAGTTGAGTAATAAAATACAACCATGGACTGAGGTTTCTGTGTCTCTTAGAACCTATGTGGGAAAGTCTGTTGTTAACACGGGCAACAAATATAATAATCTCTAGAAAAGCCCAGCGCCACTTTGCTTGTGATAACGCTTTGTGCTGTTTTACACTGAATTTTGTGCCAGAGGCGCCGGTTCCATCATTTGGAACGATGACTGCTGCAGACTGGGGCAATTCAAAAATATTGTTTAGGGATTCCTGGAAATTGTTTCGTCCAGCTGCTGACTTGGCTTAATTTGGCTGGGTTGATGAGTTTAATAGAATGGCATCCAGGATAATGATTGTATAGAAGGTAAGTGCTTTGTGTTGAATGACACAAAAGATGAAAATTAACATTAAAATCATGTACAAATTGAGTCGGGTAAAACAAATTTATTGCTTCATCAAACAAAAGAGTTCATAAGAATATACTATATTTGGCAAAGAGATTTTATGCTTAATTTTGAGACTAGGTGTGCTGTTTGAAATGAATGACTTTAGAAAATGACATTTTTAAATTAGGTATTTTTGCTTTTATGTAGTACAACGAGGTGAACTTAAATCCTAGACAAAACCTCTAGTATGCTATTCAGGATACATTTTATTTAATACTTTACAAAGGTCATTTGTTCAATCTAATGACAACCTTAAATTAGTATTGTAGTTTTCTTAAACAGCTACTGTAAAGAAACTTTTGTTACTGTTTTTCGACATTCCTTGTCAGTATAAACCCAAGAATGGGATAAAAGTTAGACTTTTCTATTGTTGCAAGACTGCTTTGCTGTACTCTGTACTGCTTTGTTTTTATTTACCCGTGACTAGTGGTGCTATCACAGCAGTAATTTCTGTTTTGTATTAACGAAAAGATTGCCAATACTCTCAACTGTGCAATAAACAAAAGTAAATTAGTAAACCTCCCATTGTTTTTATCTATTATCCAAAATTATATCAGAAATAACTTTAAGCTACTTCGCAAGGCTACCCTATCTTAGTTCAGTGTGCTTTATGACAAAGGAGTGTTTGTGCAGACAATTTGTCTTCTATCGAGTGGTAGAAGGGTGCTGTGGTGCAATATACTGCCATATTTTTGGTCTTCTTTTAGTGTAGCTTTGTGTTAATACATCGGGGTGTTCGTTCAGTGGTGGTAAAAGAAAATTTTTGTGTTAAGAGAGTATAATTTTTCTTATTCCACAAGCCTTCAGATGTACTAACAGCTACCAGATGTGGCAAAGTAATGGAGATGGTTACAAATGGTGCTTGCTGAACACACGGACTGCAGCGTGACTCTATGGCTTTGAGACAGAAGAAATTTAGGATACGTCTCCAAATGGCATACGACATATGTTGTAATTGTACTAATCTTGTAACGCTGCTTAAATGTGTTTCGGAGCATATGCACTTCTGTGTAGATGTGTTCTTCATGGCTTGCTATTACGTTGGGTTGGCAATGCTTAAAAAATAATCTAAGTAGCTTTTCAAAAGGTGGAGACTGGGCATTGGTGACCGAATGCTTAAGGTAATGCTGCTTTTCACAAGTCAAGCCAACTCCAGCAAACTCAAGGGTTTGCAGAAACAGACTCCACTGAGAAGTATTAGTCTGTCTTTTGTCTTTTCCCAACGTAAAACTAGGGAGGGCTTGCAGTGAGCTGGGGTTGGAGGACAGGCTGACACAGCGCCCGAGAGGAAACTCTTAGGAGTGAAGAGGGATTCAGATTGCCTGGGCCCTTGGGAGTCCCGGAACTTAAAGTTGAGGTGCTTCCATTTGCCTAATGACATGAAGAAAAGGCGTGTATCTCTCTTTCTGGGAGGACTGCCGATACGTGCCCATCTTCACCAAGAACTGAAAAACTCAGGAACTTTTCTGTAAGGCAGCTCCTCCAGGTAATTTTAGGGGTTGGGATTTTTGGGCTTATTTTTGTTGTTCCCCAAAATAAATGAAGCTTACTCTTATTTTACACGGTTTATATATCATAGAATAGTTTGGATTGGAAGGGATCTTTAAAGGTCTTGTAGTCCAACCCCCCTGCCATAGGCAGGGACATATGTAAGTGTTGAAGTGCTCTAACAGTTTTTTTAGGGTTTGAGGTTTTTTCCCCCCCAAAAAATTGCAGAAAAGGTTCCTTTCAGAATAAAGTGTTTTCTAAATTACTGGCTTAGGATAGATTTTTGGTCATAGAAACTCCTTGAGCCTTTAGATCTGAGGAACATTCTAGTTTTCCTCTTGGTAGGTCCCATTCCTTACCCATTCTTGTCTCATTAAATCTGTCTGGAAATGAACCGTGGGGCAAAAAAGAGCTGTGGCAGCGTGGGCACTGCAATGGACTCTTCACTGATGTTCAGAAGGACCACTGTTGGAAAGAATGCCTCCGTTGCATTTGGTCTTGTTTATTTTGGCCTTCTTACCACCTCTGATGGGTTTTTTTTCCCCAACTAATCTTTTGATACAGATGCGATCACGGAATTTGTTTCTTCAACATGAAAAAACCCTACATAATTTAGCTGCTAGCTCTGAAGAAGTTTAGGAAAATACAATTAGCTGTTAAGTCATTATAAGCACATCAGTGAATTTATCTTAAAGGTTGCAAAGGATGACTGCTCTAGATAGAGAGGCGCGTGTGGTGACTTAAGGAATAAGTTGCAATTATTCTGTGGAACAATAAAACCTAGGAATTTTTTTCCTGTGTCTTGGCTGTGCAGAGGACTGTGACCATCAATTATTGCTTAATTTATTGTAAGGCAAAACTTTGACTTTTCTGGACATTATTTTCACTTAGTGAGTTTTATTTCTTGGCATACTTAATTGCCTTTTTTATAGTTTAGAAGGGTATCCTTGCTGCACTACACTCATCGACTTAGCAGTTCAATAGGTTGTATCGGCAGCTGGTTTGTGTAATAAGTGTCAGTTAATGGTTCTTTTCATATGTATGTACTTTGGCTGTGATATAATACCTTTTATACATAGATATTACATTCATAAAGGGGAAATTAGCATATATTTGTGTAAGTGCGCAGCTGTGTGTATGGTTGTGTGTGGTGGGGAGAGGGAGAAGTAAGGGATGAGAAAGGTACTTTAGGTTAGCTCGCAGGTTGACATGAGCTTGTTGACGTCATGCCAATCCTTGACTTGCGTATGAATAGCATCTCAGGAAAAAAAAAAATTCCAATAATACCCTGGCAGTCAATATAACAGTGAGTGTACAAGGAAGTTTAACTCAGCAACAGGGAAAATATATCCATTATTCATCTGATGCACTTCTTGTTTCTGCTTTCTCTCCTTTTTATTCTTCCCATTTGCTAGTTTATTGTGTGCTTTGTAGTACTTAAAATGAATGATTCTGTAACTTGATAAGGGTAGTAATAATTTGTCACTTGTTTTCCATGAAGAGAGAAGCCGCTTTGAGCAGTAAAATTTTTATTGCAGCCCAGCTTGAAACTATGTATAATTATTGCCTAAGTATGTGAGACTGATATTTCCAGCTTTGTATGTGTATCTAATGTGATTGCATGGCAATTATTGCAAAAACCTGTTTGATTCAAAATCAGAGAATTAAGGTTTTTCATTATTGTGTTTTCTCTAATGCTGTTTTTGCATTTTCAAGTGTCTTAGGCATCACCGTGTAACTATGAAGTTAAGATTTTGATTTAGATTGCCATGTACAACTTGCAGAGATGAGGAATTTGAACCTTTGTCCAGTGCTGATCAAGAGTGGAAAGTAATCTAATTTAATTTATTTCAATGGGGGAAAAAAAAAAAACAAACAAGCACCCAAACCAGCTTATTTGTTTTTTCCTGATGTTATATGAAAAAATGAGAACAGGTGTTTTATCTGCTGAATTTCATGTTCCTCACTTACGTATTCAGTATCCTGGGAGTAACCAGCATTGCAATTGTGCTACTCTAACAAAAGATCTACTTTCAGCTGCAGCTTCTGACAAGTAAAATCTACAGTGAGAGCTGCTCTTTTACAAGAGTTAATATCAACAGAAAGTTATTTTAGTAGACCTTTGGATTCCACAGATACAGACTGAATCATGGGGCTGCAGAGCCTACTTGTCTGAGCATACTGTCTGTCATATAATTGAGTCAGTTGAGATTTGGAAATTGGGAAATATATTTCCACAATTTTCTTTAAATTTTAAGATATTAAACTTTAATTGGTTTGTCCATAAAGTAGAACCTAAGTTGCTGGTAACTATTGTAACTACAGGCTTTAAATTGATGTTGTAAATGGTTTTACCTGATAGTACTTCATTTAAGCCATTAAAGTGTTAATTTTAATGGTTGTGCCAGCACAGTGTGAAATTTTAGTTCAAGATATAAAATGCAAGCTCTTTTTTAGTATGTGTTACTAAACATTTATTGCTACATGCATTTGAATGATAAGCAAATAAAAACACAGCCGATGGCTGCGGTTTATAACTGGTCATTAGAGTCCTCATCCATCAAAACACATAAGCGTGTACATAATGGGACTATTTGCATAATTACAGTTGTGAGCTTGATTTCTGAGCATGTAAGTAGTCCTTTAAGCATACGTGGAAACGTTTGATGATCAAGTTTGACAGTTTAAATGGACTATGAATAAAAACTGGAACACCCGTGAAATTTGCATCTAACCTATTGACATGTTTGGGTTTTGTGCTTTTAAAAGTGGTCAGCAAGCATTGGCAAACTTCCCACACTGGTTACTTCAAGTTATTTGACAGGTTTCTTTCTCTCCTGAAGAGTTCTTTCTGTAGAAGCAAAGACTCTTAGTGGCTTTTGAATTCAAACCTCTTTATTTCCCCCACTTCTCCGCTGTTTCTGTGAATGCTTCAGCAGGTGAAAAATATCACAAGCTTTTTTTTTTTAATGAATAGCAAACACCAAAGAGTATGAATGCTGTGGAAATATACCTTCTTTTATTTGAGCAAATATTGGTGGGAAATGTTGAGTATTAATTCTGGTTGATAGACTGAATTTGAGAACAGAATTGAACATGTGCTATAACAGTCTCACCTTATACATTTTGTTCGCTGTGTTGGCAATATTTCTGTAATAATGAATATTCAGTGAAAAAAATTTGTGTATTCACCTTGCGGAAGAATATAGGAGCTGATTGGAAGATGAGTGTAGTGTGCATAAGTTTTAATAATGTAATATTTTATCTAGAAATTTGTTCAGCTGCTATAGCCCAGTGTTCTCCTCCAGGATGGGTGACATTGCCAGGGCCATATTCAGTGCTCACTTGCAGCCACTTGTGTACATGCTGGGATAGCAAAGCTTATAAAATTCCTAAAGAATCCAGTAGTGCTTTATAATCTAGAGGAAAGAATTACCTGAATTTGTGGTTTTGGGTGTGGTTTTGGAAATGAATACATGCTTTCTTAAACCATCTAACCAAAATCAGGTTAATCTGCATTTTTGTTGAGAAATATGTAAATTAATAACTGCTTCATACATTATTCAAGAAAAGATGTATTTTGTATTGCTGATAACCTCTGCTAATCTTATCTAAAGATATGCAAATGATTTAATTAAAATAATTATACTGTATAATATACCTGAACTTTACTCTAAAATAGTACGTATTAATCATTAATGGTACTTGTATTTTTGTCTGGAAAGACAAAGTATTTGATTGATAGTGGATTCGAAACTATTTTTTTCCTCTGTTTTGCTTAACCACTTGGACCGAGATGTACTTTGTGACTGTAATCAAACAATTGACCTCATGCATTCAAGAATGGTGGAATTTGATTTAAAATTACTAGGGTTGTGGCAGAAGAGTGTAGTTGTTTGAAAATAGACAAGTGGTTTTGTCTGTACCTACGAGGCAATACTCCGAGTCCGTTTCCCCGTGGCTCTTCCTACTATTAACCGTTACTGCTAAATAGGAGTTTTCTGTCTCTTGAATTCCTCTGATTGTGGAGTTGTATAGTATAATTACTTGTCACATGGGCTTCAGCCTAATAAGAATTGATTAAAAAGGGAAAGTATAAGGGCTCGTCTTCGTTCTAATTCAAAAGGACAGTGAGCACATGGTGCTTTCGTTGATGGAAGCTGCAAATTCTAAGCATTAAACCCACAAACAGAAATCGTTGCCCCTTTTGAGGCAAAAATACATCTGTAATCAAATTGTTTGATATTATCAATCAAATGCAAAGGTAAGCAAAATAAGCCTGACTGTTGTGGTTTATATTTGTATTACTATGGTTTTTTTCCTAGTCTGGTGCTCAGTGGACACAAGAACTTGAGGAACCTCTGTAAAAATAGCGCATGTGTATGAGCTAATAAGGTTAAGATTAAAACCAAAAACTTTTGCCTTAGGGTTTCTTAGGTAGAACTTTTTCTCATCTATTATTTGAAATAGGGCATTTAAATCCATTTGCAAATGAAGAAAAAAACCCCAACTTTATCTCATTGAAATTACTGTTTGTGTAGACTAAGTGATTTTTATCTGTTGTGTTACTAGAAGTCCATTTACTATTGTCTAAACCAAAGTGTATTCTGGCGTGATTGCATTAAATTGCTTGGGCAGTAATTTTAAATTGCTGGATTTTTGCTCTTGATGCCTGTAAGAGAATGTTTGCTCTAGAAATAAATAAATAACTACTAATTATGACTAAGAAATAGAAAGACAAAATTAGTTGAAATTACTACAAATAGTTAAAATATTAAACATCTGTTTGTATCTTCTGAATCCTTTCATTATGTACTGTGAAATGGAGTGACAACTGCAAGTTCAAGGAGAATTAGAAAGAACGGCCTCAAGTTGTGCCAAGGGAGGTTTAGGTTGGACGTTAGGAAAAAATTCTTTCCTGAAGGAGTGGTCAGGCCTTGGAACAGGCTGCCCAGGGCAGTGGTGGAGTCCCCATCCCTGGAGGGATTTAAAAGACGTGTAGATGAGGCGCTTGGGGACATGGTTTAGTGGGCATGGGGGGGTTGGGTTGACGGTTGGACTCGATGATCTTAGAGGTCTGTTCCAACCTTAGTGATTCTGTGATTCTATGATTCATTAGCGGCTACCAGGAATTCACTGCAGGGAAAAATGGCAATTGTGCTTTTTTTTTTTTCTTTCCCCATTTTTAAGTAATGGAGGGAAAATTAAACCCAAAGAACTACAACATGGCTAATGAGGAGAAGGTGCTTCTCCAGCTCTACAGGAGATGGGGAAAAAGTGATTAGAGGAACATAACTTAGTTATGCATTGTGTACTGATACACCAAACGGTTTCTTTAACGTGTTGGAAGGAGCTTGTAAGTCTCTAATTTTGGTGTAAGTTGTCAGTTTTCCCAGCTTACTAATCTTTCATGCCTCATTCTTTTAAATCTGTTAAATCTCAAAGTTTCATTTTCATTGAGTTTCAGTTTAGGTAACTTACCCCCAAGAGAATATGCTAAGAGCGGGCCACGGGGTACAGCGGAAGCAACAGAGAACAGCGAAGCCAAAGCAACCCACTCTTGCCTGATTCTCTTCTTGCAGTCTTTGCGTCACCTTTGGAGACATATGAATTTCAGTCTTGTTTATTTGTTGTTTTTGTTTTTTTTAGGGGGCAGCACTTAAATACTTGCCAGCTATTGTCAATGATGTGAAATTAGTATTTGATCCAAAAGATCTTAGGTGAGTAGAGTTAATTGTGTAGTGTGAACTTTATCTAGATGTTTATTTTACACAGATATATACACACACATATAAAAATATATATACAGAGGCAATGAAATATGGTCATCTGAGATGTTTTATCACTTTGGTTTTATTACCTTTTTTTTTTCCTTGCAAATATTTTTGGGGCTACACAAATAACCTGTTGTTCAAGTAACATGTATGACATCAAGGTTTGACAAATGTCTTGGCAAACTTTGCAGTCTTGTTGAGTACAACCATGTAATGAGATAGCAAGAATTATCAATCAGGCAACTGAAATCAAAACTCTTCAGCTGTATACTCGATGCTTCACCCTTTCAAGTATAAATTTAATGTAAATAACTCTGGTTTTGTTCAGTGAACCGTATTGCTGGATCGCTATTTCAGTAGCTCATAAACACAGGAATGTTGTTAGTAAATAGAAAGGATAATAGGAAGATGTTTTAGGAAAAAAAAATAGAGAAAGCAAATCAAAACTAATATTTCAGGAGAACTTGTAAAGAGAAAAAAAATCAATTTCTCTTTCACAGTACTATAACAAGGCGTTTAAGTTGAAAAAAACCTTTTTATCTAATTTGAATGCACAAACCCTTCTATATATTGTCTGTTTTAATTTCTATGTTCTGGTGTGTCAAAATGAGGAAAAGAAAGATAAAGTAGAAATAAAATAGATAAGTATAATCTCAGTCTAAAATTCCAATGGCCTGCAGAAACTGGCATTTAACTTCTGCTTGCCTGTACTGTAAACTTTTTTACATGTACACTTATGCTTCCTGTGGGCCTAGGGAGTACATCTTTATAGAGCTTCTGGGCTAAAGCATAATTTTGATATGTGATAGCAAAAGTACTGGGAAAATATACCAAATGAAAAATACCAGTATTTGGCCTGTTTTACCCCAAACACTACAGCTTTTCTGTTACTTACAGTATTTACATTGAGATCGAATAATACTTAGATGTGAAGGCTTAATAGGAAAAACAAAAAAACCCAAGATTTTAGGAATAGATGCAAAATTACTGAAAAGTCTTTTAAAAATCTGTATTTAATATGGGACCTCAGCCGATGAGTGTGGTGGTACCTTATCCTAAAATGTGTGTGTTTCTGGTTGGTTTTGTTGTTTGTTTCTTTATTTGTTTCGTTTTGTTGGTGAAAGCTTGTAACATGAATTACCACTTTTTAAATTTTTGGCTTATATTGTCATGTATTATTCCATTAATGGTATGTGATGATTGAAGTAAAGAGGCAATAGCACAGGCAACTGAAATTTGAAATCTAAAACCTTAAATGAAACATGGGAAAAGAGAGTAAAACTGAGATAAAAGGGAGAGGGCAAAAGAAAAGACAAAAACTAAACAGACAAGGCAATATTAAAGGCAATTCATATTTCTCTGAAATTCCTGTCTGACTCTTTCATGTCTGGAAAAAAATGAGTTTGCTTGTCCAAAAGTATGTAGTTGTTTACCTTGTTCTGTGCTATTGGATGTTTTTTACCTATTTTGGAGAGAGATTAATATATTTTCACTTGTCCCTTTGTATGTAGCAAACTCTTTACCGAATTCATCCTAAACGTTCCCGTGAGCCGGCTCACAATCCAGAAGCTATACTGCTTGATAGAAATAGTTCACAGTGACCTCTTCACGCAGCACGGTAAGCAGGACCTTTGCAACCATTAAATTGTTGCATTATTCATTGTCTCCAGATCTCTGCTAGTGCAAGGTTTGTCCTTGCTGCCGAACACAGTGGAGGTTGTAACCAATTAAGGTTGTTCATTAGAAGAACAAGAAGATTTAAAATAAGTGAGGAAATGCTAATTGACACTTACTGCAGGTTATAGATCATAAAGAAGTGAAAGCAAAAACTTGTAATTTTTAATTTAAAAGGGCACTAAGCATCCAATCTTATTGGCATGTGTTATAACTTTAACTATGATATGTTTTATCAAAAACTATTAATTCAGCTTTTGTGCTCAGTGAAGTTCTATGGAGAAAATGGAAGTTTTTGATGTCCTTTCTTTCCAAAGCGTCATTCTCTCCCTCTAAGCAGTCCCCTAGCTGAAGTAAAACAACATATAAGCCTTTTAGAGTGTGCTGTTCATCCATGCTTTCTTATTTTCTCTTTTTACGTTAGTGGGCCAGTGAAAGGTAAGTTCAAGCACTTATCTTACAGATTTCTTCATTTGAGGTGAAACATTTTATTCTTTTTCTAGATGACTGCAAGTTAAACTAACCTAAGCTAAGTGTTTATGCGCTGTCAGAAGAAGTTAATGAGGGAGCAAATAGGCAATGGTTCAATGATAAAGGAAATTTGAAAGGATTCTTCTGCCAGATCAAAAATGCTGGGACCATGTGATGCAAAGTGCTCATAAAACAAACTTTTCTGGTTCCCGTTTAAAAAATGTTCTTGGTGGATTGGCTTTGTACTGGCAGGTCTTACAGCAGATCAGGTAATGTCTAACCACAGCTATGTAACTTCAGCTGGATCTAGTAACTTTCTTTCAATTAGCAAACAAGTATAAAGCCAACACAATCTATGCTGCAATCTATTGTGCTCCTTAATTTCACAAAACTGTGTGCGTTTGCGCCTGGCGCAGTTCAGCGGCCCTGCTAGAAGGTGGGGTATTGCATGGATCTGGTACTGACAGTTGTGGAATTAAGTACTGTCGCTCTTTCTGCTTCTTTCCACTTGAAGTTTTATTTCTGATTTTGCATAAGTAGCAATGAAGAATGATGTTCAAAGAACAAACTTTACATTTTGATGGCACTTTTTACTTAGACAGAATTTGCAGTAAGATTATTCTCCAAGTTTGATTTATAACAAGTACCTGTAAAATTAATTGCTCTACGTGATACGTGTTACATGCAAGTTTAAACCTTAAACTTTAGGTTAAAAAAAAAAAAGTCTAATGAGAATTAGGACTGGAAGACAGAGAACCTGGAGACTCTGAACCTTTCAAGAAAGAGATGGAGCTTTTCCATAAGGAAGCCCTAAGTAGAGTTACAGTCTCACCTGAGCAACAAGGCATAACACAAGTTGTAAATTCACTTCCTGCAGTTATGGATGGTGATGAAGTAAGAATAAATTTCTGAAAAACAGAGTCTACCAGCCATGTCACCACATACTGCACCAGCAAGTCCAAATGCAGTTCAGCTTGATTTTTGCTTTTTAGATCTTCTTTTGAAATTATTCAGCCCTTATGAGCCACGTGAAGTGTTTTTATTCTGAATTGCAGGGTTTGCAAGAATAAAAAGGAGGAATGCAGATGGAGTTGCTGGTGTTGGGGCTTGGGTAAAATGGTGCTAATATCTCTGAAATCGTTTTAATGTTTGTCGTTTCAGATATGTACATCAATACATTAATGTTACTCCTTTCCTTCATTCATTCTCAGCTTGCTGACTGTGTAGTAGTTTTTCCTTCTGGCTGCTTTTAGATGGCAAGGTCTTTGGGGCAGAAGTCAGTAATATAAGGTATTATACTTGACTGTCTTGGATGGGAAGAAATTGAGATAACTCAGATAAAACAAGAAATTATGACTACAAAAAGTACTCTTAAGGAAGGCTATAGGGACACATCGTGTATTTACTATGTTAATCCTTGACTTTCCTCATTCAACCAATTTCATTTTCAAAGGTGGAAGGAGAAATTGTGCATGGCTGGTTTGTTTTTTAAACCTAACTCTCAAACTCAGCCGTTTGGTTTGCAGCGAATGGTATATTCCAACATTATTCTCTGTAGAGCTCCTGAGAAATTTAAATGAATCGGTCTTAATAGCAGGGTCATTAATCTGAACTCAGTCCAGTTTTGTTGACAGAACAGTACTACTTAATGGCTTTCGGATCTTATCAGGAGGCTCCTAACCAGGGGTTTTCATGTCACTGGCTGTTAAGAATGTCTTAAATCTAACGTGCTCCAGTTGAGTTGCATTGGAGATTCAAGGCACGTACGCTGCTAGCGCTGCCCAGCGTGGCGTGTGCGGCACAGTCTGACTGCACGGGACACTGGTTTCACCCCGCTGCAGCTCGGCTGTGCCGGAGCGGTGCCGAGCGCCAGGGGATGGAGCCTGGCACTGGGGGGGACTCGCAGAGTTGGGTGCGGCGGTGATGTGGCTGTGCCGCTTCCACCAGCTCCGTTAGCATACAGACCTCTGCGCCGCCATCCCTTCCGTGTGGTTATATGTCACCTCATATATGTATGGTGGTTGTTTCTTTTTTTTTTTATCAATAAACAAAGCATTATCTTGAAAGCCACTAATTCTCTGTAAAGCTTGTGTCTGGAAAACCAGTTGCACTGGCTACCTTTTGTAAACACTAAAATTCACTTGAAAAGAAATTAAATCCCTAGGCACAGCCTTGAAATTTTTTTTCCCCCCCTTGTTCCGTGGGTTTGAGTTCTTATTACTAAAACATAGTTCGAGTGCCTCTTCTCCTCCTCATTGATTCAATAGTTTTTAACTGATAGGCAATACTTTCATATAAGTGTCTAACTAATCCTTTATCATATTGCAAAAATGAGATTTTCTTTTCTAAAAGCAATATGCAGTACAGGATTGTGGAATTGATGGAAAGCTATAAAATGTACCGAAAATCAAACAGCATTTCATCAGTGTATTTCTGTTGGAGAAAAATGCTCGAATTCTATGCTTTGAGAGGTCAAGGAAGATTTATTTGTGTCTCCAGAGGAATTAAAATTCAAAATACATGAATTTGTGAAGCTTGAAGGATTTTGGGGTGAGAGGGGTGGGTGTGTGAAACAGTTTGCTAAAGCATTGTGCTTGAAGAACGATGTTGAGTGATGGATGGTTCTGTTCACTTCTTTTCTCGTTATGTCATGTGCCATTTATATGTTTCTTTCTGAAATTCAAGATAACTTTTCTTCTTTGCAGAACTTGTACTTATTTTTAGTACGGTTTCTTCAGCCCGAGCAGGAAAACCCTGTACATTCCTTAGGTTTTGGTGCTTTTGTCCTAACAGTGGCTCATCATTAAGCCCTGGTACCAAAGGGAAAAAAAAAAATCGGTATGTTCCTAGTCAGTCAAAGCAGTGTTACGCAGAGTGTGTGTGTGTATTTGTATATATGTATTTGATAGGAGAATAGAAGCTAGGTGACTTCAAGGAGCTTATTTTTCCAAGCTTATGGTTATTTAGAGGCCAACAAGTAGAAGTCATCTCTCTGTATAGACAAAATCTGTATCAGATCTTCACGCTTCTAGTTTCTGTCCTTGAAACAACAAATATTCAACTTTGACTAAGAAAAGAATTTCCTGTTGATTCCCTGCTAACACAGTTATGCCCGTTTTCAGAGATTATATTCATCAAGTTCAAGGCCTGTTTTCACACCTTAGATGATCTGCCTTTTATCCCCTCCATGTTTGTATCAATAATCTATTATGGCTTTGGCAAAAGAAATGTGAATTTTCTTCTGGAAAAGCATAAGGTTGCATCTTGTTTTTCTCGAGCATGGAAAATAACCCCTAACGTGGTGATGCTCAATTGCTTTTTTTTCTGTTCACACAGTAGACCTGTGTTACACACTGGTTTAGTCTTTGTTCCCTTTCTTATGTGAGGAAACGCTTCCTGGAAGGCCGTTGAAAAGATCATTTGGTCGTGGCTGGTGCAGAAGTTCTCCGCAGTGCTTAGCACAACTATTTCCAAGGGCTAAATCACAGCGATGATCTAAGAGTGTGCCCTTCAGGAGTTTTTTCAAGAGCTAAACTGCCATGTTTTCCCCTACTCTCTGTGGATGATTTATCTCATTTTTGTGTGTATCTGTTGCCTAGGTAGTGATATCAGCAGCATAAAGGATAGTTGTGAACAGGGGAGATTGGTAGCCTGTGCTTTGGAGGAGTTCATTTGACTCTGTCCCGCTCCCTGAATTTTGTAGAGAAGAAAATTATTGGGCTGGAAGTCCTTTGCATAGGGGCTGGATGCTTCTGTAGGGTCTTTGAATACTCCAGTGTTCATCTGTGATAACTGGGATGCAGCTTTTTGCATGCAGTAAAGCCTTTTAAATTGTCAGTGATTAACATCCTGGTTCAGCAAGTTATTTGATTTTGAGACTTAAATAGAGCCTTAAATGTACTAGTTTAGACAAATATGTATACATCATTCTCAGTGAGGACATAAGTATATCAGTGGTTCTTACATATGCCATACATACATAATATTTTATGCAGCTATCTTTAAACATAAGATAAATATGAATATATAATAATTATATAAAAATAACTATATATGACCATATAGAAGTAAATGCATGTATAAATAAGTAACATTGTTTGCCACAATAATTTACATAGATCTGTTACGGTGCACGCAAAATCTTTTTTGTCTGTGTAAAGCAGCAAACTTTTGATAGGACCAACGCTGCATCTCTTCTTCCCTTCATGTCCCTCTCCCCTCCAAAAAACCCTCACCTCAAACCCCGAAACAGAGGAAGCATTTCTTTAGATTAGCACCTGAAACAATTCTGTGTGTTAAAAGTCTTCTGTAAGAGTATGTCCAAATGTAAGTATGAATTTAAAAATCAGCATGAAACAGTTTTATAATAACTTAATGCATGTTTTCAGTTCTAAATATGTAAGGGCTTGTGGTTGGTAGTTAAATGAAGTGTCTTATCCATGCAAACTTCAAAATTTTGGTTTTATGTAAATAGTGATTTATCTGATTTGTTTTGTCCCATAGAGTTGTTTGTATTCTTTCTTGCTTTGTTTTACAGATGACTTCCAGCTAATTACCAAGTGAGCTGTGTAGCTGCTGTGTTCTTAAACAGTTAGGAAATCTAGTGATTTCTCCATTAGGAAATTGTTAGTCTATTAGATATTAGTAGACAGCATATAGCATTTATAAAAGTTCTTATTGTTTAATTATGACTAAAATTACAATCTTTGTCTCCATGCTGTGTAGCGGAAGTGAGGTTACTAAGCATAGGTTTTATTTTTTTGGCCATATTAATTAAATGAACCGTAAAATAAAGAAATGCATTTGTCAGTGTCCCTCCAAATGAAATGTTTTTAAATTGACAAAAATTTATTGCATGCGTTTAGCTTCAGCATAGTTCCTATGTCAGTGTTTCATTTGAAGTCTTTGCTTGGATGCTCATAAGTTGATAATGCCTCCTGAGCATCCTTTTATCAAGATTAATATTTTATTCTCGCTGCACATTCCTGTGACATTAATCATTGCGGGTTGGACTTGTGCAGTAGAAAACAGATGTCGAATTATTGTTGTCTGTAATCATTGTGCATCGTACTCATGAGCTATCTCCAGAGCTGGCTTTTGAGCAGGAGACTAATGTTATAGACTATAGATTTATCAAGGTTGCCCATTAATCAGGGCTGGGAGGTGTTTGTGACAGGCAGGCTGATGGAGGTTAACCTTTCCTCTTCTGCACTTCTAAGTAATCAAGATACAATTGATCAACCCAGTGTTTTTCAAAATAGTTTATAGCAAAGGATGCACTTAAAATCTTATCTCCTCACGGAGCATATTACCATAGTACTAGAATCATAGAGTCATTAAGGTTGGAAGAGACCTCTAAGATCATCGAGTCCAACTGTCAACCCAACCCCCCCATGCCCACTAAACCATGTCCCCGAGCGCCTCATCTACACGTCTTTTAAATCCCTCCAGGGATGGGGACTCCACCACTGCCCTGGGCAGCCTGTTCCAAGGCCTGACCACTCTTTCAGTAAAGAAATTTCTCCTCATGTCCAACCTAAACCTCCCTTGGCACAACTTGAGGCCGTTTCCTCTCGTCCTATCGCTTGTTACTTGGGAGAAGAGACCGACACCCCCTCGCTCCAACCTCCCTTCAGGCAGTTGCAGAGCGCGATGAGGTCTCCCCTCAGCCTCCTCTTCTCCAGGCTGAACACCCCCAGTTCCCTCAGCCGCTCCTCATCAGACTTGTGCTCCAGGCCCTTCCCCAGCTCCGTTGCCCTTCTCTGGACACGCTCCAGCCCCTCCATGTCCTTCTTGTCGTGAGGGGCCCAAAACTGAACCCAGGATTCGAGGTGCGGCCTCACCAGTGCCCAGTCCAGGGGCACGATCCCCTCCCTGCTCCTGCTGGCCACACCAGTGCTGATACAGGCCAGGATGCCGTTGGCCTTCTTGGCCACCTGGGCACGCTGCCGGCTCGTGTTCAGCCGCTGTCGACCAGCCCCCCCAGGTCCTTCTCCTCTGGGCACTTTCCAGCCGCTCTTCCCCAAGCCTGGAGCGGTGCCTGGGGTTGTTGTGGCCCAAGGGCAGGACCCGGCACTTGGCCTTGTTGAACCTCCTCCATTGGCCTCGGCCCATCGATCCAGCCTGTCCAGGTCCCTCTGCAGAGCCTCCTGCCCTCCAGTAGATCAACACTCCCGCCCAGCTTGGTGTCATCTGCAAACTGACTGAGGGAGCACTCGATCCCCTCGTCCAGATCATTGATAAAGATATTGAACAACACTGGCCCCAAAACTGAGCCCTGGGGAACACCGCTCGTGACCGGCTGCCAACTGGATTTAGCTCCATTGACCACAACTCTCTGGGCTCGGCCATCCAGCCAGTTTCTTACCCAGTGAAGAGTGAACCTGCCCAAGCCCTGAGCCGCCAGCTTCTCTAGGAGAATGCCCTGAGAGACAGTGTCAAAGGCTTTACTGAAGTCCAGGTACACCACATCCACAGCCTTTCCCTCGTCAATTAGGTGGATCAAGATTTGTTTAAAAATATATAGAGAAATTTGTGTGTGTGTCTGTATTGGTGGGTTCCATCTTTGGATTTTGTTGCCTTCTAGCTCTTGTATTTTAATAGAGGTATCTGGAAAACCTTAAAACGATGGAATTGTTTCAATAGCTGTTTCTGCTTCAGTCCAAAGTGAAGCTGGGATCTGTTGTGTGGTTAGAAACCAATGGGACAAAGGTGTCGGTCTCCCAGATGGGGTCTACTGGGAGCGACTTTGCGGTGACGGAGCTGCGGTGCCGGGGCAGGGTCACGGAGCACCCTTGCATCAGCGAGGGCCAGCTGCACCCTGCGCCGTCCTAACGAGACCTAGGCAGCAGGGCTAGGGACGTGTTTCTGCTACCCTGCGAGAAGGCCTTTAAAAACTGCGAGAGAAAGGAAAAGTATGTAAAAATCATCCAGTATGTAAACAGGATTTTATGACCTGTCAGATGCTGAGTATCGTGAAGTACCCTTTTGATTTTTAGACAGTTTTCATCTTTCCCATGGGCAATATTTATTCCTTTTTGCCTACTGCAAAGTAAGCTCTATATCGGTGTTTCTTCCTTAGCATGAAAGTTCCATTGGTAATTTGAGAGCCAGGTAATCTCCAGAAAGATTTCACAGTGTTGGTGCTTGCACAGTTCTCCGGGGTGTGGGGGTGTGGTTTTTTCCCTTGGTGCTGATTTATAGGCTTGCTTGTTTGTTAGTTTATTTTTAAGTCTGGGAAGGATCTGGATCTTTTTATCAAGTATCCAGCACACCTTGACGCTTTGTTTTATCCTCCTGTGTTCTAAAACCTACAGCAGCTACAAACCGAACCGCGGATGTTCACAAGTTGTTGAGGAAGGCAGAGAGCCTGTAAGGTGGTAACTGAGGAGCCTTGTCAAGTCTACCCAAGGGAACTTAGTCTTTTGTATAGGTTGTGTAATTCTAAATGAAGTAGTATGACGAATCAATTAGTTTTTCCTTTCTCAGAAATTCAACTTGAATTCCTTCCCTATTGATTAGAGCGTACTCTAGACAATCTAACTCAAAGGTGACATAGCTGCAATTTTCGCCTTCTGCATGCTTGCAGATATTAAATTGATCTTTGACCGTTCTCTACTAGCAGGGCTTAACGGGGACATGAAACATTTTCAAACCTCTAATTAGGGACCTTTGGAAGTTATTAAAGATTGATTCACCTCACAGGCTTTACAAAGGCATGTTCATATGTCTTTGCTGGAGTGCTTAGCAACTGGGTGTCAGGGTTCTTTCTCTCCCCTGCATTTGGTGGAAGGAGTGTGCTACACTGCTGTTTTGTGGGTTTTTTCTTAATCTGCTCTTTTCTTTCCAAGTTATTCAAAACCTAAGGTGACGACATACACTGAGGTTTCACAAATGTGGAGGCAGAAGCCTGCAGTCATAAAGCATCTCTGGGGCAAATGGCCTGAGCTGAGCTGGGCCATTCATTGGGTTGAAATTTATATGGAGAATTAGCAGTTAATTTTGACCTGCAGCCATCTGGTGATTCCTGTCATGTAAGAACAGGCTGAGTACTTGAGCAAGGAAGGGAACTTTTTTTGGGATAGGAGTGAGTGGTCAAGGGCTGGAGCAGTTCAGAGGCAGAAGTTTTAAAGTGAATGTAAAATGCTGATTCTACGAAATACACAGCAAGTCAATACCAGGAAAACCTTCTTTATCTAATGACTGGATCTTCACTCATAATTTTTTTTCTATTCAAGGGGGTGCTGCGTGTTTGGTTGGTTTTTTTGTTTGTTCGTTTTTGGGGGAGTGGGTGGGGTTTTTTGTTTTTTAGCTAAGGTTATGCATTTGAAATATGTGACAGCAAACTGTTACTTTAAATGCACATATGTCATTGTCTACCATATTAGGGCAGTTTGGAGACTTCATTTTTGTATAAATAGCTTTAGATCACTTAATGAGCATCCTGGTAAATAAAATCCTTCAGTGACATCAATTCTGTTTAGCCCTTTTTTTCACAGGGATCACCACTTCCTTTCGCTTTTAATATCTGTATAGATCTATGATAACATAGTTGTAAAAAAAAAATGGAAACCTATTGGATTTGGATCTTTTGTAATCCAATTCTCTTCTACCTAATGGAAATGAATATGAGGGGATGTGATGAAGTCATGGCTAGGTGTATTTCCCCATCTAAATACATTGCAGGGTCTAATATCTGTTCCTTGAGGCAAAAATTTCAACGAACGCACCGTGATTTTTCTCTTTTTTGAGCTATAAAGCTGGAGGTTAAATGACCAAGAAGCAATTAAGTAGATAACCTCTGTGTTGAAGAAACTAGCTCTTCAGAGTACTTTCTTTGAATGAGAGCCCATTTGTGCGTTCCCAGTGAACATGTACTTACGTGAGTCACTTCAGACTGAGGAGTATTTCTCTTGAACTGCTAGAAGTTGGGTGTGCTTATACACTGTTATTTCTCATTCTCCATGTGGGAGCTTACAAGGCAGAATGAGGATGCTGCTGTTTCAGTTCCTCTCTAGCATCTTGTGAGATGGAGTGCTCTCTATTCTGCATTATAGCATGGTTTTCTTGATTATTTTTTGTGTCAGCGACTTTTATTTTTCCCCACTGTGCAGTTTGTGAGAGCAGTATTGCAGCCTTTGTGCTGTGTATCTTGCCATAGGGATGAGTTCGTGGAGGTGCTCCTCTTGTAACTCTTTCTTGCTCTGTAGGAGGCAGAAGGCTGTGGTCACCGATGACCTGGGAGTCCTGAAGCAGAGAATAGTTCAAGTCATTGCAGTTGGACCTTACGGCACTGGCTGGAGGCTTCTGGCAGACTTTGGACAGAGACTGTTTCCCTGTGAAGTCCGTCTTTGTCGCATCCATCCTGTTTCCTTTTCTTTTTTAGTAGCAAAAGCAAGTCCTCTTGAGCCCATACCTTATCACTGAGACTCATCAAGTGAGAGTAATTTTCACCTTGGCACTGAGTTTTTAATGCCTATATCAATTTTTCCACTGCAAGCCAAAACACACCACCGTAAGCATGTATTGATTTCTTCATCCTTGGCAGCCCTTTGCCTCCTAGCTGTCGTTTTTTTCTGGTACCTGCAGTGCATATTTTAGCACTGGTGACACTGCCTTGTCCATCCCATGCTTGTAACCAGCAGGCTGTCAGCTGAGCCTCCGTTTTCACTACGGAGGGATTTTGAAGTTGGCACCTGTGTGGCACCCGTGCAATGCATTTGGGTACTCTCTTACAATAGTGCCTTCCGCAGCACTGACACCTTGGCACCCAGGGTGTGGCATCTCCTAAATACTGACGAGAATCATCAGGAATGGTTGAGGGTGGGATTGCACATTCTGTCTCTGGATGTCTCTTCAGCAAAAGATGAAGTTAGTCAAGGTACTTAATTCTGGTGAATCCAAGCCAGGGTCACCATCTTTTGGCGATGCAGATCTTCATCAGCCTTCGAGCTACTGGTATTTGCTGTAGCTTCTCAGCACCGATTTGCTCATTCAGTAACTCCTGCCTATCCTCACTGCCTCTGGGTGCCAGTTACGTCCACTGCAAAAGGAGGGAGACCAAAGGTGTGTCAATAAAGGGAATGTGTGGTTGCAGAAGGAGCTTCTGCTGTTGAGTAGCACTCTACTGCTACCAAGAGGAGGCTTCCTAGAGTTGAAAGCGTTACTTTGAGCTGTTGATCTCTTGGCTTCTCAGGAAAGTGTTAGGTATAATGCTAAATAAGTGCTTTCACATTGCAATATGGGGTCATCCCCCTCTTAACTGAGATTAATCTTCAGTTTTCATTTTTTTGTCTTGTGCCTCATGCTGTGGTCTGTATGTTACTCACACTCTTGATGTCGGGATGGTGATGTTTACTGGTCCAGAACTATTGAAAATCCTCTTAAATAAAGACTTAATTGAGTGCTCATGAGCATTTCTGAATGTTCCAGGGACTTCAGCTTTTGTGTGAAAATAATCTCTAAGCAATGATATAGTCATTAAGGACTGCCATGAAGCCTCCTCTTGTGAGTCATCCATATGCCATCAAGTCCAAGCAATTTGGGTAATATCACTAAAAAAAAAAGTCAGTGTGTTGTATCTTTGTGTGGCTGTCAAGAGCTTCACCTGTATTTTCCCAGATACCGTATAATTAGAGATCTCATGGGCCAACAGCCAATGTAGCATTTGACAAAGTGAATTCTTCAGTCATGTTTTCAGAGATTGTCGGCCAGGTGGATTTTATTGTACAAGGGAGACTCTTTGGAGTGACCCATGTTGTGATAGTGTATGTCCATGTGTCAGGAAAGTAAAAATTTCTTAACGGTAACTATTGTTTTTCAAGATACTTTGTTCACGTGCATATACACACATAACTGTGCTGCTTTCTGTCTGTCTTACACCTATGACTTCTCTGAGAAAAAGCTGCTTGCCAGCTTGGTAATCCAGCCGTTTTAGTGTAGAGACATAGTACACCTTTGGGCGAAGCAGACCTCATCTTCTTCCATGTGTACATGAGATAGTTGAGCAGATTGGTAGGGAAAGGACTTGGGAACTGGTGTCTAGTAGGGCAAAATAGTTGGAAAAGTCTCATGGTTTTCTTCTGTTCCTGTTCTACAATGTTACTTAGAGGAGGTGGAAAAATACCAAAATGCTCTTAATTCCTCCTCGTCCCTTTCTGCTCTCCTTTCCCTTACCCCCAAAATATGTTTTAGTACTATGCTGATGGTATATACACTGTGTAACTTAATTGTCGTTATTCCTTCTTGAGTAAGTCAGGCTCTGATGAACAGGAATAACCAGTTCCCCTCCTTCGGGCATGGATTTATTTGGGGGCTGGGAATGGGGGAGGCTAAAGGGTTTTAACTTCACTCTTTCCTGCTTTTGCGGATAAAGTGTGCGTGTTTCTAGTCTCGTGCTGTGGTTGGTTGCAGCTGATGCCACCTTACAGAAGGCAGGTACCTCTGGTTATGCCGAGTCTCCTAAAGGAAAAAGAGCACGGTCCAGCGTTCAGAGTGAACCCTAGGTCCCTGCACTCCCTCTCCGCAAGACAATTTGCAGATTATACCTTAATTAGATTCATTAGATCAGTGCCCCAGTGTTCCTGCTGGTAGATTTAGGAGTATCAGTCTTTGCCTTATTTCCTTTACATTCTTGACTTGAGCCAAAATGTTGAGCTCCATTATTTAGCTCCACATCCATTTTCTTCATCTTCCCTCTCTCTCTCTCTGCAAGACCTGTACTTGCCTTGTACAGGCAACTACATCTGAATATCAGCATAAAGTATTTCAGCAGCATTTTTTGAGCTATAAAAGAGCATGTCACGCAGCTGAATGTTAATCTGAATAACATCATACACCTCAGTAAATCATGTTTGCATGGTTAGGCTGTACTGCATTGATAACCAGAATAGGTAAGGTAAAGGAAGTTTAATACACCTTGCCAACGCTCAACCAGTTGAGCAAGCGTGAAGCTAAGCTCGTATGTAATGCTTCGTGTCATGCTGTGTGGTGGCGCTGAATAGGTCCAGTTAATCAATGTTTTTAAGCACAAGCAGTTAAGATCAGTGAGACCACTCAAGGATTTTGCCGAACCGGGGCTCGTGGCGGCGCAGGTGGGAGGGTAGTGCTTGTCCAAGCATTACTAACTTAATGACTCTTTTTCACTTGCTTATAACTTTTTCAGGTTTTTATGGTTTTGGTTGAAAAGCAGGTGACTGGAAATCTGGAAGTTATCTTCTTTCTCCTGATTTTTTTTTTTTATCTTATGTAAGCACTGCAGCAGATTGGCTCTTTAGGCAGTGCTATGAAGTTATTTAAAGCTGTGTATGTAACCTTATGTTTTGTGTGCAGACTGCAGAGAAATCCTGCTGCCAACAATGACAGATCAGCTGAAGTATCACTTGGAAAGACAAGAAGATTTGGAGGCTTGTTGCCAGTTGCTGAGTAACATCCTGGAAGTGCTTTACAAGAAAGATGTGGTTAGTATCGTACGGTTCTGTGATGATTAGCATTTAAAAGAAATGGATCTTGGTAGAATGAATTAAGCAGGTACCTCCTGATGGCTTAGATTTTGTTTTTCTTTGCTTCCCTCTCCCCAGCCGGTCTCTTTTAAGTTGTCTTTGTAGGTGGTCTTCACCAGAGATGAAGATGTGTGACATCTCAGGATGTTTCTTACTGTTTCTGAGGCACATCCAGTGCAGCACTGTTACCCAATAACATTTTTCCAGACATTAGTTAGATAGTGAGTAAATAGATATTCTTAGGAGTTCAGTCTTTCTCTTAGATGGTGTCTGGCCTCTGCCAGGTGGAAAATATGGGTGGTTTTGTTTTTTTTTCCACATGAGCATTTTGGGAAATGCACATTGGAGTTGTGTTGGTACTGGCCTGCTAGGCCAGCGCGGGGGGGTGTGTAGATCCGCACAGGCGCACACGCGCTTTTGTCAACACAGCAAACTTGTCCAGCTTTTTGAAGTGCCATTTACAGTTGGCTAATAGAATTCTCCACCTCAGTAAGAGAGAACCTGAATTGGAAAGTGATGGCTTCTGCATGAATATTATAACTAGTGTAGTTGTCTTACCCGTTCAGAATGTAAACGTACGAGGCAGTCGCGCGTGAGAACCTGTGCGGTGCCCTGAGCGGGTATGCAGATGTGTCGCTTGCATAATAGTCCCTTTTTTCTCTTCTCTTGACTTCATGCAAATATGCAAATATTAGTGCTTTGCCGGAGAGCTGCAATGATTTGATGCTCTCTTAAAGGAGTTTGGGCTGATGAGGCTGCTGCCTTGAACCTTCATTCCTATGCAGAATCATACACTAATTTATTTGGAAAGGACTTCAGGGGCCAGCTACTCACATCATACCTAGCATCTTATTTGACGATGTTTTCTGGGCTCGTTCTGATTTTTGTTTCTTTTTTCAAGTAGTTTTCTGTGACTGCTTCAGAGAGTGGGTTATTTTTAAAAAAGGAATTTGTGTTTGACAGCTTGGCTGCTTCTTGTCGCTCTTGGTTGGCTGCATTTCTCTCCGTGGTAGCAACTCCCTTGCAGCTCCACCATCTCCTGGGCTGAGCCTCGCTGGAGCAGGGCGGCAAGAGTGGCAGGAGCGGAGCCGAGAGCTGCCCTGCGCTGCTGATGGTTAGCGGCCGGCTGCGAGGGGGCTGCAGAAAACAGACACCCGTTTGCCCACAGAGCAGGAGGATGGAGAAGGGGACAGGGAAAGGAAGGAAACACTGCGAGTGAGGAGAGATGTAAAATTGAAAATGGGCAGGAGCAGCAGAAGTGCCAGGAGGAGGAAAAAGAGGAGGAAAGTCTGGGAGAGAACTCACGGGAGAGAAAGTAGGGAGAGCGGGAGGGTGGAGAGGAGCAGAGTACCGAGATAGATGCATTCTTCCCTGCCGATGTTCTTGGAACCAGAATTGCAAGGTTTATTCCAAAGACAGATCTGTCAGCAGCAGGAAGAAAAGTCTCTACTGGAGCAGTAGCTGTGTATATATGTACTGATAATGGCTTATTCTTCAAATATGCAAATGCATTTTTCATATATGCAAGTCTGCCTTTGATAATTAAGCATAATCCAATGATAAGATATGGGTTATTATATGGATCCAAGGGCAAGAAAGAACATGGTTCATAGGAATGTTTGTTTGATGGTCAAGAAGCAACACAAAGATGCTGCTTTATTTAGACAATTATCTGGGAAAATCCTTACAAATGTTGGCTGTAGAATTGTTTCCCCTTTCCATCTCTCAGACCCCTTTTGAAGTCGTCTCCTTCAGGCTGCTGAAAACTCTGAAGAAGCCTGTTTATAAAGTAAAAGATGGGAGCAAAGCTCATCTGTTTCTTTCTCCTTCTCATGTGTTTTTGGCTTCAGTTCCTGCAGGCATCATTCTGCATGGGGTTTCTGAACTCGTTCTTAAAAGCCAGTTGCTCTAAATATTTCATTTTCAATTCTTTCAAAAATAGTGGCACATTACTTCCAATACAGAATTATTAATTTGAAAAAAATGACTGAAATTAAAACTCCATAACCAAAGTTTTGCTTTGCTTTTCTGTTTCTTTTGATTGAGCTGTTGCAGAATAGGCCCCCAGATTTGGTAATGCCTGTGGGATTTTGATGTTGGAAAAATGAGTTAGGAAAATAAAATTTAGGTAACTAAACATCATAGGCTTTGCTGTATTTCCAGGGACTTGTTTTTCATTTAAATAATTGAAACAGAACATGTTAATTTATCAGTAGCATGTATTAATAAAATAGACTTTGCATGGTGTTTGTTAAAATGGGAGACTAGTTTTCTGCTTCTGATCAACACCAGTGAGTGATGTTTTATTTAACTTCCACAAGACAGGCAAATTTAAAGGCAAACATAAATAGTTCAATTGTATCGGTGTTTGTTCTATCTAGTTACCGCTAATTTATTCTTTTTCCTTAGGGGCCAACACAACGGCATGTCCAGATAATCATGGAAAAGCTATTGAGGACGGTAAACAGAACAGTCATTTCCATGGGACGTGATTCGGAGCTTATTGTAAGTGTCTCTTGATGTAAACTTAAATACCTCTGTCACATGTTTTTGAACCTGACTGTAATAGGATTTAAATCCCAGGTGACCTAAAGCAATCAAAACCTTCTGTAACTGTCTTTGTGTTCAGTAAGCTGTAAAACATTGGCTTGTAATTTTTCGGTGGTTTATACAGGGAGAGAAAAAATACCTAAAAAATATCAGTGACCTAGTGATTAGGCAGATTTTTAGATGTCTGTGTTAACCAAAATAATGTATTATTTGTAATTAGTCTGCTGAAAAGTGTGGAAATGAGAGACTTGCATGTTTATTACCACATTAGTAATTGTTTGACTCTACAAGCATTTGCTTGCCTTTTTTGACTGCAACTGAGATGACCAAGGTAACAGCAATATTCGAATGACTGAAGAAGAGAGCCCCAAATTATTACATTTTGAAAACCTAGAGGAAGGACTGATGCAGTAGCTGCGAGTTATCATGTTCCACTTCGGTGGCAGAGCGCTGTGTTTTAAAGCCTGGCTTTTGAATTTTTCAACTGTATCATTCATGTTGGTCTAAATAATGAAAAAAATAGTGAGGCCTATTGATATCTAAAGTGGAGATAGATCTTAGTGTCTTTTTGAGAGTCTCACAGTGTGTTTGCCTTTACGTTATATTCTTCCTTAGGCGTCTGCATCTGGCAACCGATATATAGGAAACTGGTGAAGGTGGACCAGATCTCTCATCTGTCTGAGTAGCTGTCCTTCTGTTCTACGTTAATTTGGTTCAGTTTGGTTTGATACACTGATTTCTTTCTTAAAAAAGGATTTGTTAGTCAGATATATCTGAGTCCGTTAGCACTTCCTTTTTTTGATCTCCCCTTTCTTTTCCGCTTTTTATTTCTCTGTGTAATTGCACACAGTGATATTTGACTTTTTATGGCAAGGCCCTCTGTCCTCAGCACATCTTACTTATCTACTGCTGTCCCATTTACGTCTCATATGGTGGTGCTTGTGTAGTATTCTGTGTAGAATACTACAATTCTAGTTTTGTCTTTAGTGCATCATTCACTAACTTTTTTTTGTCTTCCACTTTTATCACTTGGATTTGCAATAATAGTTTTTGTCATAAGAAAGTGGTAATGGATTACCAGATCCATCCTTGTTGGAGCAAGAAATGGTTATGAGTAGAGATCGTTCTTACAGAATGCTGTGATGCTGGGATGCAGTACCAGTGAAAGGAAGACAAAAGATTTATATGTTGTTGTTACTTTGTGTGTTACCACAGAAGTTATTAATAATGTGCAGAATAGATATCTTAATATCTTTCTGTACAAGGGTACACAACTTTACTTCTTCCCCCAGTTGTGCAGGTGGGTAGTTTTGTAAGACATATATACAGGAAACTTCTTCAGTTACAGTTAGGATGTAAATTAATTATTGTTTTGATGAACATGATTTAGATGATATTTTAAAATGTTAATTATTCCTTTTGCATTTATCAAATTAAATTGCAAAACTTCTCCTGTATATATTTTAACTAAGTACAGTTGTATTAAAAATATCCATAGTGATCACGAATACAGCTTGAACTCGCTCTATCCGCACACTCTGTAATTATGTAATGAGTATTAATAGGACCGGGTGTTTTCAAGGAGTACTCATCCTATCTTAAAATGCAATCTCTTGCTGAAAAGGTCCTCCTGTGATCAACCAGTAACAACTCATTTTTGTGGCATCAGCAAAACAGGAAAAGTAAAATGCAAGTGATAATTAGCAAGCATAACCTGACCCCTCTCGGATCAGAATCAGGTTGAAGTTATGTATTAACTTTTCTTTTGTCAATACTAGTACAGTTTTACCTGGAACTTATATTAGAGAATTAACCATACACGATGAGTAGAAGGAAGGAATTTTAAAAATAAAGATCTTACAGAAGCATGGTTTAAGTAATGATAACTTTTTTCAAAAGAAGTAAAATACAGGACATAGCAATTTGTTTCTTATATAAAGATAGCTATATTGGTGTACTAAAGCTGGCATGGTTTTACCTTGAAGAAATACTTAGCTGTGTCATCTTCATCCAAAATTTAATGTTGCATAATACACTTAAAGTATAAAAAAAAGACCTTGGATCAAAAAATACAGAGACATTGGCGTTTACTCCCGTAGACGTGAACTCTATATACATTAAGATTTATCATCTGTTAGCTTCATTCTGGAAGCATTCCTCTGAGGATCCTGCTTTGAATAGCTCAAACGAATGGAAAACGCAGCCCTCCTACTCCAGGACAAGACTTTTTTTCTGTTAGGTAGCAATTTAGAAACAGAGACTCAGAATCTGATTGACCCTTGCAGTGTCAAATCAAGTTTAATTTCACATTCGTTACAAACCTCTGTTCTAAACACTGTGGAACTACTGTGGCATTTGGGATGCATGAACTTTGGGATTCGTAGGGGTGAACATCAAAGACAATTGCTTTGTAGAAATTGTTTCAAGTGATATTTTAATAATATTCTTTGTACACCCTTCTGAGTTTTGCGTGACTTGCACTTATGTTGTTTTTGACTGTGATAAGTCAGGGAGAGCTGGTGTTTCTGAGAGGCTGGAGTTTTATGTGATCAGCAGAGGATTGTAAAGAATTTAAGTGGTCAAGTGAAAATGCAGTTATTGAAACAGAGGTGGCGAAAGTGGAATGCTTAAATATAATGTGATTTTACATTAGTGAATAAAATTCTTCAACAGAAGATGAGGTTGCTAGATGTGCTAGTGTAATGGGAACGTAAGACATTGAATTTGCTGTTTCTGGAGGATATGCAATTAGAGGCTATTAAAGGTATCGTAAATAAGTCAAATGACTTTCTCTACGTTGCTGCGTATGGATAGGGTTCTGTATGTCTGATACTGAAGAACTGTTACCGGCTCAGTTTCCTTTGGAAAAATGTTGACGGAAGATGGATGAGTTGTGGTACCTACCTTACCAAAACCCTGACCTTCGGTGTAAGCCAAGGGACCAGCCTGCAGCGATGGCGGTACCAGCACAATAATCTCTTTAAATGTATTTGCTTCACTGTGTTACAAACATTCCACCTTAATCCAGGAATAAGAAAGGATTTTGCTAACTCTTACCTGATGCTTACCATATCTCAGTCTGAATATGGGAAGTATTGGGTACAACTTTTTAAAGGCTTTTGGTCTGTGGTGTTCTTGTTGAACAGACTGGAAAGATTCTCCCAATAGTATCTTTTGACTTTGCACATCTTTTTTTTGAGGTTTTGCTTCCTTAAATGTGTGAGTTTCTAGATAAAAATCGTAAGCTATTTTATCATATACCTTCAAAAGAGAATTATCTTGAAATAAGATAGACCAGTTGTAAGAAGAAAAACTAGTCAATACATAAAATGGGAGTATAAGAGATAGTTTAAAATCTGATTTGACCATTATTTTGGTAGAAGTTGTAGCAAGAAGAATTTAAGTTAACATTTATGATACTGCACGCTCTCTTCTAGCCTTCAGAACTTGGGGGGGGGGAAAAACCAACCCTCAGTTTCACCGGTGTCTGTATTAACTAAGATTAAGCACAGTCTGGCCACTTATACAGGTCATTTCAGTGAAAGCAGTGAATTTATATACTTGGAAATTAGCATTAGTTTCCAGCCTGCCGTATCAAATGAGTTTTTAACATGCATGAAAAAAATCTTGTCACCATTTTAATACTCATTATTTTTGGCTGCTTTTTCCTCTGGAAGTCTCACTGGTGATTTTTACTTGATCCGTTTGCTAACTGAGTAGAGGGTTCTGTGTGTTATTGTAGTGCAGTTTGTGGGTGCTGAGTTGTCTGATGCAAGATCGGGGTTCGTTGCTGCTCACAGAAGTTGCCTGCTTTGGGCTACTTTTGCACGTGCCTAGAGCTAGTCCTGCTTATGGCGCAGTAAAAAGTCACCTATAACAAGATCACAAAATCTTTCCTACTGAAGAACATGTTGCCTGGGGGAAAAAAAAGTAAATTGAGCGTGCTTGCTTGAGTCTCTTTTTTGAAGGATAATTTTAAACCATCTCTTTCCTTGCCTAGTAACTTCTGAAGAATGTTGCGTTCCACGTGAGTCAGCATGTTGGCCTCCTTCAGTAAATCAGAATTGACTGGCCGCGATGGTAGGTCCAAAATGAATCGTGACTACTCCCTGCTTCCTTGTGGTCAGCAGCTTGGTATGTTTTTCATTTACAAAGCCAAGAAAAACAAGCTAGTTGCTGACCTCTTTAATTTCAGAAAAGACACCCAGATGGGGTTTTGGATCCCTATTTGTACAATTTTTGGAAGATACTTCAGTTGGCAGATTTGTGCAACTGTAAGATCATTGTCTATGAAACAGACAATCTTGGTTCCTTTATGTGGTGGAACAAATCAAATTCCATTTTGATACAGAAAAAAATCTAGCTCATAGATGTAAGAGCAAAGAGTGTAGGAAGTGGCTCTACTCCCAAGAGACTCTGTCCTTAAGAGCGGTGGCTCTGAAAAACGTGTAGTGGTATATGGTGAACGAAGTCTGCGTGAACACCTGCTGTGATCAGGGGGAAAAATGCTATTTTAGATTCCCCTGGGATGTGTGATTAGGAAGCAGTGGACAGGAGAGGACTTTATGACTTCACTGATGAGTGGAGTGTTTCCCATGTCGCATTTTTTCCCGCTTTACACTTTAAAGAAAGGATGTGGTGAAACCGAAACAGAAATGCAGCAGAAATAATCAGAAAGTAAAGAAAGTAAGTGATTTGTGGTGCAAGATGTGAAAGCCATCTGAGGTTAATAGAAAGAAGATTTAGAGGTGCCCCTCGGTGACAGTGAAGGAGAATCTCTGTAGGGTGAAGATGCCACCTGTCAGAGGAAAGAGGAGCTGGTGACAGCACCGGAGAGTGAGAAATGTAAAGTAGAGCAGAGAATACGGCACTGTGGGGAGTGGACGTTCAATCAAAGACAGTGGTGGATTCTCCATCTCTTGGTATCTTCAAGGCAGGATGTCTTTCTGGAAGGCAGTAAAATATGAGTCTAAGTTTAAGTAAAATATGAGTTATTGAGGGTCAAGGGAGAGAGTCCTGGGGCTAATGTTATTTGGGAGTTGAAGCTAGCTGTAAATTGTCTTTCTGTGCCTTAAAATCTGTGAAGTTTAGGGTAAATGGGTTCCAAAATGTTGGGGAGAAAGCTTAATTTTCTTTACCAGACTTCTACAATGTAAAAAATTATACTTTGTTTTATTGAATTGCATGTTTTCTTACCTTTAAAAAACACTTGAAATTATGTATCGCAAACTAATTTCACAAAAACTGAAGTGGTATTTGAATGATGGTCATGATTTTGTTCTAGCACTAACACTGAGCTTTTTAATGTTGTAAAATGTAGCGAATGGGGACGGAGTATGCCCTGCCAATGCTTATCGGAACAAACTGCATTCACCTACACAAATCGACAGCAGATTTCTAGCACTCCAGTTGTTTTAATAAGCCACAGTTATATTTTACGGATGCTGAAATAATACTAAAAATGGTTTCATGCAGTCCATTTCATTCTTCTAGAACAGAATTGGGTCAGTATAGCAGTTATATTTTTAGTGGCAATCCAGTTAACAAATTCCAGTAATAAAATATAATGCGTGCTATTATACAGATGCTAAAGAAATGGTATAATCTAACAGCGTACTTGATTTTAAAGTGTTCATGAAAATGAACCTATTTGATTTTGAAAAAGTGAGTAACCTTTAAAACAGAGTGAAATTAAAGGCATAGACGGTGGTTTTGCATCTTAAGCAAGAAAAAGCAAACACTTTGTACCGATGGTAGGATTTTTCAGTTTTAATCATGATTTTTTTCAGTTTATCCTGATTTTTAAACTATTTTTACAGTTACTTTTTTTCTATAAGAAAACAAGTGATACTCACATGAATAGTGTTTCCTAGTAGTTCTAAAACAAAGAAGGTGTAGGTGTTGCTTAATGGAAATTATACGGACTCCGAAAATAGCAAGTAATATAAAATCACTGCAGTATTTATTGACTAAAAAGTATTTTTAAGCATGATATGGGAAAAGTGCTTATAGCAAACTAGTGTATGAAAGTGCATGGTATTGCCAGTGAATTCAGCAAAGCTACGTTATGTGCCACACTGAAAGTAAAGATGCATTTTCTTTGTTATAACCTCATACCTGCATTTTATAGGATCTTCTACATTAGGGTGAAAATAGCTTTGTCAGTCACATTTAACTAAAAGCTCTAAAGAATTAGGTTTTTCTCTCAGTGTCTATCTAACCTGAGCCTGAGTGATTCTAAATGTAATACAATATGATACATTTTACACACTTGCAAAAACATTTTATTACAAATTACATTGTATGGTACGGTATAACACAATATGTAATTTTAAGCAAGACTATATGTATGTTAGCTTTTCCAGTTTTAAAAAAATGTAAAAAATTAAAAATTTGCAACTTCTTAAGAAAATAGCCTGGACATGTACAGAACACGCCGTGAGAACTTCCACTTGTAGCTCTTACATGTTTCACCAGTGAATTTTCCTCTGTCATTTTAAATGATTACAGAATACTGGTCTCTGTATAAGTCAGTAACCGCACATAAAAACAGTTCACTTTTGTGTCAGAGTCCCTGCACACTAGAACGTTTAGAATAGGTTTATGGGAAAAGCTACTGATTCAGTGACACTAACGATTTGTAATTGATTGCCATTGAGAAATGCTTGATTTAATTTCTTTAAAAAAGACCCAAACACTAGGCATGTTAGCATGGATGAGTTCATTAATTATTAACACTATTTTAAAATAATGCTGAATAGTGTTGTATTTTTCTTGTTATGTCTGTATTTGATATTTCTTTCTGTTTAGGAAAAAAAATATTTTCTTGTTTGGAAATACTTGGGTTTCTAAAACACGTAGGGTGGACTGTCTTGTAAACAGTTTTATATTTTCAATTAAAAACGGTATAAAATACATGAAACATATTTTTTCTACATGAAACAATTGCACTTCCTTCCTGGTTACACAGGATCACCTTTTCTAATCCTTCAGCTTTCACAAAAGTATTTCAGGATATTGTTTGCTTATGTACAAGAACTCGTAGCCCTCTTGAAGTTTCACTGCAAAGGTGACTTTTTTTCATTAAAGCGTGCTGAAATTCATTTTGAGGTGGACACAGACATCATCTGCATTTCTGTTCCCATTTTAACTTCCTTTTCTTGCTCTTTGCTTTGGGGAGGGGAAGAAAGTTATTTTCCTCAAGTTTTCTTGCAGTAATGGATTTGATGCAGAGGAATAGTAGTATAAATGGAAACACTTCCAATTTTTTAGTATGTACAAACTCTTCTGCTAATGATTGCATTTCTTCCACCTAAAGGCTGAAGAATTTGTATCTTACGGATGCTGCAGGTCATGCAATTTCAAACCAATTCTTAGTAAACCAGTTTGTCACATGACACTGTATGACTCAAATTATCTTAAAACCTTAAAGAAAAAAAAAAAGACAACAAGATTCCCACTCCCTGGCCTCTTCTAGCATGAGAAATTTTTCCACAAACGGTCATTCTAGATGCAACTTTAATGACAGTAGCAAACACGTAAAGGAAAAAGTTGCAGTTTATAATTCAGAGCAAAATTTTAAGTGTCATTAAAGGAAAAAAAAAAAGGGAAAAAATTGATTAACATATCTTCCCTAAGTGTGTTGGTTAGCAAGTACAATCAATAGATCGAGATATAAATTATAATATGGTGTGAAACCCATTTGAGAAGCTTAGTAAATAGATAGCATTTAAAATTACTGCTCCTTCCGAACAGGTTTCAAAGTGTGATGCATGCTATAAATTTTCTGGTGCCTTCTGCAATAGTGCAAAGGTTTTCCAAAGGCTGCGTTACAAAAAGATACTAAATTATGGCAAATGCCAACAATCCGTAGAGCTTTTGACTGTTCTGTTTGTGGGTTGTTTTTTTTTTTTTTTTTTTTTTCCTGTGCCAGAATGTGTCATTTAGACGTTCTGGGTACCAAAAGACTGAAAGTGAGATCTAGGACAGATGATTGTCCCCTAACCTTGACCCTGTCAGCTTGGTGTGGTTAAAGGCTTGTCCTGACTTCAGGAGGTTTCTAGCTGCTCACCCGCCGGAGATGAGCAGCAAACTTGTTCGTCTGGAGATGAGGACATAGCTAAATTAGAAATGACGGTGCGTTGTCGAAATGTGATAGCTTGGTTGAAGTCTACATCGCATGAAGGCAAATATACATATAGTCACATCTTAGAGATTATTCATGGTCTCGGACCACGTGAAAAATTGTGCTTTGTCCAGGATATATGTGCTGAAAACTGCACTCCCCGATCAACATGGATTTGTAAAACTGAAGACCATTGCAAACATAAGGCTTGCTTGCTTTTTTTTTTCCCCTCATTGTTGTTTAAAGACAATAAACCAAACCCCCAAAAGGCTTTAAAACAATAGTGATATTTAGCTGTGTACAGGATGACAGCCTACAATTTAACAGGTTAGAATGTGACGCTTTCAGATCTAAGGGGCGGAAATAGTTTTACTTTCCATCTTTGTACAAATTTTGATTCAGGTTTTACATCCCACATTGGTGAACTGCAAATAAAAGTTGGCAAGGTATTATCTAACGCCTTGCTTCTGGACATTAGTTTATAGGTACAAAGGCCTTTTTGGTACATACGGTGAGAACTGAATGCTGCCAGCATGGTCAGAACTACATTGGCCGGTAACACTGATCAGTCTACCAAGATCCTGTTATAGATGATTGATAGAACTCCAAATATTTTTCAAAGAAGGCCTTGAACTCCACATGTGATGGACTTGGGTTAAAGGAACCAGAGTTTCCATCTTCCATGCTTTTTTGATTCAGTTTTGGATTTTTGCTTGGGAGTGGAGGAGTAGCTCTCCTGAGAATAAGGCAAAGGTGCAACCTGAGTTTCCTCAATAGGATGAAGTTTTCTCAAAACTGGCTGTAGTTTATCTTCTTGCTGCTTAAAATCCAATTCCACACTAAAAATGGCAAGAAAAAAGCAGTTAGTTACTAATTACTATGATGACAAAGACTTCAATTAAGCCAACTTCTGACACCAATGTACAAGTGCTTAATTTATGAAATCAAAATACAAAAAAAATGCTTAAATCTGATCTCTGCATTTCTTGCACCAGAAGTGAAAGGGATGGGGGGAAGAGGAAGGTTAAAAAAAAGGACATACTGCAAAAGAAACAGGAATGGGATTGTGCAAACTTCTCCCTCCTGTTTAGGAGGGCCTTGAGGATTATGATAGAAGTGCTGTGAAGTGATTGAAAACTAGAAATACTACTTTTTCCCTCATCTCTGTGGAGAAATGCTCTTTCAGCGGGCTCGCAGGCTCAGTTCTCCCTCCCGTCTGCGTGCTCTGGGAGGTCAGGGTGGCAGCCAGGCATGTGCATCCTTCTGCTTTTGAGAAAAGCTGATGGGTTGGCCACAAGCCACAAGGCTGTCATGGCAATTTCTTTACCTTAGCTGTCTCTTGCAAGTTTTACCATGAGTTAGATATGACAGCAGTTTGATGAAATTAATCTATATACTCATACACGTGTGGAAGAAATAAATAAATTAAAAAACAATTCTCTTTTACATTGCAATCCTTTAGCATATGCTGACAATGTAAACTTAGTCCTATAATGAGGATAACAACATAAAATCTACTTGGCCCCTGCTGTAAATGACTGCTGAGACAAAAACATCTAATGGTATAGATCCATTTATTTAGCTGACCAGATCTGTAGGTAAAATAGGTAAAATGAAAGAATCTGTTTCTGTAGTAGCTAGTGTATACTTGCTTGTTCCATTGCTACTAAAATTTAATACAAATAAGGGAAATACTCATTTAAACTGTAAACTTGCATACAAAAATAATACTGAAGCTCTAAAATACACCTTCTGAATTCTAAACACTGTGTTGGCTACAAAATCCTGCCAGCAATTAAGAAACATAATAAAGATGGAAATTATAACCCTTATTTCAACAGTGTGCTACTGATCATTTCAAGTTTACCTTATAAAACAAAGGAACCACATTATAAACTTCAGCAAAAGAATAGTTCTGTCTGATACCTGAAACCGAATCTAGGCCACTTAGAAATACCCTGAAACTTGATGGTTTCAGTCGTGTTTGGTACAGCAGCTTATGGACAAGTTCTGCACCGAGTCTTTTCATCCTGACTTGGGCCCCTCACGACAAGAAGGACATTGAGGGGCTGGAGCGTGTCCAGAGAAGGGCAACGGAGCTGGTGAAGGGCCTGGAGCACAAGTCTGATGAGGAGCGGCTGAGGGAACTGGGGGTGTTCAGCCTGGAGAAGAGGAGGCTGAGGGGAGACCTCATCGCGCTCTACAACTGCCTGAAGGGAGGTTGGAGCGAGGGGGGGTCGGTCTCTTCTCCCAAGTAACCAGCGATAGGACGAGAGGAAACGGCCTCAAGTTGTGCCAGGGGAGGTTTAGGTTGGACATCAGGAGAAAATTCTTTCCTGAAGGAGTGGTCAGGCCTTGGCACAGGCTGCCCAGGGCAGTGGTGGAGTCCCCATCCCTGGAGGGATTTAAAAGACGTGTAGATGAGGCGCTTGGGGACATGGTTTAGTGGGCATGGGGGGGTTGACGGTTGGACTTGATGATCTTAGAGGTCTTTTCCAACCTTGGTGTGATTCTATGATTCTACGATTCTATGACTTGTGCTTTACACTGCAATGTGGCACCTGGATATCAGAGGATTAACTGAGAAGACAGGGTGAAATTAAGGGAACTTAGACACTGGGGTTAATTTATTTCTTCCTTACCTTTCGCTTGATATTTTAAACCTAACAGTTAATGACTGAGGTGAAGATTGTGTGTGAATGCATCTGTTGGGGCACTTGAGCGGCTGCCCTTCCACCTCTACTGCTGAGGTTTCTTGGGCTTTCCACTGACGACCTTTGCTACTTCAGCATTGCATGAATATGAAGTTATTGTTCCTGGACGTCAGTTCACTTTTAATAAGTATTAAATACGTTTTCTGAGTTATTTCTGCCATTGCTTGTTTGGTGTAAACGACTGGAGAAGTTAGGTCTACTTTTTCAGGCCTCATGCCCCTAAAAAACAGGTTTTTAAACTTTTGTTACTACTACTCCTGTCTAGCTTAAGGAGAGTGACACCCCGCCTTGAACGCATGCAAGTATGCAGTACAAAACACCAGAAATCATTTCGGAGGAAATTCTCCAAGTAAACTGGAATAACAGAAGTCACGGGAAATTTTAGTGGACTTCAGTGCCACAGCCTTTGCAAATTCAGCGCCTAATACCATCTTAATACCATCTGCTGATTTAGGTGGATTTTATTTTCCTCTTAGGGTGGAGGAGAGGGAATCAAAGATGCTAAGAGAAGTTTGGGATATTTTTGTGCTTTGGTTTTTTGGAGAGCTGAAGAGTCTGTCTATAAGGACTTCCAGTGAAGCCCTGGAGAGGTGTAAGGTCTTTTTTTGCATCTGGATCTGCCTAGTTTGGTGTTTGGTTGGTTTTGCATCTGGCTATGCCTAGTTTAACCGTTAAATACATTCTGAGCAAAAGTGTTAGCATTTCAGGGATTTGGATAAACTTTCTAATAGTGGAGGAGAGAAATATATTAGGTAAAAATTTAAATACTCAAAATATTTTCCCCACCTCCATGTTGTTAAGCAGTAAAAAGACATTCCAGATTGAAGAAGATAATTTTTAAAATTTCAGCTATATGCTAGAACTATACCTATGAATACTGAATTTGCAGGAGACGGCTCTGTTGGGTATCCTGTTACTGCAGAAGCACACTGCAAGCCTACTGATTCATCTAATACCCATCCTTGTTAATGAGGAACAATGCCGTCTTCAACTTGGTAGCATGTTCTTGATGTAGTTTAGCTAGCAAAAAGCAGTTGATTAGATAACTGTGGCACTAATTTTGTGGTAAGATTGGCATATCGGTTGATTGTGAATTCCCCACCACATGAATGCTTTCAGTAATACAGTGAGAGAATCTCAGCATGAAATAAATTCTTCTCCAAGAGCTCTCTAATTCTCATTTAAAGTGGCATACAAATCTGTGCAGAATTTGGCATATATTATCGTTGCTTTGTTTCTCAGTGTAAATTTTCAGGGGAAAAAAAAAAGGCATTTCGGCTCTGGCATTGGCAGAGCTCATTTTCTTTCAAAATGTTATTCTTGAAGGGGAGCTCTCTTAAGAGCTACTTGAAATTGAGGTAAAAGATAAAAAAAAAACACCTTGCTGAACAGAATTTTTCATAATCAATTTCTATTAAAGATAGATCTCAAGAGAAAAACCACCTTCATTCTAGTCCATATGACAAAAACCATGTTACTGTCATTTTCTGCTGCATAAAACCATTTGCAGCACAGTTCAGGCTGTCTTTCATCTATTTACCTCAAAATGAAATATTTTCCTTCAGAAGAGTATAAAGAGGAGGAATGAAAACGTTCATATTATTTCAGCATTTAGAACTGTAAATTTTGCATAATAGTTGATTGTTGTTTATCAAGATCAATTTATCTAGCTTTGTAGCTTTTTAATGTAACCATTCCTTTCAGGCAAACCATTTGTTTGCTTGCAAACGTCGGTTTTAGTGTGTACCTGTTTGCTGCAGTAATAAGACAAAACCCTTATCCTGTAATTTTTCACCTATCTTTCTAAATTAGCTATAGCTGACTTTATTTTTGGTCTTTAACTTTATATTGAACATATGAAATACTATTAAATTCAGCAAGTGTTACATAGTTGTATGACTTCTTTGTATTTTTGTTACGGAGCTGCAGATCTTTCCAATTCTTGCCTTTGTGAACTTGATTTTGTCACCTGTCACAGCACTGACAATTTGGGTTTGCTTAGTGCTATTTTTGTATCCTAAGTACCTATAGGTTTCCTCTCAAAATGACCTTTTCTTGAAATATTCTCTATGCCTTGTGGCTCTTTTCACTTTCAAACTTCGTCTGTTTTGGTCTCTTCTTTAAGCTTCCCCATGATAACTCGGTAAACTTAATTAGCGAGGACTGTTTGTTCTTCTAGCATTATGCATGATGGAGATTATAATTACTTGCTTCAGAAGCATTTTTCCTTAGATGAAATAATAGTATTTTTCAATAGACTGACAATTGTGAATAAGCCCTACAAAAACAAGACATGAATCTAAATATGATATAATGCTAGCACCACAAACATTTGCCTGACACATCTGATTAGGACATACTAAAGGTTCACTTACCGACAATATTGCCAAATTGGGAACACTGGGTTGGAGTTTCTCCAGGTTCAATGCCTGACTTAAATTTTTCCTGTGCGTGAAACTCCAGTGAGGTAAAAGATACTGTTTTTGTGAACAACTATAAGTAATAAAATTTTGTCTGTAATAGATATTCTGGTTTTCTGTGTTTTATCCCCAAAATAACTACATAGTTAGAAGGTTTACAACAGAAACTTTGTTTTAGGGCAGTTGTCTGTGTATCAGTGTTTGCATAGATGTTATTCCCATGAAAATTTGGCCAAATATAATAAAATAACAGACCTTTGAGAATTTTATTTTGATGTGCTCATTAAACACAGGTGAGAACTTTGTAATTAAAATCTCTGAAATACCTTCACTGTGAGACGGGTCTAGTCCAGGACTGATCAAAAATCTCTTTGCAACTGCAGCTCTAAGTTACATTAGTCTGTGCTTGGCTGAGCCCCAGAGCGGAGGATCCCGAGCCTGCTTTTTCTGTCATCTTGTTTTCTGCTAGGAACGGATACCAGTGCAAAGGGAACCCAAAATGGGATTTTTTTTTTAAATTTTTTTTTTCTCTTCCTTCTTTTCCCATTTCCCAGCTCCTGGTGTTATTTATTGCACAGCATGGAAGTGCACAAAACTGACTGAGGAACCTAGCCGAAAGGTGAATCATGATCCAACTTTGTCCCTAGGAAGTACCATTGACCTGCTATGGAGGTTGGGTTTATAGCGAATCAGGTGAAGTGTTGCAAAAAAGCGTTGGACATTAGGAAAAAATTCTTTCCTGAAAGAGTGGTCAGGCCTTGGCACAGGCTGCCCAGGGCAGCGGTGGAGGCCCCATCCCTGGAGGGATTTAAAAGACGTGTAGATGAGGCGCGTGGGGACATGGTTTAGTGGGCATGGGGGGGTGGGGTTGACGGTTGGACTCGATGATCTTAGAGGTCTTTTCCAACCTTAGTGATTCTATGATTCTATGAAAAAGTAGAGGGTAACAGGAGGGCAGCTGAATGAAAACTATTTTTATACACAACTGTTGATTTTGGAATTGAAGTCAGCAGGAACCTCCGTGAGGTTTTTCTGTTTGGTTTGGGCTTAGTGTCCCCCAGCCTTTGCTTTTTGTGTTTGTGAAATGGAGTTATTGTGTTGGGAAAACAATGAAGACTTGCATACCGTAGTAACGAGCACCCCAGTACAAACTTGGCACAAAACTATTTTCTATGCAGAATTTGAATTGTATTCAAGAAACAAACAGAAACAAAATATATTGAATAGCTGCTCATCAGTGGAGGACTGTGCGCTATAGGTGCCTGAAGCCCTTAGGGGAGAGGAGTAAAGAACTGCCTGACTTTCTGTTGAGCACTCACGGTGCAGTAGCACGGATCAACGCAGGGTTTGTTTGGCCTCCAGCCATTCTTGGAGGTCCTGAGAACATCTCAGAGGTGCTTTGGGGTTTGTGTGGCACGCAATATGCCTATATAATGTGTGCTGGTGAAATCTAGTGCTTTCAAGAGGTGTTATGTACATAGGGCCCAAAGGGGGTGATGTGGAACCAAGGTGGACAATTTGGACATCTCAAGGTATGCACGCAAGGTGGCTGACTTGCTCAGGCTGCTTGTTTCTGGCTAATCCCACCTTCTAAATCCTATCACTGTGGATTAGAGATTAGTGTGGTGGTTTTTATGGTTTTGGCTTCATTTTTTTTTAATGATTTTGAGAATATATGTTAATGAGTTTATTTTTTGCATGCTGGCAGTAGAGTGAACTTTTTCTAATTTTGTTGCTGTATAAGGGACTGAAAACAATTTGAGGAGTCATAACCATTTGGTTTTAAACATATGGACTGTGGGAGGGTATCTAGCAACAAGCTTAGACATACGGATGGGGTTTCTTCTTTTCAACACAGTCACACGTTATTAACATGAATCATTTTAAGACATTAGATGCTAATGATTGGATATGTTGGTTACTTGTAAGATTGCCGAATCAGAGTAATTCAGGTTCAGGACTGGCTTGCTGAGGGCTTTATCCACTTGTCCCTTGAAACCTCCAAGGATGGAGCCTGCACAGGCTCTGGGCAGCCTGTCCCCCTGCTTTCTGCCGCAAGGGAAAACTTTTCTTCTTTTACGCAACCTGCGCTTTTGCCATTTCAGTCGACACCCCTTCTGTTAACATTACAAACTAAGTAATAAAAAAGTAAAGGCCCAAATCCCGCAAGCATTTGTAGAGCGGCTTAACTTTTTGCATTTAAGTAGGCTAGGTGAAGCAGGAATTAAAGAATATCATAGTGTCTCCTTCTGGGTCACAATAATTGGATGACATGGCATCAGTGCATGCCACATCTTGGAAGAACGGGATCCAGATAAGCACTAATCACTCGAAAATTAGCTTAATACACTTTTAAGCAATCTCTGTTAAATTTCCTATTTCAACCTGAAAATCACAAATGCCAAGGATCCAAAGCACTGTCAGCGTTAGCAAGCCACTAAGATCCATTTTTTCCTACTAAACATCTTACAGTCTAGAGATAAGATGAGAAAGAATGTAAGTTAATGTGGATAGGAAATAAAAAGATGATGAAAATCGCTATTCTCATCATTTAGTTACCTGATTTAGCTATACTGATAATATCTTAGGGATTTATGTCTACTTGTCTTATTTTGACTTTTGTCTTGCCATATTTATTAATTTTAATACTTATTACTATATCTACCCTTTACAAGCGAACTACTTCCATGTGGACTCTGTGCTAGCTAGTTAACTTGTATCACCATGGTTTTAATCTGTTTCATTTGCCACTGTTGTATTGAGAGATAAATTTCGTAGATTCTATTAATATATTTTCTGTTGAATAGTTGGAGTGCACTTTAGAAGAACTTCAATATCAAAGACAAAATTAAATACTGAAAAGCATACATACAGCATATATTAATTCAGAATTTCAAAGAAGTAAAAAGTAGCCAAAATCATAGTTGACACAGCTTTGAGTAATTTTTTCCCTCCCAACAACTACAATAGTGTAGTCTTGATTTAAGTTTGTTTGTTCCCCCTGCACAGAAATTGGCTAGTGATTTGATCCGGTAAAAAGTTGACTTCCAGAAGCTAAAGTAGCCTTCTAAAAGCTATTGAGTACTTCTGACCTGTGTGACTCGAGGGAAGTCTAGCATGAATTCTTCAAGATGCTCCTTCACAGAAATAATTCATGATAAAGGCCTTAGAATAATGCACAAAATATTAAACAGAAGACTCATTTTCTGTAGATTTCTGTTCAAGGATTAAAATTCACATGGGATGGTAATTTAAACAGGAGCGGAAAGGGCAGTTGCACTAAAAGATAATCACAGAATAAAACAGGCTGTGAAGATTTAGTCCACGTGGGTTTTGGGTGTTACAGAATTGGTACAGATTCTGCATATCAACGCAATTTCTTTGTAATAGCAAGATTTTGCTAGACTTCAGTATTCAAGTTGACTTTGTCTGGACAATATACCCTAATAAAACTTATTTTCTATCCTTAAGATTTTCAATGGTGAATCTACATGAGTTTGTAGAAGATGTAAAAGTTTGTCTTCTGTTTGTAAATTCGTCTTTTAGTTTGTAGAAGATGCTTTTGAAACTGTTTTGTGACCTCAGTTTATGAGATACTGATGCTAATGGAATAGATTAATATTTGACACAGATTAACATTTGATAAAATGTTTGTTTATTTTTACTACTTAATCACTTTTTACTACTATTTTAAATACTGCCTGGAAATTACTATAAAGACACGATGCTGAATACTTTTTACTGACTGTTTTAAACTACTGCTGTGGAGTTGGGACTTTATATTCAGGCTTTAAAACCGATAGTGACGGTGTTGCCCAATAGAAGTTTTCCTGCTGTATTTGAGCCTAGAGCTCCATAAGACGCAGCACAACTGGTCCTGTCCTTACCAGAAGCCTGGTCACCAAAGGCTGGTGCAACCTTTGGGGTAATGACTCAAGCCTTTCCCCCTCTTCAGAGTAGCGGCTAAATGGGGATTTAATTGGGAGTGGAAGCGGGGAATTGGTATGTGCTGCAGTAGGGGGATGCGGTTAGCGTGGCTCATCTCGTGCCATGGGAGAAGGTGTCTGACTCCTGTGTCTGAAACTTCTGTCAAGTTCTTGAACATATTTCTCATAGCAGAAATAAGTAGAATTTTGAGGGAAATGGGGAATCAAATTTAGATGTATTTCTTATCCTATTGATTTCTAGAGCAGTTTAAGTTTTTGGTACGTTGTCTTTTTAATAGTGTTTAATGTTTGATCTGTTTCCTATTTATTAACAAAAAAAAGAGAAAGTAACCTGGTTTTCCTTTTTCCTTTAATACTAAGAAGTATATATTCTTTTCAATATAAAGACAAAATAATAAAAATAGATTTAGAACCTTAGCAAAAAAAAAGTAAATTTCATATGCAAAATAATTGTATTCTCAAAAATCTCTTCTTAGAATGTTTACTAACAGTATCAGCATTTTTGATACTACACTGTCTCTAGCTTTTGTGCTACATCATGTTAGTATTCTAAAAAGTTATCTTGAGAGGGAAAAATTTAATTATATTGATTGTTTCTGCATTGTAGCATCTCACCTGTGCTATACTTGACATTACAGGATGCAGTTGGGTAGTTGGTAGGGCAACTTAAATTGTTCCTCTAAGATGCTGTTTCACTGCAGTTTAAAAATAAAGGTTTGAAAGAGCTCTGAATATATTTTTAATGTTACTGTGTTCAAAATTGAATCATATTTAAAAAAAAACACCAACATGTCAATTATGGAAAAGTTAAGGGTTTCTCTTGAAATTATTGATTTGTCTCATAAGGACATTGGTTATATTTTTCTTAGCTCTCCCCTATCTACTACTTGGGTGAAAGAGCTCAAGACTGAGGAGGGTCCAAAATAGGAGCGTGTTGCAAAAGCAGTCTGTGGAACACGCAGGAGGTCAGCCAGGATGATCTGACATTTGACATTTACTGACAGCTTGCAGGGTCCAGTGCTCTCAGAGGTTTTCAGGGCATCTTGGGTGGTTTAATCTGAGTTTCAATTTCTGTTCCTAAAAAGGGTTTTGTCTTAAAGAGAAATCACATAACTCTATGCAGCACTTGTCATGCAAACTCTTTGCAAAGGTGCGGCGCGTATGGTTGCATCTAGATTTAAGAGTAACTTTAGCATCCTTACTAATGAAATGCTGCACTTCCTTCAGAGGTTTCAGTACTGTATTGGACTTGCAGAAGACCAGAAGCTCCTACAAGGCAGTCTGTCTTAGTGGTAGTTTTATCAGTGGATTTCTCTTTTAGCCCTTCTGGCTGCTTACTTTGTCTTAGTAATTCAGTCTTCTCATAGTTCCCCTGTTTTGCACTATCTTCTGGTTTTAGACTTCTTGCCTGCAGCATATATTCTCCTAATCTGTTAAAACGCCGAGCTGATTTTTGCTAAAACTTCCCCTGGAAACATTGCTTTAGGCAAATGCCCAGCATCGATAGCTTCAGTCCACATGGCTGTTCTGGTGGGAAATACTGACGAGCTAGACCTGCCTGCCTGCTACACTGCTGGTCTGTTGTAGGGACACACCGCAAAGCTGTGTCTCTGGACTCATTTCATTTGCTGCGGGTGTAAGAGGTAGAAACTGGCAGGTTCCTTAACTTTAAATCTGCTGACTAGAAATCAAGATTTAAAAAAAATTTCCAGTTAGATTTTTTTTTTTTTTCAGCTAATGAAACAAAAACAGTTTCCCTGATAGGAATTTGTTCAATATTTTTATCAATGATCTGGATGAGGGGATCGAGTGCTCCCTCAGTCAGTTTGCAGATGACACCAGGCTGGGCGGGAGTGTTGACCTGCTGGAGGGCAGGAGGCTCTGCAGAGGGACCTGGACAGGCTGGATCAATGGGC